>VWYP01018267.1:327173-373085 GCA_013400435.1 Pycnonotus jocosus | reverse complement strand
CAGCTCGCGTGCGTCCCTCCGCCGTCAGCGCCGGCAGCGAGTGAGCCCAGCGCTCGCGCCCGGCTCCGTTTTTATACGGCGTCTCGGCACGCGGGTCGGCTCGCGCCTCACGCTTCACGCCCGTTTGCCTGTGATTGGCTGGAGCCGTCTCCTAGTTCCGCCCTTGGAGCGGGGGTGAGTAGGGAAAAGGAGGGGGAGGGCGCGCGCACCCGGCTCGCGGCCCCTCCAGGCGTCTGTGATTGGTGCGCGCGCGTGAGGGGAGCACGAGGCGCTCGCCCGCGGGGCGGGGGCTGAGCCTGAAGGGAGCGCTGAGGGAAGGTGAGAGGGAGAGAGGGAGGGAACGAACGAAAGCAGGGAGGGAGGAAGGGAGAGAGGGGACACCTCACGGTGCGCTGTGCCGTGGAGCTGCCACCGCTGGGTCTGCGGTGATGCGGGGCTGGATGGAGCCGGCACTCCCTCAGGCAGGGCCGGTGTTATTCGCTCCGTGACGAGACACCGAAATATGTGGGGAATCTCCACATAGTGCGAAGTGGGTCGCGGCAACCAAAAATAAACTTATTTAAAGTCCGCTCCTTACGGAAAGTGACCGAGTTACTCAGTTATCGTGTGAGGGCCGGCTCACGCCCGCACGGTAAACTGGTCTCTCGTGGCTCGGGGGAGGATCGCGCCTGAAGAGAAGGGTAAAGCTACGGGAGCAAGAATAATGTCTACACGCAGTGCTTTCGAGCTGAGTTTCTTATAGTTTTGGCATTGGAAGTACGCTTTCCTGTTTCGGGAAGGGGCAGCACCTGCCTTACTGTCCTTCCCCCGCAGCACCCCGGAGCGGGAGCGGTGATGGCACAGCCCGCTGCAGCAGCCGCCGCTTTACCGCCCCTCCAGCGGGATTGTCGCCTAATATCTTATATCATCTCGTCATAAATGAGCAGTAAAGCAATAAATCCCTTCAAGCCTTGAACTACCTCTGCACTTCCCTGATTTTTTTTTTCCTCCTTTGGCTGTTCATCCTTGATGGTCTTTTTCTGTATACGAGAGACTTGCAGTCTCTTGTAACAAAAGTTGCCATCATTCTGGTGATGATTGTTAAAGCTGGGGATTGCTGATTTGTGAGGGAGTTCCTGATAGGCTCCTTCCCTCATCCTTCCCCAAACTATTTCACTGCATGGACTGCTCTCTCATTTTGTTGCATGCTTCACTTCAGCACTCTGGTCCTGGAAAACCCCCAAGGAGCCTACGGATTTTCTGGGAAGGGGCAGGAAAGCTCCAGAACTGGCTTTGGAATAGGCTTTGGGCTGGCAAAGCAGTTTCAGCACAACCAGAGCTCTTTTGGCTGAGGCATACCAGACCCTAGTTAAGAGGAGGAGTGGTGTATGAGTTAGGGATGCCAAACTGGGGGAGAAGAGACAGAGATTTTATTTTCTCTTTATTCCTCAGCTCTTCATTTATGAAATAAAATCCTTTAACTGGGACACATATTGGGATACTGACAGGGAGACATGCAGTTACTGCTGGAGATAGCTACTCAGCACTGCAGAGGAGTCCTTTTTTTTCAGGACCCTGCTGGAGTACTTGACAACATCACTGATGTTGAAGAGCTAAACAGAAAAAAACATGTGGGAAGAAGTGATGAAAATAGCAAAAAAAATTGCCTTACACACAGGCCCTTCTGTTTCCAGGTGCTTGAGCTTCACACTGGTTTGTCATGGCAGCATGAATAACAGGATTTTTTCCCTAATTAGGGTTATTTGACTGATTTTTTTCTAGATTGCTATCAGTGTAGAAAGAAAAGGCAGTAAAATCAGAGAAAATAAGTGTTTGTTTTTCCTGGATATAGAGAATTCTATCCGCTTTTATTAGACAAGAAAACTCCATCTCGTTGTCACTGGCCATTTCACTGACAGTTATTCAAAAGCTTTGCTCCAAAACCTCCAATAATCTCTTCCAATATATCAGAGAATTTAAAAAGAGATAAGAAAATTATGAACTATTTTTTTAAATTACCCTTTTATTACAACACACCCTTTCTTAGTGTAAGTTTAGCTCGGGTTTCAGTCCTTTAATGGCTTCCGTTTGGATAAGCATCCTGCATCCACGTGAGGGCCACATGCATGTTACCTTTAGACATTTGTCCTGCTCATGACACCGCTCATTGGTTTCATGCTTTCTTAGCAGTGAGCAACTCATAGCCACTCACTGTTGATTTTACAGAAAGGGTGTAGCTCACTTGAAAACACTCACCGAGTTTTCCAGTAAACATGGTCTCTCTCCTGGGGAGCCTCGAGCGTGGGCAGCACAACAAAGGCACGAACAAAATACTCGTAACAGAACTTGTGATATGCATAAGGTGAATAATCATAAGGGGCTGCAGGCTTAGCTGATATGAAGGCAAATAGATACGTTACTTGCAAAATGATTTTTATTTCATTATGCCTAAAAGTAAATATTGGTTATTGCTTAAGATGATGCTCATGTTTGCTCTGTGGGTAGGAGTTCTTTTATCCAGGGAAGCCTGCATTGTACGTTTCAGGTGTGTTTGGCTGGAGTGTGCAGGAAGCAATGTGGCAAACTGGCTCTGACTGGCACTGCTCTGAGGCAGCAGGGCCACAGATATGAAGTGCACGGTCTGAAGGCATGATTCGAAACTCAGTAGAGTGTGTGGAAAGATAGGAAAACAAATCTGCTCTTATCCAAGAAAATTTTCTGCGGTTATCCAAGAACTTCCCCAGTTTGGCTCAAAGCATTCAAGAGGAACAGTGCATCAGAAATTTATACTGCTCTTCTTCAAGCAGTATGCACTAAACAGATAAACAGAGGGACATATTCTCCTTAGAGAGTTACTAAGATGTACTTGTCATAAGTTTTAAGGCCACATTCAAATAAAACATTTAGGAAAAAAAGAAAACAAACCCATTTCTTCTACTTATATGTGTAATATTTTTCTGCTCCAGAGGAGGAATCAATTACATTTAGGTAATGCTTGTAATCAAATTTAACAAAACTAAGGCTTCTGCTAACTTCAGAATGTATTGAAACCTAAAAGGCATCAGAATAAAAAAAACCTGAAAGAAGAGAATTAAGTACTGAATGAGTGTCTCAGAAGCTCCAAGACTGACTGACTAGTTAAAGTAGTGAACTTGGATTTGTGAAGCCTGATTACGTTCTCAGCAGCAACTGATGCCTGTTTCCGTTTAGAATCACCTTGTTGTTAGGGCCAGTGCAATATCCTATCCCATGGATTAGCCAATCAACCAGCCATCTTCTTCAGTAATGGGAAAAGGCAAACGTGTCTTCATGACCCTTATGTTGAATTTTACACCATAACAACAAAGCTGCATTAGCACACTTTGTAGCAGATATGGGTTCTGTATTGATGTTCAATTTCTGCCTCAATCTAATAGGTTAATTTGTGTAGCATCTAATAAACCAGACCTGTTAAGAGAATAATTCCTCAGCTGCCTGTATCCCCTGGATAACCTGGCTGGAAAGCCTGTGAAGGAAGTAACTGAGATAAGGCCACAAACACAGTGACTAATTCTGCTGTGAGCAAGGTACCAGCTGGACTAAGCTCCCCTCTTCTGGTGTGAGCAGAGCCTTGAGGCTTTGTATGACCTCTGCTGTCAGCATTGATGGAGACAAAACTGTCACAGAAATCTCCTTCCCCTAAGACAGTAAAACACTTTTTTCCACCTCTGTAATTTACTTTGCCTTCAACTCCATACTGTGACCCTGTAATCTGTTACTTCAATGGCTGAACAGAATATATTGATCAGTGAGTCCCCTACATCCTTTGAAGTAATGTAGACACTTCTGCAAGTCCTGATGGAAAATTCTATTTTTCATTGGCTTTGAATGCAGCCTTAATCATATATTCAATCAGGAAATAGTCAATCACGTCTCTTGTCTGTGACAGTATAATACAAGCCTTTTGTTAATTTGTTAATTCATGTATATTAGTAAAGCTTACTGAAATATTTTTCCCATTTTTCTGTAAAACTTATATACCTGCAGCAAAGGGAATTGCAGTTGGATTAATGCAATTTTATGTGATTTTATTCACACCAATTGCATTGTTACAGCAGATATTTCTTATTGCTCACAAAAAAGCTAAACGTACAATTCTGACTCATGAAGCACTCAACTTTCTTTCACAAGTCTCTCTTTTATTCCAAGCAGCAGCAGATTTTACTGGCAAGATCAAATGCCATCTACAGCCAGATCTGCCACATGGCATAGAGAGAATGACAGGGTGCAGATTCTTATTTCAGCTGAAAAGCTTGCAGACATCATAATAGTAGTTATTGATAAGTTGTTGGTTCTTTATGGACCAGTAGCAGGTTGATACTGAGTTTGTGAATCCGCTTTCTGAAGCTAGGCTGAGCCCAAGACTTTGACGTGGGAGCTGTGCAGTTACTGCGGTCTGGGTGAGGGTTTGGGGCTGTCCTTGAGTCCCTCGGCCTCTTGGCTTTCCTCCTCAGTGCACTGCTCAAAGGGCAGCGCTTTGCCATAGCAAAGCACTCCCAGCCTAGTCCGGCATTCAGTTTGCACTTGGAGCAGGGAGCCTGCTTTTGTTTGGATCCTTGGTTCTACATCTGGTCAAACGCTTGCTGAATTTTAAACAAAAATGAAGGCTGCTGTTTCTTATTCCCTGCATCAACGGCCAAAAAAATGCGACTTTGCAAGACAGGGATTCAGAAGGTTTGCAGGTTTGGAGTTGTATGGGACACCTAGGCAAAATGCAGCTGCAAGAAAGAGGCTGCACAGCTGTCCCCCTTTCCTCTTCCTCAGTGATAGGAAGGGTGGTGGGATCGTGACAGACAACATTCTCCTAGATCTGTGTCTCCAGCAAAAACGCTGCAAGGAAAAATAGACAATAAGCAGTCTAGGGAGAAGAGGGAAGCATAATATTTCACACAAAGCCCCCTTTGCTTGTCCCTTCCCAAAAGAATTTGCATCTTCTGTGCTTTGACGCTGTGAGACAGAATTTCGGGACTGAATTTGAGACAATCATAGGTTGTTTTATTTTCCCGCTGTGTTTTTTAGTTTCCAGCACTAAAAACCCCCCTAAATACTAGCAAAAAACCGAGGTGCAACTTCGACCCTCGAAGTATACCTGCCAGAGCACACAGGGTTAAGGAGGGTAAAGGGGAGGGGTTACCCTGGGCACTGCTTGGTATTTGTGTCTCCTGTGAATGCAAGGGGTGTGTTCCAGCAGAAAGCAGCCCTGGCGAAAGGATAATATGCTTATTCATTTGCTGTGTTGGTCTAAGGTAACCACAAAGACCGAGAGCTTGCACAGTGCCAGGTGCTCCAAGCAGTGCACTAAGATAACATTACCTGGCCCTAGTCACAGAGAATGACTTTTCCCAGAGTCAAATTGACCGAGCTTATTATGTTACAAGAGACTTAATTTCTTACTCTGCACCAATTTGGGCTCATTGAAGAAATACGTATGGGAAATTTCCGTAGGATCTCAGATTTAAAAATCCAGTAATAATAAGCTAAATATTCTCTTACATCTTTTAAAAACTCTAGCCTTGAAACTCCTGGTTGTGACATGTGGTACAACACCAGCTTTGGCTGTAGCTGCAACCCACAGAACAATACACCATGACGTGAGTATCACTTTTAAATACAGGCTCTTCAACATCTGCTTTACTTTTGGACGAGAGTCAAACTCTTCCACAACCCTATCCCAGCTCCCCCCGCCCCCGATCCCAGCAGAGTTCGAGAGTGCAGCCAGGAAACCTTTGTCAAACGAGATTCTTGTAGCAGCTTCCCTCCCCAGCCTGGGGACTGCACAGAAATCCCCTTGCAAGGGAGTCCCTCCCAACCTATGCTCAAAGAAGAAAACAGTTGCTATAGTAACCAGTTCTCTACCTGCACGGAATTGGCTCTCTCTTCCCTCTTAATCTTCTCTGGTTTTATTAGTTCTGGGCGAGAAGCAGCTCGTCAGGTCAGGGCTGTGCTTGGTTCTGCAGGCTGGAGGAATGTGTGCAAGGCACTGGAGGGGGCAGGGGGTTCTCACCCATCAGGTGGTTGTTGCTTGCTAACTGCCTGCTGAAGAATGTGCTGTGTGAGGGTTGCCAGCACTGTCCTTTTGTCACAGAGCCACCCGAGCTGCAGAGGGACAGGCACTTTGCTTCCCCTTCCTGCCCCAGCTTGTGGTGGAACCCTACTGCTATCTTGTCCGAGAGCAGACCTGCCACTTGCCATCTGTAGCCTTCCTTCCACATCCTTTACAGCCTCACTGGGTAGATTGCAATAGAAAAAGAAACTGAATACAGTTTCTTTTCTTTGATAGCACATTTTTGCAACTCTTCCTAGGGTTAAAAATTACCACAAAACACTGAAAGCACAGAGAAAATTCTAAACCATGCTAAATTGTATCTTTTCCAATATGTCTGCCATGGCCAGGCATTAGACTAATAGTTTTCTGCATTGTGAATTCCATCGTGGAAGTGTATAGCTGGGACCCAAACAAACCTGCTGCAAGGAATAACATTCCAGACCCACCTCTAGTTCTGCCTCTGCAACACAGACAAATTGCCTGCACAAGGTGGAGCGTGTTCCCCTGACAGCAAGTGGACTCAGGAGGGTATGATGTGGTGACTAGGGAGGGGGAAGAAAAGCCACAGAATTAATTGCTGTCGATGTATTTATGGCCCCTTATAAAAGGCTGCAGAGAATCATGTAGGACAGAGCAGGTGGTGCACTGTAACGAGGCACCAGGCACTGTCACTGCTTGTGTTAAATGCTCAGAGCCTGTGTGCTGTGAAGGACTCAAAAGCAGTGACTGGACACTGGGACAGACCAGGCAAGAGCAAGCCAACTAGAGGAGTTCCTTACGTTCATGTAGCTGCCATTACCATGATAGTAAATGCTCTATATTTAAGTACAACACAATAAAAAGATTCCAGAACACACCCACATCAATATGTTGCTTGAACAACAGCCAGCAGTAAAATAGAAATGTGCATACATTACTAAAACATTTCAAAATCTATTATTGATCAAAAAAATGAGGTAGGTCACAGACTAATCTTAAAATTATTTGGACTTCTAAAATATCTTTTTTTTCACTCTGTTTTTACTTGTTATGCAACAATTTGCTATGCTAAGCATGCATAGCAGTAGACTAATAGCAAGCTGAAATAACTGATTTGTGATGGAACTTGCAACTCCAGTACTGCTGGTTATTCAGGCATGGTGCAGTTTCCCCCTGTGTTAGGATGTAAAAAGGGCGATCCCAGATATGGATTCTTGACACCATAGTTTTGACTCAGGTGCTGATTAGGCTTAAGCAATTGGCACAGCTTTTGTGGCATCCTGGCAGTTTCCCATTTAAGCCAAAAATGGTTTCTAGCGAGTTATTTCCTCGTGGGCCATTAAAGCTATAACAGTCAGAATAAGGAGGTGGCAGAGGGAAGTTTTGGAATCTTTGGGGAGCCAAGCCTGCAGCAGCGGCAGCTGTGGAACTCTGCCTGGGGCAAGACACATGTTCTAGGCAAGAGCTTCACCTATTCACCTCACTCAGACCCATTTGTTCCTTGCCAGTGATAACAATTAGCAGTCTGAGGTTAAAGAAAGGTCATTGAGTTAGAAAATGATTCCAAATAGACGCTGTGATTATTCACGATGAGCTGACTGCCAAAGACGTGGTCACTGGACTTGGAGCACACACGTGGAGGGCAGGCAGGGTAAACACAGGAGAGTCACCAGAACAAAGAGGTTGGAGCATTCCAGGAGCTGGCCGTGTTCTTCCTCACACACATTGATTTTCAAGTGCTCTAGCCTGAAACCTAGAAAACTACAGTCTGTTTAACACAGACACAATTTCTTAGCCTATCTGATGATATTTAAGTCATATTGCTATTTATAGGAGGAAACACATCACTAAATTTTCTGTGCCCATTTATTTTATATATATGTATAAATTCTCCCAAAAGATCAAATAACATTTTTAAAGTCAGACCTCTCACCTAGTATCTTTGACTAACAATATCTTGTTATTTTACAGGTCTTTAGACTTTCAATAATCTTTTAATTGCCACATTGGCATAAAATAAGTGGAGTGGATTCTTGTGTGAAACACTTAAAATCATCGAGAGAAATGGCCTTCCTTCAGAGACAGTCACTGATAATGCCTGGGAGGTGAGGGTAATGCCTAAATTACCTAAACATAACAGCTGTAGACTGGTTTTTGACCTCAGAACTAAGCTCACTGATAATTGTTACCAGAATAGTGCTGTACACTACAGAGCTTTTTAATGTGGAATTTTGTAAGCAACTAATTTAACCCTAATTTGATTCCGTTATGAAACACTCATGATAACAATTACTCATGATAACTAGAAAATACCGGTCACCAAGAAATTAATCTGGATTAGAAACCCTCTGAAAACAGAATGAAACCTATTGCTTCTTTAAGCAGAGCACACAGTACTCAGTTAGAGGTATTTAACAGATTCATTAATTTAATGCAACATGATAGAATTAATTTCCCCTTTCCATTCTGGTGATAACATGTGCCGACTGAATTTACAAATCTGGTTTGTTATGTATTAACCAGTCATCTGGGAATCTGATTGAGTAACACAGCAGTTGTTGCAATACCAAGACTCCCATATAAATCATGCCTGAGTCCTAAGTCAATATTGGTTCAAATATTGATTCCCATGAGAGATAGGGCTGCAGTTGAAAAGGTTACAGGTGCTGACTGAACCACTTCAGAGAGGACTGCTCCCTCTGCGCTCATTGGAGATCGGCATCAAAGTGCTCACTTCAGTTTCAATGCATGAGAACAGAGCGTTTGCCTTCACTTTTGATACTGACACTCTCTACCAGAACCTAGTTTTGATGTGCTAAAATCAAAGGTATCATATCGTGTTTAAGTACTAAGTTATTCAGTTATTTACACTCTGGAGAGATGTAACATCTGGGAAGAGGGGAGTGAGACACGAGAAGTTATTCTTTATGGGGCACTAAAAGCAGGAGGGGAGGGGGACATACAGGTATTTTTTCCTGCTTATAGATGCTGTAACAATTGCTACACAAAAATAAATGAACAAGTAGAAAAAGGAATGTGAAGTTAAGGAAACATTGAACATCAGAATGAAAAACTATCTTCAACACTTCGGAAAATAGGAGTCTCTCATCAGATGGAGGACGCTCAAGGGAAAAGGATTGTCACATCCCATTTTTATTCTAACAAGAGGTATTGTGAGCCACATCTGCATGGGCAATCTGCTCTTCCATTACAATACAGTGATCTCCCTCACTTAGCCTTGAATCCCAACTGTTCTTCTGAGTAGGACAAGCACGGATCCTTCTGGATACATTTTACAGTTTGATATCTAAACAAGAATGAGTTTCCCCAGTCTCCTGGGCACTGCTGTCTTGGCAAGTCCTTAGGCAGCAGTTGGAGAAAAGAGCGTGTGTACTCCATTCCAATCAATCCGAATAGCATAAGCCAGGTGCTCTAAATCTTCATGTGTTGTAGATACTCATTTTAAGAGTGGCTCTATAATTGCAATATTGACTAAACCAGTTGCAAAGAAAAGGGTTTATACCACAAAAATTAAATTCCTGTTTTGAACAATTTAAGGTAGTACTTTTACATAAAAACAGCTCAACCTGGCCTACTTATATCTTAGAACAGCTCATTGTTTCTATTATTTAAAGGCACAGAAAATAAATCTATGCATTATCTTGGCTTTCAGACTAACACTGTTTCCTTAATAATATTTGTAACAACTCTGTTGGGATCAATGCTTAGAGCATCACACCACATGAGACATGATATAAATCATAACATTTGGAGGTAAATAATACCTAACTGTTCACTGAATTCAGACTAATTAAAATAATGGAATATCCTGAACTGGAAGGGATCCATGAGAATCTTCAAATCCAACTTCTGACTGCATGCAAAGCAACCTAAAAAAAGGCTGAACAATCTAAATGTGTTGCGCAAATGCTTCTTGAGTAGTGAGTGCCATGGCCACTTTCCTGGGAAGCCTGTTCCAATGCTTGAGCACACCTGCAGTGAAGAATTTTTTCTAATATCTAACTAGCCCAACAAGACATTCTCTAGGTGGCATCTTTACTGTGATATGCTTTGCACAATGCCATAGCACATAGCAGAAAATTGTTCCTTGAACTCTGTGGACTCTCCTTGTCATGGACACATCCCATGCATGCTGAACTGAATACTTTTGGCCTGCAGTATCTGCTGTGGTTGAGCCTCCCTACGCTCCATGGAATGAAGAACAGAGCAAATTCAGTTATCTCTCCATTCCTTCTAAATGCCAGTAGCTGTAAGACAAAATGTCTACATGTATCATTCCTCAGCATGTTGTGTAATTTTAAACCCTTTCCTTACAAATGTAGTTAGCAGATTGCTCTGAATTGCACAATCAGTTCCTTTGTCCATGGTTGACAAACTAGTGAAGTGTTAAGGATCATTTTTGCTATTGCAATCCAGCTGCTGCAGCTGAAACAAACATGGTAGTTCCTAGCTCATTGTAGCCATATTTTTTCCCCCTATATCAGTCACAGGAATTCAGTTTGCCAGGCCTCTTCAAAATGAGCTTCCTTTTTGGGACACGATTTGGCCAGGTGGAGGTCTGCCTTAGCTTCTCTTCAGGCTTTGATGTGGGCCTGGCAAATCCACCACCTTGGAAGAGCAAAGGACCTCCAGCAGCAGCATATGGGACCTCTCTGTTGTGAATTCCAGTTGAACATCAGGGATCTCAGGTATACAGGCTCATCAAAACGTCATGCCTCACAGCCAGACATCAGATGATGCATGGAGCGATTCATTGCTGCATCTGGGCAGGAGGATGGGAGTGACCACAGCACTTGTTCCTCTACATATCATGGTGGGATCTGTGCCCCAGCTACCAGGGAAAGCTTATGCTGCCATTTGGAGAAATGCCAGAAGCAGATTCAGTGGCAGTTTGGAGGACCAAAGCTGTGTGGTACCCAGCAGAATCACAGCTACATTAGACATACACTGAAACAACTAATTTAGGAGCTAACTTCAAGAAGTGCTGCTCTGGACCTGATGTGCAGCTTTTCTGCTGAGAAAGACAAAAGATCTCCTTAGCCACTTTGCAGTTCTCAGCGCCACATGGGAGCAGAGAAAGTATTGTAAGCAAGATGTGATTGATAGTTATGTCATTCCCTCTCCACCCTTCTCTAGTGCTGGGTTCAAGGGGGAAATTTTGTACCAGTGACACAGCCATTACTTTATGTAGAGGATTTTCTCTCAGCTTCTCAACAAAAGCATATGAGTAGTGTGCTTTCTGGGCATGAAAAAGTATCAAAATACTCTATCTCAGCAATTGGCTCTGTTGTGAGAAATAATTCTTGCTCATCAACCATTTAAAGCAAAAATTATTGTAATTACAGGTTAGCACAAGAACAGGAAAAAATCCAACTTAATTTTGACTCCAAGTGCAATATCTCTAAGATTCCCTACACTTGGAGGTTTCAGGACTGTCTTACAGAGGATTCAAATAAGAATAAGCTCTTCCAAACACAAGTCCTTAGTTTGTTTTCTTATTTCTGCACATAGATTTTACCACACATTGTTTTGCAAGGCTCTTTGAAACCTGCATTTAGGCTAAGTGAAGAGCTAGTGGATACGATTTCTTTCCTTGTGGAATGATGAAAAAGCCTATTTAAACCTTTGTAAGAGGTTTTCTTCTTTCACATGTGCATGCTAAGGCTATGGCTGCCAAGGCTATTGCTAAGAAAGGTTTGATTCAGAGATGGATAACTTGCTTAGCACACTGACAGGGCATGCAGGATGTCAGTAAGATGCTCCCTATGCAGAAGGTTTGAAGAGTGCAGCTATCCTCTTGTCTTGTGACAAGAGAATGTACCTCCTGCTGGGGGTTCATTGTTGAGAACATGATGACAAAAACACAGCCACATAGTGTGTCAACACAAGAGCAGAACCAGGCCACCTCTTCCCTGTCATTAGCCTATTTGGCTTGGGACATCCAGTATTTGTCTTCAGAAGGACACCAGTGTCCCCTTACCTGCCTGGCTGTTGCTGTTCCCTGGCACAGCCCCAGCAGTCCTGTTATCCCAAGGAGGTGCGAGGCAGAGGTCCAGCAGTGATGGCACCAGGCTGGGTCAGGTCACTCTGGCACTTGTGCATGACCAGTCTGTCAATGCAGCCAGAGGGATGCTGCCAATCCTGCCTCTTGCTGCCCCTCAAAATCGCTCCTCGTGGCTGCATGGCTGCATGCCACAGAAAGACGCTGCTCAGTTAAAGTTCAAACAGAATTTGTAGCCAAAAAAAACAACTCCTGGTCCCTTCCTGTCCTGAATTAGAATGACTTCAAAATAAATAGGGTGACCTCAAAAAACAAAAATAGAAGTGCTATGCAGACATCACCTGCCTTCCTAGAAAATCCAATTTCCATCATTTCCACCTACTGGCAAGCTTCACAGGAGCTTCAGTTTTGTAAGGCTACACAGTCCAGGAAGCCAGCCCTGAAATGGATGACTTGCTGCCTGCAATGTTTTGTTTCCCACACTGAAGCCTACAGGGGTCTGTTGCACCTCTTTTTCCCTATTGAAAAACCATTCATCTTCATGTAAACTTGTTTGAGTCACAACCTGAAAAGGGTTTTCTTGTTCTTAATAGGTTTTTCATTCTCACTCCTCATGATCCACATCTTCCTTTCACAGTGCAGCATGACTTGGGTCCCAGGATCTCCCCTGTGATTTCATTACACCAAGGGTGGGATTTCACCACAGACACCTGCATCTTGGCTCAGCCCAAGCTCCTGTGTGCAGTCAACAGCACCAAGGGCGAGGTTCACTCAACCCTGAAAATTCTTCAAACAACTGCTAGCTTCTTTCCTTTGGCTATTAAAGGAACCCAGACTGGCTAGTTTGCTGTACATCTCTACTTTGCAGATATCTAGAATGATGATGTACATCATGAAAAGTGATTCTGAATTCTGTCTGAACAGGATTTATCCTCCTGATTATTTTTTCACTGTTCACATAAATGAAGGGAAAGGTAAGCATGCTAGGAACATACTCATTTTTTCCAGTAGGAGGGCCAGAGTTCCTTTTGGTTTGTAACCTTTGCAGCAAGGTTTCTTTATTTTAAAGCACAAACATATGAGATTAGAGCCACCTAAATTCTGTATAGTCCTCAACACCTTGGGTGAGACAGTCTCAGTTATGTCCTTAAAGAGCATTTGTACTCCAGAGAGATGCAAAGTGCTCTCATAAGAATCAGTGCATGCGTTTTCCCAGTTCTGGCCCTTACAGGGGCTTTTTGGTCAGACACATCATTTGTCTTCCTTGGTTTCAAACTTGGCAACTTATTTGTGATAGAGCCCCCTTGAAACAACAGAAGACTGCCATGCACACACATAGGAAGAGGAGGTAGCAAGTGCTAGAGGCAGCAACCTGTAACTCTGAAAAGCCTACCATGTCTAATGGTGAAAACAAGCTAGGACAGAAGGGACCTGTTGTGCTGGGATTTGCACTGGGAGGGTGGGAATGTGTGTTGGCCTGCTGAGAAGAGGGCAGAGGGCCTGTTTTTAGATGATGGCCAGGATTAGGTAGACCAGGTTATTGGGGAGGAATGAAGGTGTCTGTATCTCCTTGCTTCTTCAGAAAAGAACTAGAAAAGTATCAGCATCAGCACAAAGATTGAGCACACATGCTGCAAAGGCAGAAAGGATGGTATTTTCTGGTTTAGCCTAGTTGTTGCTTTTGGCTGATAACCAGTAAAAATAAAACTTTACTGTTATTATTACCACATTTGAGAGATCAGTGTGAAGGACAATCCTGCCACCAGATAGAAACACAGGAGAGAATCTAATAGCTCCCTCCTATCCTTTCCTCTTAGACTGTGCTAAAATGATAACACTTCCTTATCTGCAAACTAACAATAGCTCTGCAGCAGCATAGGAAAGTTAAACAAGCCTTTAGTCAAGGGGATGTAGAGATTACCCCTAGGCACTTACTACGGCTATAGAACATATATTCTTCTGAGGAAAAAAATGAACCTGCAAAAGGAACAAGTTCTGAGGTGTTACTCACCTACAACTGTAGTCCTGTGGCTCATCATGTTCTGCCTTGAAATATCTCCCCCAGGTGCTGGTCACAGGCTAGCAAGATCACAGACTTGAAGATTTTGCCTTTAGATCAGAATGTATCCCCTGTCAATAGCAGATAGTGCTCTAGCAGTGGATTTCATCCATGCAACAACAAAAATAGGAAAGAAACCCTGACAATGAGCCAGCCGTCAATAGACAGGCACTGCATGGTGACTGAACTAACGTGCCCCCAGGAACTGTCCTGCTACAGAGAGGTTTCCTGCACATGGCAGGGCAGGGAAGAAGTAAACTGGGAAATTTCTGCTCTTTCATTTATATTCAGAGTTGGGTAGTTTGCAGCTGAATGGTAAATTCTTTCAATGCATTCTTAAAGGAAAGATAGAAATGTAGCTTGGAGCATGTTGTTTCCTTGCTAGAACTGCATTAACTCGAAATAACTCTGCTGTAGTGCATCATGCTAAGCAGAATAGAATCCCTCTACTTCTTAGAAGGCTTTTGCGCTGCTAGTTACTGAAATCACAGACAATATCCTTTGCATTGTACTTGTATGATTCTCCTCCCATGCTACCTCAATATTACAGACTTCTGAGGAGGACTTTGTTCCAAGATGTACTTTTTAAACATTCTTAGCTTTCCTCTCTGTAAGGTGGGTGATGTGTTCTTCCACACCCACCCTTTGGCCTTGAGAAGCCAGTCCCTTAACAAACCACGCCACGCTCTGTTTGTTTTAGTAATTCTTACCCAAGGTCTTTATCTTAGAATCCTGTTTGTGCAGCTTTGGACAAGATTCAGTACTTGAAGGCAGGGTGAGTGAGGTGGGAAGGATTTTTTACTGCCTTTAGTATTTAATATGTTATCTCACCTGTGACTATTAAGTAGATGATTTACAAGCTTGTTGACACTGAGATGGTGTGAGTTTCTGCCCCTTACAGTAGATGCAAACACAACTTGAAAGAGCAGCTATAGGAGGGGTAAGGGCTACAGAGAGCTATGGTTTCCGGCCTTTGCACAAAGCACTCAGGAAATCCTTGAAGAAAACCTCGTGGTGGGTAGCCTGCTGCAAGCTCTTCACCTGCTGCTGGCAGATCTGTTCACAACAGCAGCACAAATCACATCCATCTTCTCTTGCAGCTGCAAATTCTTACAGTGCTACTCCACACAGCGAATTTTCTGATGAGAGTTGTGTGTCAGTGCCTGACCGGGACACACTTGCCGAGGCCAGGCTGCTGCAGCCTGAGCAGCGTGAGCTGCTGCTGTGGGAGCTTAGCAGCACAGTGCAGGAATGCCTGGAATGTTTCAGTCAGCAGGTACTTGAGAGATCCTTCTCTAGGAAATGCCTGCACTTCTCATAGAAGCAGTCCCGCAGCTCACTGCCCCTTTGAGACAGTAATAGTGGGCTCCTTCTTCTCCCCTCCAAGCACCACACAAATCAAATTTCTCTCCAGCCCCAGTGTTAACCCCAGCTCCCATTTGTGAGGTAAAATCATCATGGGAAATGAAAACTCCACAAATCAGCAAAATACCAGTATCTTTCCAAACATGCTGTGGGTCTGAATACAACCATGGAAGGTAGGCTGCTTTTAGAGGATGATCCCCCCCCATAGCTGTGGGGCCAAATGCTTGCAGCCCATCAATTCAACAGCTTCCAACAGCCAGAAAAAGAAGTTGCTCATCTGACTGTTTCTGGCAAGAAAAGCTATCATAGTTTTAAAGGCCATCTCTGCTTTTGTAGTAATCTTTCCTATGCTGTCTCCATCTTACCCTACCTATCCAACACTGAAACACCTTGCAGACACTATGAGTTAAATTTTCTGATGAGCACTTCTCTGATTTCCTATAGCTTTTAATTTTCCCACCTCTGCAAACCAGTGCTTGGTAAAAGACCTTTGTCCCTACCACACTAATCACCAGCCCAGCATATCAAGGACATGCTCTCCAGGGTCTAGGGCTGTTGTGGGAAAGAAGGAAATTCAACATGGAACCCTCTTTAATCTGTCCTAAAAACACTTCCTGAACTATTCTAACTGTGAAATACCTCTGTCCATTGGGTTAATTCTTATCATTTCTGGACAGATAAAATGACTGTCAAGAAACAGCTTTTGCTCATTTATAATTGGTTAAGAAACTTCACTTCTAGAAGGGAAGAATGCAAATCACTGTAGCTGGCACTTAAATTGAAATGAAAGCAGGGCTAGTTGTCAACTTAGCAGTGTAAACCTCTGGAAGAATACCAGTCTGTAACATCTCCTTTCTTGTCTCCAGATTCACTGGTATTACTTGAAAGAAGATGCCGTCAACCAAACACTTGAGGTTCTATACCACCATCTGCCCCATTAATGAGATTTGTTTTAGGAACACACGACCAGGAACAACTGAACTAGCTATTCCAAAATACCTTTTAGCCACTTTGTGCAAATAGAATTCTCCTAAGTAAGCTGTAGGTACGTATCTCGTACGCAGTCAGGATATGCAGAGTTTTCTGAAAGAAGAATTAAAGCAAATGTCAGTGTTTCATAAACAGTGGCAGGCATAGTCAATTGACTTGCTGAATATAAAATATTAATTTAACATATAAATATGAGAAAAAGGAAGAAATCAATTCACTTAACTGTAATTTTCTCTATGCTGGCAATCTACTAAAATCCAATAATCTTGGTGTTCAAAGGAGAGATTCCTCAAATGTTCAACCCATTCATTGTCACTGTTGACCTATAGCACTGGCAGAGAGCAGCTCAGTCCTTCCCAGGCACGTAGGGCAAGGAAAAGCTTGCTGGATAGGATGCCTCCATTTCAGTATCGTGAAACCCCTCCTGAGACAAGCTGCTGCTGCCTGGGTCTCAGCAGGAAAGGGGCTCTGCCAAAGCCATCGGATTGGGGATCCTCCAGCGTGGCAGTGTTACAGACAGATCTGCAGTCCTGAGCTGAGGAGCCTGGGTACCAAAGCTGCAGACCCAGCACTGCTGAGAGATGGGGCATCACTTCCAGCTGGAATACCCAGGACTGTAGCGTGCCAGGCAAGCTGCCTTGGCCAGGTTTCCCAAATTCTGTACCCAGAGACAGACTGTACAGAGCATGCCCTGCACAGAGAACACCACAGTTGTGTTGCAGTTATTCCTCTGAGACCCAGTGTCACACACAGATCCTGAGCAAAGAGAGAAATCGATCTGCCAAGGGCACATCCAGAGAAGCTCTGAACTGCAACAGGATGGGCAGTGCCCAGTCAGGTGCTTCCTGTTCATTTTGTACTCCTGTAGGCAGGAGAATCCATCCTCAACTTTTCTGTGTAGCAAGGCTGAGTCATGGGGCCCTGCCTAGATTGCTAAAGGGAAAGTAGGGCCTGTCCTCCATGTGCACTGAACGAACTTGAGGAGAAGGGTAACAAACAGCCACCTGAGCTCTTGCATGCCACTTCTGGGGCCCAGGAGAGAGTAACATCAGTAAAATCAGGGCAGCTTCAAGGGTTTATTAACTCAACAGTGCACTGAGTTCCACAATACAGGCTTTGGTGAACCTGCCAAGTGTGAGGTGAGGTTGGTAAGACAGATTTCACTCAGTCTTTCAGTGGGTCTGGTCTGCCACCGGCTAGAACTTCAAAGAAGATGAAAAATGTTACTTGCTCAGAGTACTTTGCATGGATGTTGCCATAAACTTTAGAGGAGGAGTTAATTAGACATGTCTTAACTTGTACAGAGAGAGGAATTTCTTTAAATCATTATTGCTCTACCAGCCATAAAATCTCAGATTTCTGTTTGTGCATGACACTTCTTCAAACAAAGGCATTATATTGTATGTATAACTAAAATCCAGACCCTGGGGAACTGCAAAATTGACCATGTTTTCTAAAGAAGTAGCTTTTAGAAGAAAATTCAGCCCTGGAGAAAGGACAAAATTTTTCACAAATTTAGGAGAAGAAACAAAAATCCCTTACTCATGTATTTCTGCTTTCTGACACATAGTGGGTATGTTTATGTCTTTCATGCATGAGAAAATGGTTGCATGGTTGCCTGGAAATCTCAGTGCAAGGTCCCTCCACCTCAGCACTGTTTAGTCTTGTTAATCTTTCCAAGGTCTCCCCTTTCCACTGTCTGTTGCCCTTCCTTCTCCTGGGCCATTGCTGTCTGTTATTCTTTCCTGCCAAGGTCACTTTTACCTCTGTTCTTGTTCCATCCCTTCTACTTCCCTGCTTCTCCTGTTACCGTCTTTCATGCAAATGCCACTCACCTTCTCTGTTGTCTCTTGCTAACTCATCCAGTCTTTATCCCTTTCCAGAACAGTTGAAAGGCAGGAAATTGGTAGAAACATGAGAAGCAACAGCTTTCAAACCTGGCTCTACAGGACCAATATTTCTGCTATCCCTTGTAAGTGGAAGTCTTTGCAAAGAGACTTTTCCTTTCTGCTCTGGGTGAAGACATTGTGTTCTCACAGTGTCTCAGTTTGTAACAAAAAGGTTTGTACGTGCTGACTGTAAGGGCAGAGGAGAGATAGAGCAGGAAGGGCTGGGAGGCTGTGTTCAGTTTCAACTGTAGCAAATAGTACTTCCAACTGGGAATAAGGGCAGTCCATGGTGTCAGCTGTTCTATTTCTGATTCACAGCTCAGGAGGCCTCTATTTTCCACAGCCCCATGTTCAGCAGGTAGCGTGGCACATGCACTTCTGCAAATGCCAAAGCAGACAAGTGATGCTCACTCACTGGCAGTGGTCTGGCTATTGATATTCCAAAATTAAGGATTCAGCTCCCTCCCTGCACACTGGTAAGCAGCAGCTTAAAGTACTGTCTCCACCCTTGCTGCATAGTTTGCTCTCAGTGCGAGTGACATAGGGTGTCCTCTCACTGCCCCAGAAGCAGGACAATAGCACAGGATTTACAGAGCCTGAGGGAATGATTTGCTAGAGCATACAGTATTGGCCTGGTGCCACTACCATGGAGGTCAGGGTCGAATCGGCCATTTGCTTATAAAGCAGCTGGTACTATTGAAAAATGCCACCCTTGGGCTCTGTGAACTTGGGCTGCTTTCTCTATGCCACAGTAGAATTGAAAACATCTTTCATCCGCAGTGCTGTGGAGAAGATGGGCAGTAGAGAAGAGCTATCTAGACAAATGTCCTTTTCTTCCTGATAGCACTTGGAAATCTGCCCTTTAACCAGACTCCAACACAAACTGACAAAATCACTACCCTTTAAACAGGAACTTTTTTCCTACATAGATTTGTATGCAAATAAAAGTGACAGTTGTCAGAACCCATCTAAGGCCACATCCAAAACTTCAGCTGAACTTATCTTCTTGCAAGAATCTATCCTGTTTGGTAGTTTTTCTCCATGTTTCAATAAATGCCCACACTCAAGCCAAAAGGGGCACAATAAAAATCCTGGGAGACCCACTATGCATGACTGCCACAGTTTAAGCATCGCTGTTGTGCTTTTAGGTATAGATATATCCAGGGACTGCAATGCCAGCTAGTAGAAGGAACATCTGAAAAGAACTTTAAAACTTAAGACACACAATTGAAGTAATGAAACATAGAAGCAAAGAGCTAAAAAGACACCA
This sequence comes from Pycnonotus jocosus, assembly GCA_013400435.1. Taxonomy (NCBI): domain Eukaryota; kingdom Metazoa; phylum Chordata; class Aves; order Passeriformes; family Pycnonotidae; genus Pycnonotus; species Pycnonotus jocosus. The sequence continues at coordinate 353,447 of VWYP01018267.1, read as the reverse complement.
AAAAGAAGCCTAAAGAGACTGGCCAGCATCAACAGACAGAATCTGCGGCACACCCAGCCTTAACAGGAAGCAGGAATTCCTTGCCTAGGGATATCTTCTGAGCAAAAAGATTGAAAGGCTGAGATTATAAACTATCTAAGAATCTTGTCCCTTGGCTGATACCAGCCAACAGGTCTATGCTGAGATGGCAAAATGAAGTAATATATGCTGTTATCTCAGAGCACATTACAAGGCCGAGGTGGAGATGGTATTTATATTGATGTTCAAGTCATGCTTTTTTTAATAAAAATGTAATTTAATGGCCCTATAGTGATTCTTCAGCTGTGGAGGTCCAGAGTCTAAGGTCAGGCCTTCATAAATTGGAATTTACTCATGCTCAGCTGACTCTGATGTTGCCCTTTGAATGGACACATCAATGATATGAGTTAAAATGCCTCACCCACTTCCATTTACCTCCTTCCTTTTTCATACCATTTTGTCAATGCAACCTGGAAGCAGAGATGACAGCTCAGACCTGCAAGAGTGAACTTTGGCTGCTATGTGAAATGTTTATGCCGACTGCTGTGTAGTGTCACCCACCAGGCTGCAAAATCAATATGAACTACTTAATCTGATGGTTCAGATAACACTCACCAACAGAGACAGAGCAAACTATCATACTCCAACTAGGGCCACGTGAACTGCAACACTGCTCAGGTGTAACATACCCCTCCATCCAAAGAAAGGACACACAGAGCTTTACATCTCAAATCCCACTGTGCTCATGTACAGAAAAGGGGATGTAAGCATGGCCAACACACTGTTAAATGGGAGTAGAGAGGGCTGCTCACAACACAAGCTTTCTGCAAGTGCTTCAGCATGGCTGCTTGTACTAAGTTAAAAGAGGCTATACTCTTAAAAGTTTACCCTGTTTGAGGCTATAGCTCTAGAACAGTAGTCTCCTAGGAGTGCTGTTAGCACTGATACCTTGCACTGTCCTCAATCTGTCCTTCAGAACTCTACCCGATGCTCCCTGGAAAATTTCCCAGTGGTTCAGCTGACAGGAGCATTAAAAATCACAGCATGTGTCTGTAGTCTTTTTTGCATCAGACATTCAGAGATAGCATGCTGCAGAGATGCAATTGTTGCAGCTATGTGCTCTTAAAAAGGCTGCATCTGTCCCAGGGAATATCTTTACCAGAGATTACCATCTCCAAGCAGACAGCTGCAGATCTCATCCAGTGAAAACAGTTTATTCCCCAGCAGCCATACAACTTCAAGTCTGCTGCAAAATTCCCTACTCAATTTTGCCCTCAATTTGAGGGTCCTCCAAGCACAAAACCTCTTTGATCTTTCCAGTGGCACAGCAAAATAAAGAGTAATACTATTATTCATGCCAGTCACTGCTACAACAGCCTGCCTGGCACACTAGTTTCCCAGGAATGCTGTTGAACAGATACCTTGTGTTGTCCTCATCATCTTGTCCTTGAGAATTCCACCCATTATTCCTTGGAAATTTTCCCAGAGTGGTTCAGCTTACAGCAGTGCTAAGAATCACAGTGTGCATCAGTAGATGGTTTTAAATCAGGTGTACTGAGATACAATGCAACAGAGGCTTGAGTATCATAAAGTTAGCTCTGTTACATCCCCCACTTGGTTTTTTAAAAAAGAAAGAAGGAAAGGAAGGAATAAATAGTGAAGTAAGTCAACAAGAAACCACAATCCATTCCTTAAGTGGTAACCAGGCTACTGTGCTTTGGAACTTTTCCTGATACAACAAAAGACACCATGAAGACAGGAACTTTGGCAGCAGTGGTTTTGAACTCCACAACCCACAACTTTCCTCTGTTTTTCTATGCATATGTTACTGGAAATATAATCATCTGCTAGGGAAGCAGTCAACCTCCAAATGGATACCCAAGCAGCAGCAAGCCTCTGGAAGTTACTGTAATTGCTAGAATAAAAAGGAGATTTTCAGCAAAGCAGCCCTAAATTCCTGAATTAACCGATGTCCTCCTTTGCCTGACCACTGTCACCATAGTTACTACAGGAGCTGCCGCCGAGCCACTGCCCTGTGGCTTGGGACGGAGGCGAGCGGGACGCCGTGCTGGGAATGAAGTGGCTTTGACTCAGGGCCCGGTGATGGGAATGTGGGCTGTGGGACCAGGCACTGCGAGCAGCCTTGGGCGTACTGTGGTGGGAAGGGTGGCTTACAGAGCAAAGAGGTACAGTTCCTGCCCTGAATGCCAGCCTCGAAGGGCCAGCACTGCCGGAGCTGTTGCAAGGTTACCAGAGCAGTCAGAAGGTGAAGCAAAAAGAGTTGATGATGAGGAGCATGAGGAAAGAAGGCATTGACAACAATACGGCAAACACGGTTAAGCTGGAGCTGGAATAAGCAGATTCATTCCACTCGACATCGTTTGTGTGGACTGCTCCCTCTCCTGGGGAAAACTTGACCAGGAAAAAAAAAATCATCACAACCCAGTCCTCAAAAAAACAATGTACCTCCAGAGTTCACAGGCAGACAGACCCCCCTGCTTCCAGGTTCAGGTTGGAAAGGACAAGGTGCAATACCCCTGTGCTGCTCTTCTCAGACAGGAGCCCCAGGTGGTGAAGCCAGCTGTGACCTCCAGACTCATGCACAGCAAAGCACTGCTCCAGCCCATGCAGACAACAGCAACACTGTCTTTTCCCTTCTTGGTGCTGCTTCCAAGCACCACCCAGACTATCCTCCACCTCAAACCACTGGAGTTGTCCAGTGGTGCAACAGGCGAGGATCCAGGGAATAGTGCTTGCAAGCACTTTTCAGGGTGAATGCTGGAATACAATTTCCTCTTTGCTGGGAATTGGACAGAAATCACCAGTTCCAGTCTTCAGTGCTGGTAAGAACTGACAATGTTTAGCCACAGAAATAAATTTTAGAGACTGTGAGTCAGGAAATGGAAGGACAACCTTGAAACATACTCTCATGGTGAGAAATATTCACCACTTACTTAATCTTTGCTGATTTAGGATTCCAAAGTACGGTTAAAATCTTTGCAGTGAAGCCAGCTCAGAAGATCTTGCAGTAAGATTAGAACCAGATGGTAAAAAAAATGGGACGTTACTGCAGCCAGTAAATACCCACATGAACCAGCCCTAGAGAGGTGGAAGGCTCTGCTGAGCTTAATAGCTCATGAGCATATACCATACTGGCTGGTGCTGGTGCATGAGTAATGCCTCTTCCTTCTAAATTCTTTCCTATTTGATGACCTCTGGTGTGGAAGAGCGATGATTTAAATGCACACAATTAAAAATGAGAAAATAATTATTTCCATTTTACAGAGAAGGGGACAGGCTTGCCTGTAAACAGAAAGCAGTGGCAGGGTGTAAAAAACCCAAACAAACTAATCCCTGGAGTTTGACCAAAGTCATCCACCTTGTCTGCTTGCACATGCTATGTCAGCTTTGTGGAACCTTTCATCCTGGTGATGAAAGAATGTAAAAAAGCCTTGCTTGATTCTTAGTGGTCTCTGAGAGTTATCATATGATACCATGTCAGGCAATCATGCAATCAGCAAAGGTCACAAGACACACAGCCATTCCTCTTGGCTTTACAGCTGCTTTCCACAGCCAAGACTCCTCCTTCTTACACCATTTTGAAGTCAAGGGTAGCAGCACTCCTGCCGGCCAAGCACTGGGAAGCCCTGCCATAAGTCAGGTCCTGTAAGGGGCACATAATTTTTTTGCGTACAGGTGCCAGCAAGACAACCATAAGGAATTTGCAACATCTAATTAGTCTAAATGGATTCTTGCTGGCTGCAACTGCATCTGCTTGGCAACATAAAAGAGGTGCACGTCTCACTCGTACAGATATGGTATGTTGGGGCAGGTGTGAAAAGTTTTCCAAAAGATAAAAAGGACTGTAGGAAAGTCATTGTTGCCCTATATCATCTACAATCTAAAAGAAAAAAGAGGTATTCTAATAATTTTACTGTTCTAATTATGTGAGATACAGGTACCTAATTCAAGGCTCGTACTACATAAATAAAAATTAGCGTAACTAGGAAAAGTCCTTGTCCTGAGGAGCTGATAGCTTTATTGGACTTGAAGGCTTTATGAGGTGATAGGCAGGATCACCTCTGTTTTGCAGACAGATCACAGATCAGGAGCCAGACTTCAAATGCTTTGGTGATGTGTAAGACAAGTCTGAAGGAAGCACAAGAACAGAAGTAATAAATATAAGGTGGAAAAGTTCAGGACTATACAAAATAATAGATTTTGTAAATAATAGATTTTGTAGAAGATTCCATTGTAATCTTCCCTGAGCAATGCAGCCAAGAAGTCTTGATTCTCAGACACTCAAACAAACTGCCCTTTTCCTCCAGAGACTGCCCCTCTGCTGCTGGGACTGCAGCATGGAATGGCAGCATGGGATGGCTCAGACACCACAGTGCACAGCGCTATGCTTGTCACCAGCCCACCTTGACCACACATCATGTATGCAGACTGGGAGAGCTGCAGTGAGGAGGCACATCCCTTTCTGCCTCCCCAGCCTGCTACTTCTGGCAGAGGCATTTCTCCATATGTTGTGGAAAAGCTCAGTTCTCAGGGCCCTTAACCCACTGATAACTATGACTACTCAGTCACTGATTAAAAACATCTAAATATTCTGTTTTGGTAGATTTGGTAGATTTTATAGATTTGGTAGAGCTTCCACCCTCACCTTCCTTTCTGTGAGTCAATTTGACCTTCTGGATCACCCAACCTAAGCCAGACTTTCAGAGCAGATCAACATTTGGGTATTCTGCTTTTTCTAAACAAGTAAAATTTAGATTCTGGGGCCCATTTCAAAAGCACACAAGCAGCTTATAATAGCCAACCAAGATTTCCTGCACCCCTGACCATTGTCACCCCTGACTGGATGTCCCAGTCAGAGAATTCTTAAACCTCCACAGAAGGTCTTTTCTCTGCACTTTAATCAGTGTTTAGGAGATCAGTGCTATTTCAGTGTGTCACTGCTCTGTTCCCTTAAGGAATTGGGATATGTGGTAGACTCTTGCTGCTCTATTCTGTGTAATTCTTGATCTAAAAAAAAAATGCATGGGCAAAAGTAAGAGTCTGTAGACTAAACCCCATGGTTTCTCTGAGAGCAGCAAGGCAGGGCTACAGAACAAAGAAAAAGGGCCACACAGCTTGAGTTGAAGGAAGGTCAGATAGTGTTCAGCTACATCTTTCATTTTTTGTACTAATCCATAATTTTTATTAAGACATCACAGAAGGTCTTATTATTCTACCAGGTCTGCCCAGATAATAAATACCTCACTGTGTGGGGGAGAATAGCAAGTAAACCAAACATCAGAGAGTTCAGTATTCCAGAAAGAGATGCTGCCTAGATGGCCAGGATCTTCCTACTGCTGATAGCACATAGCATGGAGGTGCAACCCCTTAGCAAATACCAATTTAAAAGCACTGTATAGCAACAGGACAGGCAGCAGCCAACTTGCTCTTACTTGATATTGGGAGCTGTAAGACTAGCCAACAACCCTTCCCCCTCAAGAACACATACGGCATTCCTGAAACAAGTGTTAATAGTGGATCTCGACCAAGAAAGAATTCCTATGGACTCAGGGGACGAGAGGAGGATGATACACTGCTTGCTTTTCTCCACTCTTTTCCCTTCATGCCCCACTGCTCTTTTATGTGTAGAGCCCCTTGCACAAGGACCTTTAACACAGTGGCAAGTGGCTCCCAGCAGGATGCAAGGCACAGCAGCACATGCGGCCTGCCTGCCCTTGGCAGGAGTTGTTCTGACTAATGGAAACAGCAGAAACTCGAGAGACAGGCGTGGAGAAGGCTGGAAAGTGCTGAAGGGGGAAACTCCTGGTGGAATGCAAAAGGATTAAAAGTGGCAAGAGCACAGCAGCATTCAGCACCACGTTATTCCCAAACTATCCTTGCTGAGCATGGCTGGTTGTTTTCTTCCCCCAATGTAAAGCCCAGATGCACTCCCGCAATACCTCACAGTACAAAACAATAAATGGCTAAAAACCTTGTAATTAATATACACTGGTCTCTTAACTGAGAGCAGGGCTGCAGGGCTGGGAAGTCCCTCTCTTGGAATCTTAGTGCCACCTTGTGCTGGGAACGGTAACAGTCAATGGATAAAAGAGTTTGTCCAGAACAGCGAAGGAGAGAAAGGGGAGGAGGAGCTGTCGTTGGAGCAAAGCTGCATTAAGTGTTATGGTTTTGGAGATCTTTCCTATTGGTACCAACCAGCATCGCTGCCAATATCCCGCTGTAGGGTAGAGTCCTTTTACGAAAGGACAGGTGGGTTACAGCGAGCAACTTTTGCAGGTATGTCCTGACCCCACACAGCGGCTCTGAGTCACATCTCACCTGTAACCATGCACAGATAGCTGCAGCTGGCAGATGTCAGCTCTGTCCTTGGCACGGGCAATTCCAGGGAGAAACACAGTGTCACCTCAAACAGGAAAATTTTGGTGAGTATTACTGACATCGCCTCTGGAGCCTGGTTTGCAACAGGTAAACCCATAAGTAGTGCAGGTGTGGAAGATGAACCAGTAAAATGCAACAAGCCTTTTACAGAGCAATTTCCAGATGCAAAATACTGCTATCCTAAACCAATGCACAAGTGAGAGGAACCAGCTAGCTTCCTTGGGGGATATAAAAGCAGGGTTTGAATTTCTTACTTCTTTTTAAATTATTTTCAGACTTTTCTCTACAGATGGGTCAAATTCCATCTGGTCAGATTTGAACTTCTGAAAATGCTTGCTTCTCTACACCGAGTTTTAGGGGAGCTTTAGCATAGTCTGCCTCATGATTTTATTTGTTAGTTTGTTCAAAAATGGGAGGTTATTACTTAGTGAAAAATTGAATTTCAAAGTCAGTTGCAAAAATTTTGCTCTGCTGTTTATCACTTAAGTTTTATCTTTTTACCACTTGGAATATTTTTGCAAGCTGGCTGTGGAATTGCAGACTGTATTGCTTTGAGTTTTATTCACTTCAGGGTTTCTTTACAAACTCAAAGGATGAAAAGAAAAGCATTTTGGAGAATATTTCTGCAACAAGGTAGGAATTCTCTTGGAAAGAAACAGGGTGCGAGTATCCTGCTGAGGGGGCAGGATGAATGAACACATGAGTATACTGACAGGGATGAGGCGGCCACAACTTCTCTGGGAAACCTGATCCAGTGTCTCACAATCCTCACAGTAAAGAATTTCTTCCTAACATCTAATCCAAACCTCCTGTCTTGCAGTTTATAGCCATTACCCCTCGACCTTATCACTTGTGAAAAGTCCCTCTCGAGCCTTCCTGCTGGCCCTCTTTCAGTGCTGGAAGGTGCTCTAAGGTCTTCGTGGACCCTTCTCCAAGCTGAACAATGCCAGCTCTCAGCCTGTCCTCATAGTCTCTCCCAGTCTTCAGCCTCATGGAGCATGGGGTGCTCCAGCCCTCTGACCTCCTCTGGACCCCTGTGTCTTTCCTGTGCTGTGCACTCCAGACCTGGACACAACACTCCAGGTGGGATCTTAAGACAGCACAGTTGAGGGCAAGAATCATTCCCTTGACTGCTGGCCACATTTTATTTGATCTACCAGTTTACCACCAATTCTGTTATAATGTGGCCAAACATGGGAATTACACAGAATATTCTGAGTTGGAAGGGATGCACAAGGATTATCAAGTCAAGCTCTTAAATGAATGGGGACTGAAGCAAAAAAACACTAAAAATCTTAATTATGAAATAGAACTGCTAACAAACATCATAAAGCACCAGTAGAAATACTTATGGTTTGTTAGAGCTGTCAATAGCTCCACACTTGACTGAAACTCATGACTGAACACACAAATCTCTGCTTGTTAAGCTAAAGCCATTCCCAAGCAATGGAGTTTCACTGGCCCCATATCTGTTTCAGCATTGAGATACCTGCACATGCAACAAGGAGTCCTCCAACAACACCACAGGACCACCTAAGCTTCTGTGTCTGAGGCAGGAACTGTTCTGATTAAATTTCTTGCAAAGATGAATCCAAGTAAAACTACAGTTAAATCAAATGTAGATGCCTGGGAAGAAGGAATGGATTTCCTTTGTGGAGAGGAGTAACACTGAAACAATCTGTATACCTTGCAACAATAAAAATAATTGTAAAATATTTGTACACAAGGTATGTGAACTCAAGCACAACTGCCACAGAAGTTCTCTTGGTTGGCAAAAAGCAGGAGCTATAGCAGGCAAAGAAGAGCAAATAAATGTTACTGTTGCTGCCATGGAGTGATGCAAAAGAACAGCAACCCACCATAACATCCTTACTTTGTGAAATCAAGAATTTAGGAAGGGGCAACAGAGATTATGCAAGGCCATAGACTTACTTAAGACCCAGCCCAAACAAGAGAATACTCCTGGGGGAAGGGGATTTAGGAAAAGGCATGATACAGGAAGATACAAGGCAAACTTAGCTGACTTTCAGTAGGTCTCATTCTGTACAGCTCCCAAGCATTCAACCTTCCATTCTAAAAAAGGGCAACCAACCATACAAACATGGAGAGCAAAGAAATTCTGCTTTTGAGCTGATTTTAAAGAAGGTAAACTGTCAGTATTAGGCAAAATGCACAAGAAGAAACAGAAAAAAGCCCCAGCCAAAAGGAGACATGAACATACTTTGGCTATGTTAAGGGGTTGGCAGCATAACTGCACATGACAGGATGCACCCAAATCTGCAGCCAGCCTGCCATTTTCACAGTGGTTGAGATGTTTCTTTTATAGTCGAACCACCTGTTACATGCAACACACAATGAGCTGGCAAAGCCCATCTCTAATACGCTTCCTCCAGTTCTTCAGCCTCCTGAAAAGTGCTGTGGTCACCCCAAACCTACTCAGCTGTGGCATTTTTTCTTACCAATATCTTGAGCAATGAGACATCAAGGCTAGACAGGGTCCCTGACAATCAAACCACTATGAACTTGACAGTGCTTTGCAATCTGGACAAGAAACATGGCCAGGCTGTCAGGTTCTCATACAGGTGACAAACATACACCTTCCCCTGCTACTAAGGTTACAGAAACATTGAGATCCACCAATTCACGTATAGATAATGAAAGAAAAATGCCCATTTCCTGTGTCAGGGGAAGGGGGCATGACTGCGGTTGTGGAAGCCCTGCCTGCCTGACCCACTTGGGGGAACACATTTAACCGTTTCCAAGGTATCTGTAACACAAGTATCTGTATAGCAGGATATAGCCATGGAAATGACTAGAGGCTTTTGCTCCAGATTCTCCAAGACCAGGAGAATGTTGCTGAATGAACATGACCATTCCAGAGATCCTGATGCTCAGAGTTACTTGTACTTACATTCACAGTAAAGGAAAGCAGAATTAAGGGGCTTGGCTGAACTACGAGTTAGGAGGACCATCCACTCTAGGAAAACAGTTTCTCCCTCTAAGGGCAGGATTCACTTGCAATTTCTTCCCTGTTTTATCATCTGCTCTCATTGCTTGATGCTGGTTTAGCAAGCCCTAACCTTGGTGTCGAGCACACTGGTCATAAATATCTACAAATGGCAGGCAATGTTTAGTTGCTGCATTGAGCCCCTTTCCCTCACATGTCCAGGTGAACAACATTTCTGCAAACCAACTCCCCTCCACTACATCCACCGAGGCTGGCAGAGGAGCACTGAGTATGAACCTGCAAGCAGGAGCAGCAGGGGCACAGCAGGGCTGCAGGTAAAAGTGTGCAGAGACCATGTTCACCTTTCGCTGGTACAGCCAGAAACGCTTGTAGAGCATAGCATGCAGTGACAATGCCCGTGAATTCTGGAGGAAAGAGCTGTATTAGTGTCATTTGTCATCAGCTGTTTCCTGGACACTTCTGACTTCAAGGCAAGCCCTTAATAATCCATCTCTCTCTCCTTTAACCCATTTTATGGTTACAGTAGAATTAAAGACCCCACAAGTCACCACAGCTGTGAGCATACTCACCAAAGCATTTGTGTAGTCTTCCCTGAACTGAAAGCCAAGGTATGATATTATGAGCCATGGACTGCACAGATAGATCCACCCACGTTCTAAAAACATACACACCCTGGCATGACACAGGGCCTTTCCCAGAGACTGACAAAGTTACAAGTATTAGGTTCCATTCTACACTTAATTCTCTCCACTAGTGTGCTTTCACCACTGGTAACACAGCGGCCATGTAACTCAAGCTCTTGATCTTCAGGGCAGGGAGAGTTGGACTTGACATGAAAATCCTGAGCAGCCAAGAGTGGATACAGCCAAGCCAACAGCACCTGTTTAAGGATGAAACATGTGTTTCTACACCCCTCGAAACAAAAACTCGAAACCTTAATCCACAGTTGAGTAGAAACACAAATACAATGGACCAAAGTGATACACAGTTATGTCAACTCTGATGTTTCAGACCTGTTTGAAAGAAATGGCTTAGAAAGCTGATTTACACATACAAACAATCCACTGTGCCCAGAAGTTTCCTAACATTCTTTTATTAAAAACCAAAGAGCCAAAGATTGCCCTGATGCTCTTCATTGTTATAAAGCAGACTCTGAAGTATTAAGTGAACTATGTATGAGCAAAGAACTCCAACTGATGCAGAGTTTAAAACTAGGTTTACAGTTTCCTATTTTATTGGCATGGATGTATTTCTAAACTTAAAAACCCTTCTGGCAAGTTATCTCAATTTCTTATGACAAAATTTCTCACAACACACAAATATTTACAACATATACATATTTTTTCAGTCTTTTACAACTGGTTCTTAAAAGACAAACAAATCATAGGTTACCACAGAACAAAAGCTGTGACTTAGTTGTTTTTAATTTGATAAAACTATCATAAGTTAAAGTGAATAGATTTTTCTTTAAATTCCTTGTAGCATTTTACAAGTGCAACAGAAAAATATGAAGAACCAATTTAGGATAGCTGCAGTTCATTGGATAAATGTTGCCCGTCGTAATCACATTATTTCACAGCAAATTCTTGAAAAAATAAGCACCAATCATTCTTGCAAAGAACAATTTTATCTAAAAGTATTGAAAAGTGTTAAATACAAGGTGTTTAATTTACGTAACAAGCAATAAATACACCATATCCAAACTTTATTCTGCATACTGCTACCCTTGTACATATAATGTACTAAAAAGTCAGCAAATTGTCAACACCTTTTAATATTTTTTTTCTCTTTTTTTAAAGAAATCAATTTGACTTCCAACCAACGGTTTGCTACTATAACAAAGGCCACAAACAGTACGTCTGGGACAGCATACAGTGTTAAAACTGACAAACTCCAAGGGGGAAGAACCATCTAGCAAATAAATCAGAAAGCTGTAGATCATTGCTGGTGATATTAACATATACTAGAAAACCTTAATATACTGCTACTATGATTTTGTAAATTGTTTAGTCAAATACTGTAAGAGCAAACTAACGCTCCCACTGATCAAAAGTAATTCTGTAGCCACACTGTATTCTCATTGTCCTGCATGGAAAGATCTGATGCAATTTCGTAACTTTGCTTGAGCCTTTATTTTACAACAGAGCATTACCTCTAACTTGGAATTGCACATAAGAAGGCTATTAAAAAGTACAATAAAAATCTGCACAAATCAGACTTAAGAAGAGTCAGTATGCTGTACACTTTCTACAATATTATGTTGATAGGTGAATAAAGAAGTGCTGCCACTAAGTTTTTCAGAAAGTTCTTTAGTTGAGGAATAATCAAATGGAATTTTTGTTGGGTTTTTTAAATTATTATTATTTTTTTAATTCATTTTTTATGTTTTTTTTAGAAATGACATCCAGGTCAGTTTAAGACCTATAAGCTTATGCATTGAGCCTCAAAGACTGATCTTCTCTCCTCCTGGAAGAAATATCAATATCTATTGAATCCTTGCCAACAATAAGCCTTAATCTCTTCGCTGGAGGAAGAGGAATAAAGTCATCAAATTCATCATCATAGTCATCTTCCTCTTCATCGTCCTCTTCTGATGAAGATTCATCTGCTGTTTCCTCCTCATAGTGACTGTAATCATCTACTTCCATTCTCGACTCCAAAAGGGAGAGAGTTTCACTACAACACACACCATTTTCATGAAGGTCCTCTGAGTATGTCCCTCTGTTTTCGTCCTCTCGTTTTAGCTGTATTTTTAATTTTGTTGAACTATTGCCTGATCCTGAGTTAAACCCATTATTTAGCTTTGCTACATATAAATTATTATCTTTTTCATGGTCTTTACTTAATTTTATGCTTATTTTTGAAGAATTCATTCCATCACTCTCCTGATCATTTGCCTTGCTACTGCTATCATGGCGCCTACGAAGAGTCAGTTTAGGGATCCCAGAGCTATTTTCAAGGATAAGTTGTGCATCATACCTCGTGATTCGTCTTTTCTTTTTACTTTTTGCAGTTCTAAAGCTGTCTTTTGCTTTAAAATTGTCAGTTGTTACAGAGCAGCCACCAGATCCAGGGATACAGTCTTTAAAGCCAACAGGTGTGTCCACCACGTTATTCCTCTCTTCAAGTTCTGAATGAGAACTAATCAAATCCGGTACTTCATCCTTCACAGGCGTGTTGTGCATAGTATCAGTTTCTTCTGTTTTTGACGACGGTTTCACAAGCTTTCCTTGTCGAGATTTCTTTTTTGATGTGCCTGCATCACTTTTCTGGCACCGGCCCTCCCCTTTATGTGATGGTCCATGAGCCACAGCGTTGTCGTTTAACGCACGAGACTGCTGCTCGGCAATGTCCGATTGTGTTCCAGTCAAGTTACTCTTATAGCTATCCAATGTATTTGGTTCAAGCTTTGTGTCAGAGGTCTCCTTCAAACTCATCCTTGTTCTCATCGACCTCCTCGTGATGTACGTGCAGGGTGCAATATCACCATGCTCATAAGCACCTTTCACAGAATTCAGTTTATGTTCTCTTGCTGCATGCCTCGTTAAGCATCCACTAGAGACTGCAACTTTGACTGGTCCCTCCAATTCTTTATCCTTTTTGATGGGCAAGTTTTTATACAAAACTACTTTAGGCTCTTTGAGAACTAAATTTCCCATTTCAAGCTTTCGAGAAGCATTCTTTTGCTCTGGCCTTTTGCACTGATTTCTCAACTTTATCTTTGAAAGTAAAGGCTTTGCAGGCTTTTTCAGTCTCTTTGGTACCCTGGAATTATTTATATGAGTTAGTTTAGATGAGGTAGAATTTGATGATGCTGGAATTCTTGATATAGACTGTCTGGTTAACGTTCTATTTTTGCTGTTCTTCTTTACGCCAATTGAAGATTTTCTGTTAGCTGAAAAAGAAAAAAGCAGTTTTGTTATGACACTGCTATATCCTGAATTTCCCACTCCCAAATACTGCAGTTATTTAATTTATATGGGGCACTTAAAAAAAAAAATCCATGAGACAGGATAGATAGTATGTAGTAAGAAATGAGATTGCTTAATTTCCAACTCAACACATGAAAGGAATTGCCAAACAGGCCACAAGTACATCAACATTTCCAGGTACACTTCCCCTCACTACCCCCAGTATACCAAGTTGTGTTTTTACTGGATTTCTTCTTCTACCAATTAAAAAGAAAAATCTACTTGACATTATCCACAGCTCTTGCTGAGTATTATTCCAGCAAAATTTGAGGATCAGCATGATCTAATATTATCTCCAGGATTTTTTTCATGGAGAAGGAGGAAAAAAACCCAAACACCTTTATCTAATGCAATGATTTCAGTTTCAGGTGAAACTACTGCCTATTGTGGCAAGCAAAGGAGTTTTGTCTGCTCAACGGAGGTGCAACTCTAAATACTGGTAATTAGAGACCATAAAAAGATTTGGGGACATTTTTAGGGGTCTTTTTTTAATTGGTTGGTTGGGTTTTTATATTTTGGTTTTTTTAATATAACAGCAGCAAACAGGAGACAGATGGAACTGCAGTATTTTACATAGCTCCAAACCTGTTTACCAGTTAAATCAAAGTTTAAATGATTTGTATTTTGCCCATTCTGGGGGTGGTGGAGGTGGGGCAGTGGAAAAATCAAATAAATCATACTCACTACTCCATGGAGAGAAGTCTTGCAGGAAGACTACAAACAAAAATCCCTTCCAATTTCTTCTGAAATTACTAACTGTGCACTTTCACTGCACAAGAGGCGCCTGAACTATAAATTCTGGATGTGGAAAGGGAAGAGCTGCCCAATTTAAAAGACCTCTAAAGGAAACAACTATTTGTTTAACAATATCTACTAAGAGTATTTATTTAAAAATTCTTTTCCTAAGAATTCAAACTGTGTAAGTTTTCTTTCCTAAACCATACTACTGCCTGTGGCAGTTTACTGTATTTTGAAACAGAAATTATTGGCAGGACTTAAAGTGACGTGTTTATAAATATTTGCTTTTGGTATTTAAAAAAAAAAAAGAAAATAAAAGAAAAACATACCACCTATTGTTCTTCAAACACTTGTGGAAAACCATGAATTTGCTGTTTAAATTGCCTTCAGATTCCTGAATAAATTAGTTTTAGCGACCAGTACATGAGAAACATCTCAACACTAAGAGAGGAATTCCATCACTGTGAAAGTTTTCCATGTTTTTGTTAAGTCTTTAATGACTCTAAGCTCTTCCCTTTACTTACTTGCATTACCTTTTTCCTGAGTGGTATCTGCATCAGTGTTAGAGCTGACAGACTGGCTGTCTGAATTCTTGCTGCTGTCACCCAGCTTTTTAAGTCTGTTCAATCGTTTGTCTGTTTCTCTCAGTCCATATTTACTGTTAATCACAGGAGTAGGTGCTGGCAATCCCACTCTTGATTTAAAAGCACCAGTTCCACGCCTACAAATAAAAAGACAACACAAGGTATTAATAAATCTTAATGTAAAGTTAGAGCTTTGTTTCATATACAGACATTTGGATCCCATGTGTATCTGGATCAATGATACCAACAGCCACAGAACAAGTTAACATTTTGTGGGCTGTTTTGTCTTCTGCCTGTCCTCTTGGATGCCTAAATGTCTCAGTTGGCCAGCAAGAACAGCAGGATCATCTAGGAAGAGTACATGGACATTTGTAGAGAGATGCAAATCTTCTGGTGATGACTTTTGGAGGCTTGAAAGAAATTGTACCATGCCAAATCTCCCACTGCTCCAAACATACCCACAGATCCCCAGATCCCAGCATTTTAACATTGCAAATGAATACTCTTTATAGCATAGCTAAAATTGGGACATTTAAATATGAATTTTTTTGCAGTGTACAAAGTGATTGTTGCCTCATCAGTCTTGAAACAAGCAAAAAATTAGTCCTTTAACTCCCCCCAAATAAAATCTTATATATTTGATTGCCTCTACCACAGCTTTGTAACTGAAAAGCAGATTCCAGAAGTTAGAATTACCCAAACATTAGCGTGAAAAAAATAACATTTTCATGTATTTAAAATACAAACACAACAAGTTAATGAAAATGTTCAGACACATAAAACTAGTTTGTCCTGAAAAAGAAAGTATATCCACATTACACTGAAATCAGTGATCAAAAGAGCTTGAGAAAAACACCTCACCTTGCTCCATGTAACAATGGAAGAATAATTCTGGTGCCTGTTCATTCAACACTTTACAGTCTCCAGCACTGAAGCACATTTTTACTAGCAGCTCTTGGGATCAAGCCTGAGACTGCACCCTTCACTTGGAACGACCTACCAACATCTCATGAGCTTGGAGGTTCATACCAGAGCATTTTCTCTTTAATTTCAAGATTTGTTAGTGACCAAAGTAGCCATTAAAAATGAAAGTACTATTATTAAACTATTTATATGCAGGTGCACTAAGCTATTTCTCAATATGAGCAATATTTTGTCCTTTACAGGGTTTTTCTTCCCACAGTTAGATCAAACATAGCAGTGAGTTCTCCTCTTGGAACTGCATGAAGCTCGCTCAGATGATGCTGAGCCTCCCTGTTCACAATGAACAGAAGTTTCAACATGGCAAAAAACAACTGTGAGATTCTTTCAACTGATTTTGTGAAGAGACCAGGTTGGGACAGTACATGTGAAAAACAAATATTGAGTGATGGACAGAGAAGCAAATTCTGTCCAAACCAGTAGATATTTACAAACACACAATCCCCCAAGTTCTAACACTACTGGATGAAAAACTACTTTGCCCATTCCCAGCAGAAGAGAACTTCAGGTCCACAAATAAAACATTAATGGAATTTGCTTTATCGGGTGCAAAGAAGAGGAAATGTTGGGGATCAGCTTACAATGGTCTTGTAGAAGCTGTAACTGCTTTTTCTTCCAATTCTACTTTATTCAGTACAAATATTTTGAAGAATCTACACCCTGTGTTGTTCTGTCTCATTTTGGGCTACTCTCCAGAACAGATAATCAAAAGATTAAGAGAACACAGAAGTTCTCAGGAATCATCACTATTCTGTAACAACACAGAAAAATCATTATAGCAAATAGATAGGAAGCGACTATTTTGTGTCCAAACATCTGAGTACTCATAACCAAGGACCTTTAGTTTCACAAAATAGCTCATGAATATGCCCAATTCCATTTGAAAGCTATTTACATCAATGCATACCTTTCACATGTGTAACATTCGCAGTATTCATTATTTTCTCCAAAAAACCCATCTCCATAGTAACAAGAGATTTCTTCTCCAGGTTCAATATCTCTTAGAGCTTTCACACATGCTGTATCTCTGCCCGTTGATACAAACTGGAGAAGGAGATGACAGGAAGGGGAAAAAAAAGATTAATTATTAGGTCTGTGCAGTGTCTGAGTAAGAAATAAAAGTAAAACAGTTGGGGAAGAAAAGTAAGAAGAACAAAAAGTAAAAAGTGGGGTACTTTATTTATTTATAATTTCTTGCTTACCTTACAGTTAGGTCTGCAATCTGAAAAAGGTCCAAAAGATAAAGTCAATTAACTGTGGATAAGACCTGAAACATGAATAGTTGTAGATATCTAAAGTAAGGATTCACTTTGACTTCAATGACTGCAGAACCTCAACTAAATACTGGGAGTTAAGTTAGTACTGTGCAAAGCCATACATCAAAAGATTCCTGCTTTGGTATAGCTGCGTTTCTGAGCTCTTCCTTATGCTATCACAAACGTCCAGTTTCCCTCTCCTTTAAGAACAGCTTCATCTTAAATCCTACCTGCTCTTCCTTTGGCAGACAAATGCAACACAATCAGCTAAGCTTCTGTGCAAAAGGTTAAACAGCCATAAGAAGTTAATCTAATAAAGATGTTACTGTTGACTGAGTTCACAAAGAATTCAAGGTAACCCACAATATGCTCCACTACTTTAGCTGCCAGTTCCAAAGTCTCTTTCAGGGAAGAAAGCATCACTTCCTAGAGCCTTCTCTGAGATTCACAGCTGATCAGCTCTGGCTGGGAAAATCCCAGTATGATTTTGTCCTACATTAATACAGTATGCCGGATTAAAACATTTTTCTCCAAGTTCCTGTGCTGTTTGGCTCACATACAACTCTCCTGAATTTCTTATGCCCTTCAACATGCTTCCTATACTTACTACTCACCATGATTGATAAATGCAGCAGGACCAAGCCACAGCTGTGCACAGTTTTTTCGTGTGGAATACATGACGCTGAAGTCATTTTCCCCATGTCTCAGCAGCATGTTTTCTTCCATTTCCGATAGTTCAGCAATACAGCCCACAAGTAATTCTATTTTATCATTTCGTTTCCTTTAATGTAAAAAGAGTAGCAGAAATAAGACTACATGTGCCAAAATTACAAAATAATTTAACAGAAAGAAAATTTGTTATAAAATCAATTACATCAAATCTGACGTCAGAAACAATTACCACCATTGTTTCTACAATTTCCTGAGACTGCTGGCAAGAAATTGCAAGTGTTGATTACTTCAGCTTCTGCAATTGTTAAAACCAAAAGCAAGATCTTTTCATTTGTGTACACTCCCTCCCCACCACCACTTGAGAAATTTTGACTTCCTCCAGCTGCTCTTGCTTGTGTTTCCTAAACTTCTTCCTGTGGCCAGGAAAACCCAGCATAAGAAAATTCTTAAAGCTCCATGGCTTTTTAAATGAGGCCCAGTAGTGACACAAACAAAGGCTGGAATTCAAGCAAGATGTTTTCCTCTCTAATGGGTAGTTCTTCACCATGAAGCTGGTCTTTGAAATAGAGTGAGGAGAGGGAATGACACCTACAAAAATCAACAAAACCACGAAGCCTTTGTGTGCAGACAGCCAATGCACCATCATGACTAGAGCAGTGCAGAGGCACTGAATGCTCAGCCTAGGAGGAACACAGAGTTTCCATTTTCTTGTGTGTGTGTTGTTCCCACTGCTCTTCAGAGTGGCCATTCCATATTTTGGCCAGATTACTCTGACAGAGGTGAACATGGAGATACTGAAGGTGCACGAAGGACACGAACTAGAAGTGAAGCCTTTTAAGTGCAAATTTCTCCTTTGACAGAGAGCACTGAGAACTCCAATCAGCTTTGAGTCTCGACAGGTTTCCAGATATCAGCAGGGTTAAGATGCAGCCCTCCTATCTTGCTCACTTCTCAGGGCTACTCAAGATTTTGAGCATGAAAAGTACATCTAATTTCAACACACCTACATACAAAGTTTCTACCCAAAAGAATCAGCCAAGGGGTGAATTCAAACAATAACAGAATAAAAACAAAACAAACCCCCAACAATCAAAAAACCAAACCAAAACAAAAAAAACACCACCAAAAAGAAACAAAACCAACCCCAACCAATCAACCAACCAACCAGAAAAAACCCCAACCAACCAAACCCACCCACCCAACCCCCCCCCCCCCCAAAACCCAATAAAAAACCTTCAAACAGTGTTTTTTGGGTTGTATCATGATTGTAGAGCCTTCAGCTCTGGTCATGAAGAGCTGGGAACTGGTCTCTCAGCCTGTTTAAAGCTTCCTCTACAACACATGGAGGTTGTATTGTCACCAGCAGGGTGTCCAGCCACTCAGTCCCAGTATGAACATAACCACATTTCCTCATCTCAGGTGTGCTGGTACGAATGGGTACTGCCACCAAGCAAAGCTCCTACAATTGGTGTCTACACTTGAAGGGATTTTAAAATCTGAATTAAGCCAGAATCTGCTGGTGCTGCCACACATAGGCTTATAATGAAACTCAGATGTGCCAAAATGAGATGGGGAAATACACTGGGGTTCCAGCCTTGTGTTTCCAGAAGAGATTTATCTTGCACAATCAAAATATGCAAATAATACCCATTTTAAAAAAGGTAAAAAGCTAACTTCCTCCACAATTATTTGCTGTGTAACAAATTTGCCAAATGTCATGCTTCTCATGGAAGGCTAACAACTCTTGAGAAAAACAATTATCTGACTGAAAACAAGATTTTTTAAAAAAGTATAAACCCAAATATACAAAGGAGTATCTTCCAGAGGCATGGATCCTGTATTAAATACTTAGCAAAAACAGAGAGAAAATTCAATTTGCAAGTAACAATACAAAACTATCTATTTCACTGGTTGCAGTTTTAATTCTAAATCACACTTTTTAATATATTTTTATAGATTATTTCAAATAATTGACAGAAACAGAACACAACAGTAAATTGTATTTACCATTCTTTTGTTGCAACGATTTTGGCTCCATTTTGCTCAGAAGAATATCGATTACAAGGCAGGATCTCAAACCCACTGTCAGTTGCAAACATCCGTAAATAAATAAATACCTGCAATGAAAAAACCCAGCACTTGTCTGTTACAGGCAAAATGAAAGCAGTGAGGAACTTCTTATATAAATAATGAAAGTGAACTGTACAAATCACACATAAAATGGATACTGGAGTGGGATACTGTCTGCTGAAATGCATTTTTATACATTCTATAATATTTCTATAATGTTCAAACTATCAATATTATGTTGATCTTATTTCTCCATGGTGACTTGCAGGAATCCTCACACAGCTAATGTGATTATCCAAAGAGTTTAAGAAAATTAAAGATATCTGGAGTGGTACAAAATTGGTCCAACTAATGAAAATGGGTAATTTTTTTCTTAAAAATCACTGAATAGTTGCATTCAAGAAATCTTCTCATATCTTTAAGAACCACTGAGACCTAATAATCTGTTGGAATCCATTTTACTATTTGAAGTTCTGAAAGAATATATTACTTCCACAACAAACCTAGATGCTGAATTCAGGGACTGTTAAATCTTTTTTTTTTTTAGTTGAGGTGTGATTGTGTTACTTTAAAAACCACTTTAACAAAGCAGAACTTTTTCTGCCAGCTCTTTCTTGCATTACTAGATTTGGTGCATTTTAAAGCAAGCCAAATTCCTTTTGGTTGTACCTGGAAACAACAGACTCATTCCTGAAGAAGCATCTTTTTTTGTTAAGTAAACAATATTGTGATATTTTTGCTTTGTACTTTGAGAATCAAAAACCTTTATGCTACTTACAAAATAGATTTGGGGTGTGGAAAGAGGAGGTGGAGTAGCACTCCCACAGAAAGCCCCTATACCCATAACAACTCGGGTATTTTGAGGTAACAAGGCTACTCCCTTTTCCTTTTATCTTCCTTTGTCACCCAATTTGATTTACAACAGCTCTAAGTAAAAAAAATCTTAAAAAAACCCCCAAAAACCAAAACCCCCAACCAAATCACAATCCAAACAAACAGTGAAGGGGAAAAAATCTCTTTCTACACTCTATTAATAAAAGGCAATGCAAGTTACAAAAAAACAAAAAAACAAAAAAAAGGAGAAACAAAGGAAGTTTCTCTTAAAAAACAACAAACATGTAACAGAGCACTTGACTGCTTTACTATTGCTACATTCTTAAGAAATTTTTACGTTTTCTTTGCCTTTCAACCATCTGAAAAAGCACATTAATTACAAATACACCTACATGTTCCTTGAACAACCTTTCCTGCATTTTGTTCTTGTTAAGAAAATAGTGCCGGGCCCAGTCACCTGACGTCAAGGACTTGAAGGCTTTTTCTAAGTGCTCATCTTTCTTAAAACGTTCAATCACCTCTTTGAGTTCTTCTTGCCTTCCTTTAATAGGTCGAAATCTGAAATAAAAAAATAAAACTATTCCAGTCCACCATCAGTCATTCTCAATTACTCACAGCACACGGTTCTTTTGCTACCTATATAAATGTTTAACTCCCTGCATAAAGACACTGACCAACTTTTACCAAACCCAAAGCCTTTCTATATTGATAGATTTACTACATGGGTTTATGTGGATTGCAAACTTAACATGTGCATTCATATAAAATACAGCTCTTAATGACAAGACAAGAAGTATCCACAAATAGACAAGAAGTATCCACAAATACTGCCACATGGCAGATGCTACATCTGTGGAAGATTAAGGTTCCACAACTTAGTACAACTGTTAAGAATTTTTCCCCCAAACAGGAAATCTTGGCCATGTAAATATGAAAACAAACACCTGTACATTAGCAGAGAATTCTGCCTTCTTCCCAAAGCTTGAGATTTAAGAAAAGCTACCCTTCATATCTTCAGTGAGAAAAAGTAACAGAAAAAAACCTGCATGACTGCCGGAAGTAGAAGCTCCATTTTTGAGCTGGAAAACCACCAAGAGAAAGCAGCACTTAGAGATTTTGCCAAATCCCTATAAACTGCCTTTGACTGAGTACATATGCATATATGCTCTGCTTTGGGGCAGAGATGAGGTGTGGGTATTCTTAAATGTATGCCACACCCCAGGGGACTCTTCACAAAGACAAAAATTTCCCAGGATCATGAGAAATAGTTTTCTGCAGCTCTTTTTGAAACTCAGATGTTTTGCCTACAGAGCATATCACAAAAGTGCTAAACATACTAAGAGCTTTTGAGCAAACATGTAAGACTAAGTCCTGTTGTTGCTGGAAGTGCCTTACTATGCTGATTTTATTTCCTCTTACTTGCTAAATAAAATCTGTATTTCATTACAAAAGTCAACAAGGGGGAAAAAATTTCTGAAGTTGATGGAAGGAAACCTCAATCAATTTCAATACTGATACCTTGTTCTTTAAGTTGCCATATGAACTGCCTTATTGTCACCTTAGAATGTTGAATGTTGCAAGTAACTTCTTTTAAATGACCACATTAAGACTTGCTTCTTCTGTGTAACTTGTATAAAAGCAACAAAAAAGTGTAACCTCCTGATTTTGTTTCACTTTGTAAAATACTAAGAGTCTAATCAGAAATAAGTAACAACTATGAGGATTCAATTTCCTTCCTTAGAAGGAAGAAGCTCCTGATACAATGAAGACAGAAGGCCTAAGAGCAGATTCACTTTCAGCAGGTTATCAGCATTCCATGCTACTGCTTTTAAAAATCTCTCAAATCTCCATCTCAAAAACTTCCTTACGACATAACTAAGCACTCTTTTAGACCTTTTTGAATCCAGCAAAATTTATCAGCATGAACCTGCTGGATTTCAGAGGACATGGCACAGTAAGGAGTTCTGAGCAGACATCAGGTTCAGTTTTCTGGCTGAGATAGGACATGGAACCAGCAGGAGTCAGCCAAGAAACAGATGCCTGCTTACAACTGTAGCACACACCATGCCACCAAGTTTCAAATCAAGTTCTTTATTAAAGGATATACTTGTATCAGCATCTGAAAACGGTAACTACCTAACAAGCTGATAAGACTTTTTCATGTAAGAAAACTCCCCTCAGACTAGAGATGACACAATCATTATTTTTGTTTCACAGCACACCAATCTTCCTCAACTTGCCAGTCACACAAGTACCTCCGCTCTCCCAAAACCAGAAAGACTTTGCCCAGATCTGATAGGCATAACTCACAGAGCTTCCCCATACATGAAGGGAATTTAAAATAATATAGCCTGCACTGAACCTGACTAGCTTCAGAACAGGACTTGCACTCACTTTCAGTTTCAACCAGAAACAATTTTCCCAGCAAGGAGCCATCTGCACTTACACCAGGAGATTGTAGAGAGCTCACCAATTTGCACAAACGTGAAAGGGTAATATCTCACTTACGCCTCTATCGGCAAAAATTACACAAGGGAAAAATCCACAGAATTTACAAATAAAATTTGTCTTCAGCTATGTCTGTTCTTGCTTGGCTACATGAGTGACTGCTCTCTCCCTTACACTGTATTTTACATGTTGAAATACACCATTTTTTTTTAGCTAAGTGACCTGGAGAAGCAAAGATGGACGGAAAGGCATCACATTTGAAATTGCATTAGCACCTGTGACAGGCAATGTATGTACTGATAGACATCATCATACTCATTTATCACCAAGAACTTGATCTAGGCTAGCTAAAGTAAGCAGTATCCCAACTGAACCACTAGTGTGGAAAAGAAATGCAGAAAGAAAAGGAGGGCAGATGCTAAGCTTAACAGTGGCTCTCAAGACCTACAGAAAAAGAATCAACACCCTACATTTTCTAGCAATTTGAAGCACATCTTACAGCCCCAAGTGTTCATATTTTAGGTCTTTCATAACACACTATTCTCAGACTCGGTGTCCACCTAACCAGCTACCTTAGGTAGCTTGGAACCTGGCCCCAGGCCTTGAAAGTCACTGGCACACCTCCATGGACCACATTCACAGGTGTCTCTATGGATTCTTGTCTCAGGCACCACACTGCTGGTGGAATTCATTTAAGAGAATAGCAGAAACTTTTGTAACACCATTCCTAGGAAGTAAAATAGACAGTGTACGCTCAAGCTCTGCAAAGGCCAAAGAGATGGCTGGAAACAGAACAGGATGAAGAGATTGTAGAACCCCCAAGGCGTTACAAGCTCAGATGAATGCTGGACTGCACGGCAGGCATTTCAAACAGGAACTGGGTTTTTCAAAGAACATGACTCTCTGCACCCACGGCTTCAAAAATTAACAACAAGGACTCTGCAGCACCTCTATCAAAATGTTGCTCTTACACAGTGACAATACAGAGGTCATGAGAAAAGATAAACAGGAATCCAAATAAGCAAGAAGTATCCATGAGTGCATGGAAAGATGCTGGAAACCAACATGATGATCAACATTTCACTCCAAGGGTTCCCAAACAGATGAAACAGAATGACACTCTGCACATTGAGCCTGAGTTAGAGGGCTGTTCACAGTTCAACAGCACATGTAAATTGCACTGAGAGCATATGAAGTTTGTAAGCAAGTTCAGAATACTACACTCCAGACTCCTCATGAAAGCTTTAGTCTTTCACAGGTGTATCTCCACATATACTTTAAAAGGTACCTTCTCATTTGAGACACTGAAGAAGCCAAGAAAGTCTAGAAGTCCAATGTTCCTCAAGAATTTGGGTCTGCTGATAGATACTTCACTTCTCCCAGGAGTATAATTTACTTATTTATTCATTAGTTTTTTGCAACCAAAAAGCCAATTGATTTTGAGAAGCAACCTTGCATACTACCATTTTGCTTTTACAGGGCTTCCACGTTTACACATGACATTAAAAAAAAAAAAACCAAACCCAAAACCTACACATCTGCTAGAAGAGTCTACACAACTGTTTCTGAGCTCCACCATGAAGAGTGCCTGAAAAGGCCCCACAGCTAAATGCATACATATAAAATGAGCCAAAGAAACTGACTTCTAAGTATCAGTAAAACAAGAGACTAGTTCAAAGAAGAGAGATAGAAAAAGCACAAGGAAACCAACAGAACAAACCAGCCAACCCAGTCTCTGAACAAAGAGGCAATTAAAATCAGAATTGTTTATCCAGACTTCTGGCTTCCTCCTCTGAAAAGTACCTTTATTAAATTCCATCACAGTAACTGAACAAGACACATTGGTGTTTGAATCTGCTCATAGGCACAGACTCCTTGAGCCACCCTACGAGCAGCTTCACAGGCCAGGTCTCATGAGACATGAAGTCTGCTGCAAGACAGTCAGGTGTTAGAAGTGACCAAAGAACGAAAACTTCAGCTATGACAGTGTCTTTAAAGAAACATCACCAGCCCTTCTTCCTGATAACCTGAAGAATAGAAACTTTTTCACTTCCCTAGAATATATTTTTCCTAGTCAACAAGATCTGATAAAGCTGTGGCTACTGTAGTTTCAAAATCAGATAGAAGATGATTGCATCCCAGTTAAGGGCACACTGACATGGTCTCAACAAGGAAGATGTAGGAAAATGGCTTGGGGAAGCAAAGCTCTTTCTCTCTCGTTTCTCTTACCTCAGGAGTAATTAAAAGACTCTTGGAACTCCAAGGTATAAAGCCAAAGGTCAGTGAGATGCTTGCCTATAAAGGAAGTTAAAGAAGAGTTTCTGGTAAGTTCAGAAGCACAGTACCTTGCTCAGTCTCAGTCACTGAGAGCAGTGAGCTTGAACAAAAAGGACCTAAACTGATCCTGCAAGAGATCCAGTATGGAACTCCATTCAGCATACCAGGGCACGATAAAGAGTTTTACTCCAAACCTGTTTCTTAACTTTTGACTAGGGAACATCAAGAAGAGTGACTTTATCAAAACTGTATCAAACCATTAGCCTTTTAACAACAGGCACCTCGTCTGCATGGTATTTCTATTTAAGTAGCTCTGGAAAACAGCAAGTTTTATGTTCACCTAGTACCAGAGATTGAGCACAAAAGGTAAAACTGTAAGCCTGTTAAGCATTCAAGACAACAGAACCAGAGTTGAAAATAATCTGTTTAAAATAAGCATAAACAACTTACTTAATTAACATGCATTTTGCCTTTCTCCCTGCCCAACCCTGTAGTGTATTTTTTCCTCAAAGCTAGTTATACAAGTTATGATCAACTTGTTCTTTTTTTATTGCCAGTGTTTTCATACAGAAAAAAAGGCTCATGTTCTTTAAAGGCCAAATTTAAAAGCAGCACTTTTAATGAGGAAAGTAATCTACATTACTTAAATTCCTTCAACTGACACTAAATACACACCAGTGTGGTCAAAACTCCAATATAGCCAAGAACAGAAATACAGAAATTCTAAGACACACAATTTCATTCTCCTTAACATGGTTAACAAAGAAATACTTTTTAAATAAATGCTGGGGACACAAACCGCCCCCTCCCCCCAAACCAACAACCTAACACTGTCCTCTAATCCTATTCTGACACTCCACATGGTATATTTAATTTACCAGCTAACATGACCACTGGATGCAAGCCACTCCACGTTTTGAAGATGCAACACTTTTTGTTGGAGCTAAAAGTACAAATAGGAAAAGTGTAAAAGTAAGGTGGTGGGTGTTGAGTTGAAGGGCAGGGCATGGTTGTTAAGGCTGGTTTTTGGTTGTTAGTTTTTTTTTTTTTTAATCCAA
>VWYP01018267.1:315880-327131 GCA_013400435.1 Pycnonotus jocosus | reverse complement strand
TGGTTCCAATGTAATCACTGTGTGATTTATATACAGTGAAGTAAGACAACCAGGTGCAAGGTAAAGGACTTTACTCAGTTAAGCTACCAGTAAGAATATTCTAGAAAAAAATGGAAAAATCAGATTTTATGCAAAAGTGAACCAAAATAATTTTGTAAAGTACACAGACACAGGGGTTGGAAGAATGTAAAAGCTTCATTTTCAACCAGGTTATCACTACATAAGAGTTGTGTACCTCCAATCCAGTATCTCCACAGCACCACAACACTGAAGCTGAACTGTATGGCTGCATAACCTTATTTAGCAGAACCCACATCACTTTTTCAGCCTCCAGACCTCGTTTAAGATGAATACTGAACCCTTTAATTATTATATTGAAATGAGCTAAAGAAGGCAGGGGAGATTCAGCACAGGCTCATAAATGCAATGATACGGAACTGCTTTGTGCTTTTTGTCTCTACTGCCTAGAGGTGACTCTAAGGGATGAAGAGTGATGTACCCTATCAAGTTCAGTCACTTAAGTCAGTGACTGCTGTGGAGGCAGCGTCAAGAAAAGCACCTTCCTGTACATCATCCCCAGGCACTTAATCTATCCAATGGAAAACATGGAAATTCTTAAAGCTTGGTCCTTTAGTCCCTTGTTATCAGACAAAACCACCCACATCACACACCTGTTCCTAACTTCACTAAAAGCAGCAACCAGACTGCAACATATGTAACTTCCTAAACCACTTGCAAATTTAGAGAGACATTGGAAGTGCTCTCAGGATTCCCTAGTATGAGGTGCCTTAGGGAACCAGGAAGCAACACTGACTGGTAACAGCAGCAATGTGATCGAGAGTCTGGCTTAAGGTTTAAACAGTAACACCTTTGTATGAGATAGTATAAAGAGCAGATTAGCCACTACAGCATGTGACTTCAAGATTCAGTGCTCAGCCTAGGGAAAAGCACCCAAAAATAAGAGATGGTAAGACAGGCAAGAATTCACTTGGCATTTACAAGTGTCTGTTTTAATCTCTAGTGTTCGTCAACCTTCAACCCGGGAAGTGTAGCTTGCAAAATGACTTTTGTTTTTACCACAACAAACAAACAAAGGCTGCTATAACAGGATTTGTACAAGAAGCAACAAAACATCTTAGAACAGTGATACTTGACAAGAACATACTTTCTAAGACATGGCGTTTCTTTTATTAACTGCTAAGCTGCTATTCTGTTGAGATAAGAGCTATGAATTTGATGAAAGAATGACAACTGGGCCTGTAAAGAGGGTTGGAAGCTCTGAAAACAACCTGCTTTCTCTTGGGAATCCAGGAGGATGAAAAAAAAACAAACCCAACTTTTGGGTAAAGCCACTGAGGACATTTCCAGAGCTACATATTATATATACTGTCCTTCAAATCCCTAGTGACAAGAAAACCTTTCAGAGGAACACTGGACAAACACATTAGGGGATTCAGCTGTAAGCTTTTAAGAAACAGTCTTCAGCTCTTTCAGACATTCCTGACTTGACAGAGCCAATAGCCCTACTCCCAAGATAGTGGGTGTTCACAAACTGCAGGACTTTATTTTTATGCACCCAGAAAAAACCTCCAAACCAAAACACAAAAACCCAGCAAGTAAAGTAACAGTCATGTTCTTGTCACCACCCTACTGTAAGATCATTAACTCAATATAAAGAAGATGGAAAACAAGGACATTTCAACATCAATCTAGATACTTTACTATGAGGGGACTTTTCCTTCTATCTATATACTCTGGAAAAATCAAATTTACTCAAACTTTCAAAAAATCAAATTTATTCAAACTCTTCAACTGGAAGAATTAAGTAGAAAAAGTGCTTACAGAGAAGAAGACACTCATGCATACAAAAATACAGACCTGGCTTCCAGAGGTAAGGGGAAGTAGAACTTCAGTAAGTGATCAACTTACAATGGGCTGCAAAAATACAAACCTCTTACATGTTTCCAATACAGCACAGCAGAACGGTGGCACAGACACCATTTATTCATCGTTCACAGGACATCTTCAAACAAATCGGAACAAGGGAACAGGAAATCTTTGCTTGCCACCGTAACTGGCTGTTTTATTTTAGGCACACCTCCATACATGAACTATGTAACTAGTATGACTCCATGGCATGGAAGCAGAAGATGCTCAAACATAAACTGCAAATCTTCATTTCTACTACATCATAACATTTGGGTTCTGGCACCTGGCATTTCAGAAAGCAGTACAGTTTTTTCACATCTGCTTTCCCCTCATCTTCCCTCAAAGCCACTAAAACAACAGTAAGGAGCTCAGGAGCTCTAGAAAGACTGAAATTTACTAGATGGAAAAAGAGGATCTAAGCATCACAGCCACAGTAACAAGCAGGTGTCATCACTGTACCAAAAAGAGAAACAAGAACTATGCTGATGCCTGGACTTTAATTATTACAACATCAGAAACTTTCTCAATAGGACACTATGACAGAAGCAGAAGGTGTGCATCTGGTAGGAGTTGTAAGCCTCACCTAAGTATTTCCCATAGAGCTCCAAGAGTATTAACTACTGTCCTTGAAGACTGCCTGTAAATGTTTTCCAAGTCTGAGAAAGGAAGAAATACATGATGATGGCCTTTGTGTAGCCTTTTGGCTCAAAACAGTAATTAAAGAAGTATTTTAGTTGACAACCTATCAACATAAAACATGATTTATGAAAGTAGCTTCTCCAACTATTAAACAATGACTAAATCATTTCCATAGCAAAAAGCGTAAGAACAACCTATGCATAACCTGCAGACTATCACTCATGCAACAAACCAAACAATTCCTTTCAGCATATATTATTAGCTTGATTAACTGATGAAAATACAAAGACACTTCAAACTGAACTGTAAGAATATCTACTTGGACAATTTGCTACTGTAACCAATTGCAGGGAGGGAAGAGGAAAAACTCCAAACATCCTTCTTAGAGCTGGATGTTGCATCCTCCAGCAAAAAGGAAAGATCTTTTGGGGTCAGTCTTTACAGTCATTAGGAGCACACTGCTGCAATTTCATGTGCAGCTGATGCTGTCAGGCTATACCAGCAACTATTTATGTAACGTGACAACACCAATTCATCTAGCAGTCATTTTTTAATTGATCAGTTTGTTGCATACAATTGGCTTAACTGATACTGTGTGTATGTGACTGTGCTGCGCAGGTGAACTGTCCTTTAAAAATTGTCACAGCAACAGTTTGAAGGGCTGAGAGTCTGTTTCCCATGATGTGCTGCCTGGAAACTCCAGCTCTTATCACTGCACAGTAGTAAGCATACAGTTCCTGCCCTTAGAAACTTATAGTTTATATACTGTTTCCCCATTGAGCTATCAATACAGATCTTGTATGCAAACAAGCATAAGAGAGATCTACAGAACACAGTTATCAGTGGTACATCTGTAACAGAGGGAGAAGCACCAACAGCTAAACCCTGAGACCACACAAAATTCACAACCAAAGCATTCAGACAGATGTGTAACAGTGCAAAAGTAGGTGCAACTCTGACAAGCAAGTTTCCAGCTAGCATATTCATTTATCTTATCCATAGAGACATGTCTGAGTAGCAATTCCTTCAGCAAGGGTCTGCAAGAACTTCAGATCGAGTAGCACCAACACTGAACTGCTCAGGAGCTACATCTTTCTTCTGATGTTTAAGAGTAAGAAAGGAAAAAAAAAGCATCCAGGCACGTGGAACAAACAGAAAAGTTACCAAACACTGGCTTCTGCCTTCAAAATATTTCAAATGCCTGCTGTTTTCAAACTTACAATTAGTTAACTGTTTTAGCTAGAAAATGGTGCCTATTACCAACCTGTTCTACAGCACAAATACACGCGACTAATGGAAAGACCTGTGATGGAGCACTGTGAGAGGCTGCTCATTTGTAATGCTGAGTTCCAGACTCATGTGCAACACAGTTTTAAAGGCAGAAGCTACTCACAAATTTGCATTCTTTCACTTTCTTAAAACATGCAGAAAATCCCGTGGTTTTGCTGACTTACATCAACTAAGATGAATTCTTTTCTAGAAAAATAAAGACAAGTTACCTAGTATTCATTTTGTGTGTCTGAAAACCTAAATAGGGATCAAGAACCAAACTAGTTGCTAGGTCATCATTTTCACAGAGTTCCTTGGCAGACATTCCAGAGGAAGGCACATAACGACTTTGACCCTCAAATCCTGAAGCACCACTACCTGCAAACAAGAGAGCACAAATTAGGTATCAATTAAGGGACATTATAGAGCCCAGTTACCTTTGGGGACAGACAGACACACAGGCTGGAAGCAAAATTACAGAACAATTGAAGAAAATGATCAAATACCTACAGAAGCAGAATAAACGACTTTAAAGGATATCTGAATAAAGGACCTTAATTTGCATTTAATCCTTCATCCCAGACCAATAGCAAAAATAAGAGTCCATATTCCTTAAAATCACTGCAGAATGGCTATTGATGTAAGTGACTTGACTAAAAAATGGGGTTTACTTCTACAAGTATTCACTGAAAGTTGGGCAAGTACTTCAAATTACATTATCCACTTCAAATCATACTAGTTGTCACTTACTGCCAATCATGCATTTTATAATTACAACAGTTGAAAATTAATTAACACTCAGTTATTCTCACTTGACTTTTAAACCCATCTGAAGAGATCTATATTCCTGAAGGGATTTAAGATACCAGAAAATACATACATAACTAGTCTTTGTGATGTTAGCTCCATGCTGACTGCAGACCTCTCTCATGAATTAAGGTGAGACAGAAGCCTGGCTTACAAACTAGGAAGTGAATCATAGCACTAAGCAGCAGAAACATGTACATACATCTGCTGGATCTTCTGTCAACTCCATTTTTGCCCGTCTTTGGATTCTCCTTTCCTGCATGCTGCAATTTGGTCTGCGCGTGGTCATTAGATGACTTGCTTCCACTTCTCCGGCCATTCACTACCATGTTCTTGGATTCTCCCAGCCACTTCATACCCACAGACAATCTGACTCAGTTGCATTTAGTCACTTTTCAAAAGGCTTGGAGAAGTGGATGAATAAATTCAGTTCCAATTCCTACAGGAAGTAAAACATAAACATGATTAGAACTTATCAGGAAGCTGTTTCCAAGACACAGAGTTTAACAAAAAAGAGTAATAATACCTCAACGACAACAACAACAACAATAATAATGGTAGTAGTAAAAGAAAACACACCCGGACCTGTTCCCCCTCCAAAGAAAAAGTGGGGAAAGCTGGGAGGAAAGATGGCAATCTGCATTTTCATTAGGAAGAAAGAAAAGTCGGTCATTAGCACCAGCACACAGAACTGTGAACAGGTGAAGTATTGTCCCACAACTTACAATGGCATCTGGCAGCAAGGACAGAATTCCAAAGCTGATAAATTGCTAATGATAATTGCTATAGTCCAGCTCTTAAAAATGAGCTGGACTATATCCATGGATGTACCTGAACAATATGTACACATGGATAAACATGCCCAGAGCTACGTGACTCCAGACCCAGAATATTTTCAAATACAAATTCAACTAAAATTTTATCTCCTAATATGTGAACCCCATTACCTATTGGGAACTCTACAGCAAGGACCATTTTACAAGCATCCTCCAAGAACTGAAGATCAGCAGAGTTTAGAAAAACAAAGGAAAAAAATCCAACTAGAAAGTGGACATTTTTGGAATGGGGTTAGGGGAAAGATGTTAAATCTTTATTCAAAAATCAGAGTTCAAGAAACCCTCAACGATGACCTAGAGGACCCAGGCTACTATTCTGACTGTTCCATGTTACAAAACAAACCAGCCCCAACACACCTGGTTCAACATCCCAATGTTAAGTGAGGTCACGAACAGTTGAAATTTTACAGTATGTAAATGTCTAGCAGAGCACATGCTAGTTTTTGTCTGCAGTCTCAACGTCTTTTGAATAAATAATTATAAGAAAGCTAATAATGTTTTTGTACACAGTTGTGTCTCACTCTATATAACTTGCAGGAAAAGATCTGATTTACACAATTATTCTACAATTGCATTTACGCATTAGTAATTCATTCTCTTGATTTTAATTCACCCTCCTCCCTACTGCTTCCTCACAAAGAAATAAATTGTGCCTTTTCACTTTACTGTAATTATAAAAAAAAAAAAAAAAAATCAATGCTATGCTCACAGCTGGTAACAGGCCATTGTAACACACATTCCAATCTGGTGGAAAAAGTCACAACAAACTAACAGATGTTTAAAATACTGTCATTTGTAGAAAATCTGCTTTTTAACAGGTAAGAGTTGTAAATGACTAGATTTCTGTAAGACACCTATGTGATCCAGCTACCTAAAGAATGGTTTATGGCCAGATGATTTGCAATTAAGTTATTTACAAAGATGGAGAAGATTGAGATAATTAGGGAAACACAGTAAAGACAAGTGTATTGTATATTAACAGATGCATTGGCTCAAACACCTTACTGGAACATGTCACCCAGAAACCTTTCACAAATCCTTACAGAAGGGCAGTAAAGACTATCAACAAAGTGTAACAGAATCACACCGAGCAAAAGCTGGCTCAGTTACTGTATCAATATCAAGAAAAAAAATTGAGATCCTTTCAGTCCACAAAGAATTTTTTTTGTGCCAGTAATAGAAGGGATTTTCTTTAACCTCAAGATTAATTCTATTCATTCAGCCATAGGCAGACACAGCCCTTTTTACAAAGTACCTCCAAAACACCCTTGGATAGGCTTTTTTTTTAATTCACAGAGCTTGCCTGATAACATACACATGTAAGTTTATGATACATACATCTAAAAAAACCCCAAAACCCCACAAAAACAACAAAACCTCAAAAATAACCAAGCCCCCTTAAATTTCCTTATTAAGCATCCCACCTGAACTTCTGTCAGAGGACCAACTCTGTGAACACCTGCCACTGACTGACTCTGATGTAAACACTTAATGACAAACTTCACTTTTCTTACTGCTCAATCTATTAATTTTACACATCTATATACTCTAATTAACCCTCATTCCACCATGTTTTTGCAACATTGGTAATGACAAGCATTAAACCAGAAAGTACACTAAAGACTTGCAGGAAATTCAGTCTTGGTGTCTTTGTTTGCACACCAGGGCTGAACTCCATGCTGTGCTGTGCTACAGCTCAAGAGCAGTACAGGTGAATGACATTACCAGGAAGCCTGACTGTAGATGAATGCTGTATTGTACCCAGCACTCTGGGGGAACGCTGACTGTGGCGCTTTCTGACAATCACCAGCTACAGCAGCCACAGCGGGCTGAAGGAAAGGTGCTCTCTGCGTCTTTCACAAGGGCTGTTTGGGCAGGGTGAGTGTGTCTGTGCTAACACACTTCTGCTTAAACACCAACAGCAATGACAAGGAAGGCACCACTGCAAAGGTAAGAAGCAATGTGGCCACAAAATTATACTCAAACGATACTAAACATTAGGAAAAATACTTTGTTCTGCTCCAAAATAGATTGATATAGACAGCAACATAAGGACTCCTCAAGCAAAATCAGGTAATCTAGTGATGCACAGCAAAATCCTGGTGAAAGATCATTATTTGTTTAGGCTCATCATCCTAATGAGCAAGAAAACCTTTGTCTCCACCTACTGCTGCCTCTGTTTTCTAGTATCAGCCAAATGACAAACTTAAAGACTGCAAGTGTGCTTCTTCAGCCTCTGCTCAATAGGACAAGAGGCAATGGGCAGAAACAGCTCCACAGAAGTTCCACCTGAACACGAGGAAGAAACACTTTACTGTGTGGGTGAACAAGCACTGAACAGATTGCCCAGAGAGGGTGTGGAGTCTCCCTCCCTGGAGATATTCGGGATCTCTCTGGACACAATCCTTTGCAAGGTGCTCTGGGATGGCCCTGCTTGAGCAGAGAGGTTGGGCCAGAGGACACTGAGGTCTCTTCCAACCTGACCCATTCTGTGATTCCTTCTCCCAATACCCAAAACCTGCTTTCCAGACATGATACCAAAGGCCAGAAACAACAGCCAGGATTCCTTTCCCCATGAATATCACAGCTGCTAATGCCAACAGAAAACCTGAAAGGGAGCAAGAGATGCACCACTAACCACCACCATGTGGTATTTAATGTATCTTCCAGTGTGATTTGTACGTCAGATTCATACTGACAAGTCCTTTAGGAACTGAGGGAGAAAAGGCAGAGATGACCCTGCCTTCCCATTCAGGATAACACTCAAATATACTTACACCACCACATACTTTGAAACTCCTGCTACAGAGCTCTGCCATGACACCTGGACCACTCAGGACTTCAGGTTTACCCATAACTCTGAAGTTTACCAGCGCAATTAAAGCTTCTAAGGGGCCTTTTGTATCTCAATATAAATGACCACACTGCTGTTTTAACTCTTTATTAATAACACCACTACTCTTTAAATTACACTGCCTTTAACAATTCTATTATGGTAGTTTGACAGGCACTTTCCCCAAATGCCAAAATATAGCTCAATTGCAATTGGTACCTCTCATTTAGGTACTGGCATTTCATTGCAACAGTGCTCTTAAAAATGAAAACTCAATTTTCATTTACTTGGTTCTGAACTTATTAAACCTATGCACTTTCTGAGCATTATTTGTATGTCAGTAACATTCAAAAGCACCATTCAACAAGTGAAGCACAAACACAATTCATACAGACAGGCAACAGACCTTGTTTAAAATACAGTTTATGGGGTTTTTTAGAATTATTTTTAAGAACTCAAACACCTACATTTTGCCTTGTCTTTCTTTTTTTTTTTTTAATTAACAATAGCTATACGAAAGTTTTCCTCAACAAGACAGTGACCTCAAGCCAACGTAAGGCACACATACACAAAACAACAACCAAACAGCAACAACCTGACACACATTCCCAAAAAAACCCCACACCAAAAAAGCACACCCCGCGCCCCCTGCCCCCAACCAGCTCTTCTGGACAAATCAGAGGTTACCAAGAGAAAAGACATACTGTGCAACTAGTTTTTCTATGGGACTACCAGAATAAAAAACACTGATGAAAATCAAAGCCGAATGAAAACCTGCAAGCTTTAAGGAGCATTCAAAACAGTCTCAGGTCTTATTTTAGTTACTGTGTTTTGTTCAGTAAACTGGATCCCCAGGAGGTGTTTATGAGTGTTTCTTTCCAGCTAGTCAAGGCTGAGAGTAAGCTGAGTGCGGAACTGGACATGGATTAACAGCGGCACGGGGAGGCTGTAAGACTGGGTCAAAACCGACCCAGGTCAGTGCAGACTGCTGCACAAGGGCAGCCCCAGGATGCAGCTTTGGGAGAGCACACCTGGATCCAAAACTGACCCAAACCCAGGCTCCAGTCTCTCTCCAAGAGCTCGGACTGTGCATTCCCCTGTCTCTTGTGCAGCCACGTAATTTTTGTGTATCAATTTGGATACTAACCCAAGCATAGTACAGGCCCAGAAACAATACAGTACCAGCACAAATGAGTGTCAGAGAGTGAATTACACTTCAGCAGCTCCTGCCCCTTCTCCTCTGCCCTGCCATGCCCTCCACTGGTGCTCTCTCAAGGTGAGGCTGAGCACAGCACCTCAAAGCCTGTGATTCTCCCAAGTCACTGCATCAACTCCAGCATTCAGCAGTGACAGAGACAATATCAAAACTCGCTGCTTCCAGGAGAGGGAGAACCTCCTTCTTCCCACTTGCCAATTCACACAAACATTTCCACAATTCCAGTGCTCTGTGGACCTCTCCACAACCTAAATTAACTGTGTGTGTGTGCAGCTATGTGACTTACACAGGTTCAGGTTCAGTTCAGGGCAGCCTCACCATGGCTGGATCAAACAGTTCAATGAAGACTCCAATCCACTGTAACTCCAAAAGTAACACTGCTGCCTCCCCATCCTCTTGTGCCTACTTCCACACCATCTCCCTCTGTGCCAGCAAAACAGATGCAGAGCCAAGTGACCCAGATGATTTGGTGAACAAATCAGGGGAATCACCAGACAAATCTGAAACTGGCTGGCCTGAACCACGACTGGATGCTACAGGGTGGGGGGAACACACAAGGTCAGGGAAGTGGTCAGGAGTACTTGAGCTGGGACTTCTCTGCATCCTCAAGCCACAGCTGTGGTTTGGCACAGGAGGATCACACCTTACACTTACCATGCTGACTTGAGCAAGTGTCTGTTGCCTTAAAGCATGTGCTGTTTGCAGGGAAGAGCCTACTGGGAAGTGTAGTCCTGGAAGAGGACAGTGCTAACAGAGCAAAAAAAGCATTCAAGAGCCCTAATCAGTCCTGTTACTGAGTATACCAGAATACATCATCCCACTCATTCATTTTATATGCAATGCATTAAGCAGTTGCTTTAAATAAGTCTGAATTTCCAGTTTGTAAGCACCAGTGGGTATAAAGCAGAGATATCCGTGTCTATCTGGTCCTAATAAGAAAAGAGCCTGATAAAGAAACAATAACATCCAACTTTTCCACCAAGTAAGCCTTGATTTCCTCCCACATTGTTACTTGCAAGGAAGAAAGCAAAGAAGTGAAGCAAGAAGTTCAGTATTAATGAAAATTGAAGCAGCTGCATCCACAGTGGTCAGATTATGGAAATAAGGCACGGCTTCATGAGAACTTATCCTACAATACATTTTAACCTCATTGATAAAAACCTGCCAGTATGAATTTATAGTTACACTATTAAACACGGATCAGATTGCCACCTCACATCACAGAATCAATTAGGTTGGGAAAGACCTCTGAGATCATCGAGTCCAATCTGTGACTGAACACCACCCTTTCAACCAGACTAGGGCATTAATTGCCGCGTCCAGTCTTTCCTTAAACACCTCCAGGGACGATGACTCCACCACCTCCCTGATCAGCCCACTCCAATGTCTAATCACCCCTTCTGTGAAGAAATTCTTCTTGATGTCCAAACTAAGCCTCCTCTGGCACAAATTAAGACTGTCGTCTTGTCCTGAGACATGTTCCTCTGCACTGGATTTAACGCACCAGAAAACTCCACAAAGTTCTACACTCCAGGTTCTCACACTGCCTGCGACACACCCTGACAAAACACCACGCACTCTCCCTCTCACTCACCGCTTTTCGCTCTTCCGACAGTAACGTCTTAAACCTAACTTCACTTTAAAGTTTCAGATACAACTGTTGGACAAAGATGTGCCATTTGCCCCTTCCCTAATGGCATGTAACCTCCAATGAAAAATAAC
>VWYP01018267.1:288807-314785 GCA_013400435.1 Pycnonotus jocosus | reverse complement strand
GGGGCTGGGACGGCACCTCCCTCTCTCCCCGTCCCCGGGGCAGGGCCGAGGGCACTGGCGGCTCGGCCGGCGGTGGGCAGTGGCCGCGGCCCGCACGGAGCGGCGGCGGCAGGAGCGCCCCCCGGTGGCGGGGCACGGCCGTGCCCCCCGCTCCCGAACAAAGGTGGCGGCGTCAGTGTCGCGCCCTGTCGCGATAGCGGGGCGGGGAGGGACGCCTGTGATACCGCCCGAGGGCAGGAGCGGGCAGAATTACACGCGTTTGTGGGGAGAAAAATTAGTTAGTGCAGCAGCTGTTGAACGCCCCGCAGTACATCGGTGGGGCTTGGAAAGCTCAGAGGCCGAGGTTTTCCTGCTGGAAGTGCAGGAATTCTATGGTGTGCATGATATTTCATGTTGCATATTCTGTATTTTGTTGTACAATAAGCTTGTGGCAGTACAAACTATTCTCAAATGGGAGCTTTATAAGTTTCCCAAAGCTTTTGGATTGCTTACACTCGTTCTAAGACAACCAGAAATGTCTGTGGAAGAGGGAAAGCTTTTCCGTGTA
Organism: Pycnonotus jocosus; assembly: GCA_013400435.1. Classification (NCBI taxonomy): domain Eukaryota; kingdom Metazoa; phylum Chordata; class Aves; order Passeriformes; family Pycnonotidae; genus Pycnonotus; species Pycnonotus jocosus. The sequence continues at coordinate 314,238 of VWYP01018267.1, read as the reverse complement.
ACACCTATCCTGTCAAGAGCTACTCACCCAGAATACCACATCCTCAGCTTTATGCACAGTAGGATGCTAAAGATTTTCAATTTACCATAATTTTCCATGTGACTTTGTTTAATTGTGCTTTAATAACACCAGAGAGACCATATTTGGAAATGCCATGTGTCTCAACAAGCCAAATTGTTAGGCAAATTGATTTTACTCTAATTTGATAACAAGAAATTGCCTCTGAAGCTGAGGTTTTGCCTACCCAGTTGCTAAACCAGGTTAACATAGACTTCTACAGGTGAATTATAAATGTCTAAAAGATTTAATTCAAGCCAGAATGGACTGTCAGCAGCATTGCAAGCACCGGCACTATGTTAATATTAGTAAAAACGTTTGTATATTGCTTTATAGTACACCAGGTTGCTCTGTAGGTTTATGAGAATGGCCACAGTCCTCTTGGAAGGTTAGATATTGCTAGATTGGGAGATGCCGGCTTCGGTGTTTATGGCAATAAGAGCTTTCCATAGCTCTGGCAATGGCTGGTGAATCCTTAGTGTGGTTGAAAGCAGCACACAGAAAAACTCCTATTTACCTCCTTTCCCTAGACTCCAGCAGGTGATCTGGTGACAAAGCCCTGGCTACATCTGAAAGGACAATTTTTACTTTTTGTTCCAGCATTCATTTATCTGAGACTTATTTCTTCTGTTGTTCTGGTAACAATTGCAAAAGTTTAATGAAAAAACAATCACTATTTCCACTTCAATTACAGTTGGGTTTGTTATTTCTTCTGCATTGTAGCCGTTTTACATTGTAGGCCTTTGATTCAATAGAACAAAATACTTCTGCAAAAATAAGAAAGCTGGGTGATCCAGCCATGGTCCAATCATGATAGGATGCTTCAAGAATAAGTTTACTATGTTAAATGTGCCTTTTGGTTTGTTTGGTTTGGGTTTTTTGTTTGTTTGTTTTGCTTTGTTCTGTTTTTTTTTCAGAAACCAGCAGATACATGACAACTATCTCCCACTAAATGTAATTTGGGTTATTTATTATATTTTGTATAGTATGTTCAGACTTCAATATAGAAACTGTTTAGGTTAATTTTAACATTGCTTTTGCTTTCTAAGGTAATGTTACCACATCAGCCTAGACCCTCACCAGAACATGAAAACTCTCAGGTAGTAAACCTCTGTTGTTTTCTACTTAGTTATCAAGGGATGGGAATGATGAAATCATTTGTTAAAGGTGTAAAAATTTTAAGTCAGTCACATGTTACTTTTGTTGATATCTGTGTTGATTTTGTGACTTCTGGAGGGTTTTTTTCTTTTTTCTGGTACTATTGGACCAAAAGAATTTTAGCATGCACCAAGACCTAGACAAATTTCATTGTGCGCTGGCAAGAATCAGTAGTTTTAAATTCCCAAAGTAGTCTTCCTAAATTGTTACACTAATTAAAAAAAAAAAAAAAAGATTTTAGCAGATTTTATGGATGTTCCCACTTTGGGAATTTTTTACATTTTCAGCATCCCATATATACTATGACAGCACAGCTCTAATACTGTAAACATTTTTGGTCATCCAGTTTTTACTAAAAATTTGTGGTTACTAAAATATTCATGTGATGAGTGGTTTTGTACAAGCTGTATCTTTTAAGAAGCAAAAGGTGAACTTTAGACTTGAGTTGTGTGTAGAAGCTGCTGCACTGTGATCCCTGGGGCTTTGTGTGGGCCCAGACCTCTCCCCATGGCTGCAGGGTCAGAATCCAGCCCTGAGCCTCCCTCTTCCAGACCATCCCTGCAACAAAACCTTGCCATTGAAATGAAGCCAAATCCAGCTTAAGCTGAAAAAGATACAGCTCTAGCTGAGCAAATGGTCTTCTGTGCCTGTGTACCCCCTCTGACTTTATTTGCAAATCTGATTTACAGGCCATGGCAGTGGGTAATTTGGAGAACTGCAAACATGCAACTACGATTGAAAGGTCCATCATCTGCTTGACAGTTCAGCTCTGCCATGCAGGCGTTGGGGTTTTATTTCTGACTTGTATTCTGCAGTGCTTGTACAGAGACCCAGCGTCAGCAGCCGTGACACAGACATCTGGGAGTGTTCCTGTGCCAGTGTCAAAGCGAGTTGTTGTGTATGTTCTGGCTCTTCAGCACTCCTCTGAAGGCAGGCTCTAAGGCACCCTCACGCCATAAAAGTTTTAAAGCACACCATGATGTGTGCTATGTCTTATGTAGAACTTTTGTTGGAATTCTAAACTGGCAATACTGTGCCCAAATCTTTACCATCAGTTCTGACGCTCTTAGGAGCCACTCTCAGCAGTATCACCGAGTGGAGGTGAAGTATGAGGAAGCAGGGAGTGTTACAAGGAAGGAGCCAAAGGACATCATCAGGTGTAATGAGCCTGATCTTTCATTTATGGTGGCATTTTATATTCTGTGCAGGGCAAGGAGATGCTCTGTAGCCGTCACTTGCACTATTGGGAAGAAATGATGTGCAAAGTGGTAACAGGTTTCACATTGCAAACAGCAACACTCTTCTGTTGGCATGGTCACACTGAGAATTTGTTTCCTTTGTGTGCTGGGTGAGTAAATACCTCCCTGTGGTACCTGTGAGGGGATCAGTCCCTTCCCTCTGGGTATTAAGGATACTAATTCCCTCAGGAATATTAAGCATCAGCCACTGTGCCTCACCTGAGGTGCTGGCAGGTGGACCCAGACCATCAGGGTGTGACCACCTCTGGCTGATGTCACAAGTTGGTTTTGACTGACAGTCACAAACCCAAAGCTGGATATCGCAAATGACTATACTTAGGAAGAAAATAAAATATATTTCCCGCCAAAGTCTTATTAATTTATCAAAAATGTACATATTCTTAGTAGCAGATGGTCAATAATAGATGATAGATGGCCTCCTCTGTGTAAATTAATGGCTGTAATTCACTTGAGGGGATCTGCTGATGTCATAAGCTGCCAGAGTGCAGCTTGAGTGATTTATTAACAGCTGCAGAAATCCTAGACTGAATTACATCCTTGTATTCACTTAGGGTCCGCAGATTTTTATTTATAAAATGTGTAGGTTTGAATTTCTTGGTGATTATAGGGATTTCTTCTGTGACTTTCATACAGGGGCACAGTGAAGAAATGCTCAGATGCCTGCCCATGATTAAAGGCAGATTTTCTCCACTGCTGCATATCAACATCCTCCCTTTTCTTTATTTTTGAAATCAGCTAATCAATATCTGTAGAGGTTTATGTAAGTCCTGTTTTGGGTTTTGTTTCCCCCCACCATCAAATATAAACAATGTCATTATCTGCATGTACAGGAACCTCTGTCACTCAGTGTTGTAGTCACAGCCTCTGCACACATTGGGCTGTGTCCAGCACAAAAAGCTGTGAGAGGGCTGAGAGCTAAACAGAGTTTAGCTGTAAGTGCTATCTCTAATAATAACTGGATTTTGCTGTTTAAAAAGAAGGCAACAGACATAGAAGGCTAGAAAAGGTGCCTGGAAACCAAAAGTCTTTGTGTATAGGGAGGAGACTCTCCCTGTTCAGGGAGAAAACCTTTCTTCCATAAAATTCTTGAATGGTGAAAATAAAAAATTGCTGAATATGGATCCTAGATTTATCAACCCTTCTAACATATGAACATATGCAAGCAAACGAAACAATATTAATTTCAAATCCTTTTTCCCCCTCCCCCCCAAAAAATTTTGAGCTGATTAGGATGATATCAAATCTGCTTCTCAAACAAGGGATGCGTTTCCAAAATGTAATTCGAGTTGTAGAGGAAGAGGAAAAAGGAGATGAGAATAAATTATGAAGAATTGTATGGCAGGAAGAAACAGTCAGAATTCATTTGCAAATAACTATGCACATGACATTTTCTAAAGATGCAGAATTTCTTGAGAGAACTCACAGCAAGTGTTTGGATGCCAGTTAGAACCCAGTGAAAACCCTTCCGGTTTTCTCTCTTTTCTCTCTTCTCTGAGACTAGTTTTGTTTGTTGACAGTTAGATTTCACCAGTCCTTGGAATATGCTGCAGTTATTGTCCTCAGCAAGAAATGCTGATTTGCTATTGAGCAAATACTGCTTTGCTCCTTCACCAATGTCTGTCTGTCTGACCTGTCTCTGTGTAAGAGGTTCGAATAGAAGGAAGGTGGTATTTGTACAGAAAACAAATGTTGGAACTGGAAGAAAAACAGGTCCCAGGTATCGTTCACAGCCTTGAGGCAAAGCCCTTTCAATTCATTATGAGTTTACTAATTTCAGTGAGCCTGTTATTGCTCTTACAGTGTTGTGGACAAAGCTCAATCACATCAGGGACCCACAATGTTAGATATTATACAAATACACAGAAAGGCATCAAAAAGGTATTTTAAATAAAGATGTGGTATTTTGTTTTGGGGTTTTATTGGTGGGGTTTTTTTTGTTTTTTGTTTTTCTTCCTGGAATGAAATACTCGCTTCTAGATGCTTTAAAAATTGCTTATGGTTTTGTAGTAGCACATCTCTGGAAGTTTGACTCTCCTGGGCTCACCTTTAACTTCACAGGAACTGTACAAACAGCAGGTGACCAGCTGGACCACTGCCAGCCCATGATTTGCAGCTTCCAGGGCAGTTGTGAGACCATCTTCCATTTCCTCTTGAATTGTACCTGAATCCATCCCTTTCCTTTTCAAACTCAGCTTAGGTTGGTTTGGGTTGCTTTACCTCGTATCTATGTGGCTTTGCTTTGCTTGCTTACTTTGGGTGCAGTTTCTATGAAGGCTGCTATGCAAAAACATTGAGAGCTTGGCGAGTATCTCCCTTAAGCTGTATTGATCTCTGTGATTTTCATGCTTTGGAGGGAGGAATTGTTACTGTGTTCTCAAAGCTCCATTGTTACTCAGAAATTCATTATATTGGGGTGAGTTTTTAATTTTCTTTTGCCATACCAACAAGGAAGGCTGCTAATTCTGTTTTGTTTTGTTTTGTTTTTAATAACCAACCTTTTACTCCCTACACAGACAGGCAAATCAGTGCAAAACTACAGAGTCCCAAGGAGTTATGATACAGAGTGTTCTCCTCATTCCTGATTATTTTGCAAGTTCTGAGATAACCTGTTCCACAAACTACAGCAAGATGCCTGATGCTCTCAGTGCCCCAAGTCCTCTAAAAGAGAGACAGAGCAGAGGTAGCTGTTACAGATGACCTGCTCCTGAGTGGCCACCAGAGGAAACATGGACTGCTTCCTCTCTCTCATGGTAAATAGTAGTGTTTCTGCTATGCAGACTCTTTGGGCTGCCTGGACCATACCTGTTAGAAGGGAGGAAGGGATTTCATTCAGCCTTTACAGATTTGCTGAATCCAAAGAGATGGCATTTTTTTGCAGTTCTGTTTCTGAATGGTCTCCAGCCATGTGAACAGCAGTGGGAACTTGTGTGTCAAGTGATAGAGCAAAACCACAGATTTCACCTTGCAAGCTTTGTCCTTGCAAAAAGTTTGGGTGGGTGCTTTTCTTTTCTTGGAGGGAGTTATTGTGGAGTTGAGGGGCTTTTTTGTTGTTTGTTTGTTTGTTTGGTTTTTACTTTAAACATGCAGGATCATGGAATATTTCTAATGGATACTGATCTGATTCCACCTGAGTATGCTGATCAAAGTGTTATTTGTCCATCTGTATTTATTTAGGTCACTTGTACTAGTACACACCTGGAAAAAGTAGTGTCTGTTTCTAAAATGATCCAAAGAGCAGAAAAAGGGCAAAAAGGATCCAGAAATGTGCTTGTTTCATGTTCTTGTTGCAGATTTTCATGCACTGACACTATTCTGACAATATCTAATTATGTAATCTAACAGTAATTTCTTCTCATCACTGCTTTTGGATTTGTTGGAGAGATATGTGGGTATTCATCTTTCTCCCTCTCCTGCCAGAGGAGCCTGCCAGGCCTTTGGCTTTTTCTGGTGGAGGATAGTTCTCAGGTGGCTTTTTGGTTGGGTTTTGTTTTGTTGGGGTTTTTTTTCTTAAATTTTTGGGATGCTCAGTCCTTTTATGCTCCATCAGCACTAAAGAATTACTTCACAGTTGAGCACTGGATGAACATGCAAATCATGTATTCCTTCTGACATAAACCATACAGGCAATTTGCCAAGAGTAAATCCCATGAGAAGGGCAGTAAATCAAGCATGATATTCTCTTTTCCCTGTGATACCTCAAGCCCCAGCTATTGTTTCCAGAGATGCTGCCTTACCCAGCAGTGGTGCAATAGCATGGATAATTTGTGTGCCTGTAATTTTGACTTCATATCCCAGGGCTGGCACAAAATTTTTTCCTCTCCTTGGGAAAAAGAAAAAAAGGAAAAGGGAGAAGAAAAGGAAAAAAAAAATAGAGAATTTCTCTCAAGTGGCAAAAATAAGTTGAGTTATGCATCTCTGCAGCATTTCCATCAAGCAAAATGGAGTTTGCTTGTTCACTATTTGCTCAGAAAGGGGAATAATGTCTTCTACCATGTCATTACACATTTTGGAAGAGGTTAATTTAGGGGAGGGAAGGATGAAGAGCTTAAAATATTTCTGTCCATTTTTGCTTCATTTATGTGTTTTGGGGAAGAATAAGAAATCTGAGCTGGAGTAAGTTTGGACCAGATGATCCATCAACACCTGCAGCAGTGGAAAAATGTTTCAAGATTTAATATATGCAACTACTGAGCATCTTTTTTCCTTGCTTGTCTGTTACATTGGAGGCTTGCATCTTATGGAGGTAGTTTTGAGAACAGTTTGGAAGGAAGCCAGAAAAAATCTCTTTCAAAGCCAGCCAAATTTGTTAGACATTTGGATACAGTACCAGCTATCAGTTATATGGGAAAAAACACTTTGGTGTTATTTGATGCTGAAAGACATAGAGGAGTCTTGGTGTTCCTCTGGTGATTCAACTCTAGAGTGCAACGTATCTGCTTTGCTGTATCGCCCTTTCAATTCTGCAGATGGGAGTGTCACACCATTTTACATGATGTTGGCCATAAAACTACTTGACCAGCCTCAGGAGAGGTTCATGAAGATCCAAGGCAATTTCACTCTGTAGAGATGGAATTGTCAGTGACTTTCCATTTGGTTTTTCAAAATCATTATCCATTTAAGGTACCAAGTTTAGGCTGATTGAGAGAGATTGTTGCTCTGCTCTTTTGACAATCAGAGATCACTGTAAAATGTCACAAAGTGGGCACTCTGTCTGCTTTTCAAAATTTTGGTCATAATGCCCAGTTGCCTACTTTGTTCATGTAATGGTGAGTTCTGCTAGTCTCTGATAAATAATTTGTTTACTCAGAGTGAAAGAAAAATAGATCATTTGTCTGTGCTTACTTTTGAGGCTTTCCCTCGGTGTGCTTGTGATAAGTACAATGTACCTCAGTGCAATGGAATTACAGCTTTGATAAGATGTCTTCCCTGAATATGACAGAAAGTCTTGCTGGACTCCAAAGAGCAATGCAGTAATTCTGCCTCAGTTATTATCACTTCAGGAACTGTCATAATTGACCTGCTTCCTTGTGGCTGTAAAGCACATTGAAATATGTTGCTGTAAAAAGCCTTTTCGATCTCCTCTCAGCTCTGTCTGGGACTGAAGCATGGAAGAAAATTTGGTTACTGCCATGGATGTACATGGAGGAGGCTTGATGCCTCTATTCTAAGGTATGGAAAGACTGTGTTATTCCTAGAGGCAGAATGGAAGGCAAGAGATGGAAATTTTATCTGTACTCATTTTTTCATACAGGCAAGTGAGGAATTACAAACACATCTGCACTGGCCTTTGCCTTGGCAGCAAGGGGTTTTTTGGCTTGACAGGGTTTGGTTTGGTTGTTTTTTGGTTTTGGTGTGTTTTTTTGTTTTGTTTTGTTTTTCCTTTACAGACTCCATCCTGATGACTTTGGCATTTGTGTGAAACCACAGAGTGGTAGGTACAGGAGGCAGGATTGCAAGCTCTGAAGTTAGTGAGTGGGCTGCTACTTTGAAATGACATAAGGATAGAATCAGAAAAGAGGGGATGTAATGTGTTCTAGACATGCCTGCCTATTCTTCTGACTTGGTTTTTCTGCAGACAGCTCCTTCTTCTTGGTCAGTCTCAGAAGCTCTCTGTCTGCTTTTCTTCTTAGTTGTAATACTTCACTAGCAGTTTACAGAGGGCACATAATGAAAACACAAAATTCTTCACTGGAAATGGTGTCATTAGAGGATAGGGAAAGGCTGGGATGACAGATTCCTCAATGCAATTCTAGTTTTGCATGTGAAACATTTCACTAATCTCCTGTCTTCCTCTGTTATTTCATTGTCTTTCTAATCTTCTTTTTTTTTATACCCTGTCAGTAAGCTAATGAAATCTACCCCAAAGGTTTACTATGTGACTTAGGAGTATTTAAAAAGTGCATTGCAGTGAAATAAAAGATCGTCCTGAAATTCAGCCTTTCACATTTTCCTTCTTTCCCTTTATTTAGAGGAAGAAAGAACTTGTATCCAGCTTTCTAGATGAACTAGACAAAAAAGTTATTTTTGATTTGTTGTAACTTTCTGACATGTTTTCTCAGCCTTCTGAGAGAAGTAACTATGGTCATGGCAGTGCAGTGATAGGTCTTGCAAGATGAAGGCTAATTGGAAATTTTGGCTTTTTTGAAATTCCTGTGGGTTTTGACGATCTGGATCAGCTTTCTAGGAGGGTGTAGTTTCACCAGCAGGAGCAAGGAGGGCCCAGTGTGCAGATACTGCTTTAATGAAGTGTTGACAAAGAAGCAGCCTGTGCTCCAAGACTGAGGGCAGGTCTGGCTCACATGATTCAGGGTGCTTAGTCTGTAGCTGAAGGCCAGACACTTAAATGCCAAACCCATTTATTTCTTTGAAGAACTCCAAGATGCCTCTAAGGGGAGGTGAAGACAAACAGGGAGACTTGGTCAGTGACACACCAGGATAAACAAGGAGTTTCCCTGTTCAGAGTTAGTGAGAACATGGATGGAGTGATCAGAGTAGGTGCTTGCACATGTCTACATAAAGCAAATCAGTTTTGCTTCTCCTGCATTGCTGTCCTTTCTCATTCCCATTACCTGAATGCGAAAGATCATCTGATGATCAGGGAAATTTTTCTTGATTCTTCTGACTATTGATGGGAACCCTCTTTTTCTTTTAAGGAGCTCTGGTTTTTCAAGTCAGTGGTTTTGTTCACACAAAGAGGAACATGATGTGCCATCATGTCAGAAAGCTGCTTCCAACATGAGAGATCCTATCTGCCTGACCTGCGGTGAGCAGAGAGAGGCTGCTCTTGCTCTCTCAGGGATTCAGAGCCTAGTTTATCAACCTTCTTCATATCCCAACTGCTCTGGAAAAATAGCTACTTGCTGGCAGATAATAAATGATTAGACCCAGGAAAAGGCTGCTAAGTTCAAATCTGTAGGTGACATGGCAGGGGGATGCCAGGGAACCTGGCAGTCTAGGTGGCTGCAGAAAACAATGATTTTTCAGGGAAAGCTGAAGTCAGTGGGAAGGCCCTGGTTTCACTGAGGAACCTTGAAGGTAAGAGCAATGTCTTATTAAATGTCTAAATAGTCTGATAGACTCTGTCTTATGAACAGAATTCCAGGCTTGAGATCAGGCATTAAGGACTGCCTTGTGTTCCTGTGCATAAAGGGCACTGTGTGTAAGGCCCAGCTGCCAAAGATGTTGCTGCATGTGCAGTGTTGTGCTGAATGCAGAGATTACTGCACCTTCACAGCAAACCCTGAAGGTTTTCCTCAGCTGCCTCAAGAAATACAGCAACTTTATTCTTTGCTTTGAAACAGCTTCTGTGCTGAAACTGAGAAATACAGAAGAATAACCTTCCTTTTTCAGTCCAGCTTTGCTTTCCTCTCCTCATGCATGTAAGAGCCATGTCTTTAAAGGACTCCGCGACTGAAATCAGAACTTGTTCTTTATTATAGCTCCCTCACAGGTCTTGGTCTTCTTTTCATTATGGTTAAATAATATCAATTCCCTTTAACTTTTTCATTGTAATACCTAACATCTCATATAGGTATGCTCTTGGTTTCTGCTATCCTTTTTTGTCCAGAAACTATAGATACACGGATCAGATCAATGCTTTCAATTATGTGTTTTATTGGTTTTTGTTTTGGTTGTTTTTAATATTAAAATAAACTCCAGGATTCTAGCTTAGAAGATCCTATCCTGCCTCAGCTTCTTTGTGAGGCTACAGTCTGTGTATGATCCCCTGTCTGCCAGTCCTATTACACCCCAAAATAACCATTAACCTGTTCTCTAGGCTTTTATCCTATTTCATCCAGTATCCATCCATTAAGTGTAGCAGGTGTTGGACAGGTGTTGGACAGTGTAGAGTGTGTAGGACAGGGTTGGCCAGTCTCAGCACCCTTGCCCCAAAGAGGCCACTTCCCTGCCAAGCCCCTTCCCCCAGGCATTGTGTCAGAGCTGCTCTGACCATCTGGCCATGGTCGGGTTGGGCAGTGGACACCCCTTGCGAGGCTGAACCCAAGCTCTGTGTGTGGATTTGAGGCCATACTTTCTGTATGTATACATTCACACAGAAAGGCAGACACTTCTTTTGCATTCTTCTTCCAATTGCTTTGTGTTGAGGATGGAATTTTAGATTACAAATTTGACAAACAAGCAGCAGTGGTCTGGTTACAGTCCCTGTTAAAGCTTTCACATAGACATATAAAAATGAAAAAAAAAAAATCCAAACCTCTCTTAGCTGTTCATTTTTTTTCTCATATGCTTGTTTACTCAAGGCAGAAAAACGCGTTTGGTTAAAACACTAGTAAGTGGAATTTCCAGGAATGGCTCTACTTTTGGTGTATTTTTTCATCATCATTTTGGAGCTAATGCCTAAGTGCTATACTGCTGAGTTGTTCTGCTAGAGCATGTCCTAGCCCATATTCCTCTCTGCTCCATAAAGGAATGGAAACTGCACAGGTCATAAGCCAGTAATCTATTGATTCATGATATCAGACAGGCACTATAGAGCAGGCACTTTGCAAAATCCTGCTGCCTTAGTCTAGCCATTCATCTGTCTGTTTCTTGTGGAAAGTTTTCTCGTATCTCATGGCTCAGATAATCTGATTTTTATGTGAATTTCCAGTGTCTTTTGAAGTAAAAGGTTTTCTGAAGTGTAATTTTGCTGAGGAAATCTGTTAATGCACTGTGTCTCTAACCTCTTGTGATGATACAGTAGGTATAGACAGGACAGACGGACAAGGTAATTTTTGTGGGGGTGAGGACAGCACAGAGTCAAGCTTACTTTCAAACAAGGGATTACTGGATCTTTGTTTGCTCTTCTGCTGCTTGCAGTCTTATTTATGAGTCTGCTCTTAGTTCTCCTATTTTAGGAGAGAGTTGTGAAAAAGGTGATTCATCCCTCATGATGCCTGACACCTTCTGACTCTCTGGAGCCTGGATAGTTTGTGTACCCTGTACAAACTTGGGTGGCTGCATTAGTTTTGTGGCTTCCTGTGGTCAACATTTGATCCTTTTGGGTCATCTCTCTCTGATTCTCTTGACTGTGGAAATACTGACGTGCTTAGACGTTGTGGCAGGGACACACATATTCTCTAATGGCCTTGGCAAAAGACACTAGTAAGCTTGGCTTACCTGTTTTGACTCTGTCATCCTCCTCATCTCAAAGTAAATTGAGAATTGTCAGTTTTTCTGTCAGCCTCGCCTCAGTGCTAGAGCAATTTCAAGGTAACAGTGAGACCATGCAGGCCAGTGCAAGGTATTGAATTTCTCGTTTGGGTTTGTTTAGTCAGCTATGCATTATCCTGCTGGCTTGACACAGGGCTGGAGACAGATGAGGTCACCACAGCTGTCAGGAATTTAGGTTAAGAATCTGGAGAAACAGCAGTCTGTGCTTGTGCCACCTGAAGGATTTCACACAAACGCAGCTCTTCACACTGTGCCTCAGGGTTAGCCATGAACTTCAAGAGTAAATGGGCAGAATGTTTTGTTCAGGAAACAGCTATTTGTGCTGTGCAATTTTTGCTGGCTTCTGGATTGCCAGATGAAATATGATGCATGATGTCCTAAATGGATTGATTCCTGGTTCCCTGGAGAAGAGGAACTGATACTGCTGGTAACAAGACTGTCTGAGGTATCTGGGCTAATGAACTCTTCAGTCACAAGATAGGTGCCAGACAAAGATCTAGGGCTTTCCTTGAAAATGAATTTCTGATGAAATATTTCCCCCCGCCATCAGGCTGGTACCCTAATTTATTGACTTTCATTTCATATTTTGTGTCTATACTTCTTTTCCCGAGTCCTTAAAAATGCAGATGCCTCTGTGTATGCATTTGTCCAAAGTTCCCTAATGCTCTGAACAGTGGGGACTTGGACATACTGCCTTCTGTGGAAAGCTGGTTCTTGTCATAAGTTGAAAAATTGTATTCTGTGACTGCTTAACATTCTCCAGTATTTAATAGGAAGATCCTGTTACCCTCCACAGGCTATGAACTTAGAAAACTGAGAACTAAATAGAGGCCAGGGATTGTCCCAGTACTGACATTGTGACTACCCATTTCTTGCTCACTGCCCCAAATTACTTCTTTTCTGTAGCAGAACAATGTGATGATCTTACTTGCTCTCTGTGTTCCTGTAAGGGCAAAAAAATTACCAGGATATTTTAAATTAGCTCTTAATAAAGCCTTTCTGATGTATTGCAGACTCTTCTGGAGAGTTAAGCAGTGATTTGGAAATTTAATTATGTTTTTGCTTCAGAGGTTATGAAAAAAAAAAAAATTTCTTTGTGAGGGAGGGGAAGGAAGCTGAACTTTTTAAATCAGTCTCTTGCACTGAAGAAGGCCAGCTAGAGCTAAGTTCATGAAGAAAAGTTGTTTTTATGGAGCAAGCTTTCTAAGCAAAGGAAAAGACAAACCGTAACTGAGAGCTAGCATTCAAGGAAGCTCTTGAGGCCAACATCAGCAAAACTTTTGGTTTATTACTACACCCCAGGCACAGTTATACTGATGTAAAATAACAGAGCCAAAAGAATATTACAATTTATCTCTGTTATGAATGCAAAGTATTAATGCAAGTGATTGCCCATTCTGGGCAGCAATGAGGATGATGATGCACAGGCAGGACATTACCACCATCTCTATCCAAACCCATGAAAATCCCTCACCACACAGTATTCACATGGAGGAGTTGCTGATGCTGCTTTCAGAAGGAAGAATGAATGTCAGGACCTTGATCTCTCAACTTTAAGATCAGATCTTTGCCCTTTTCACCCCTTCTATGCCATTCAGCTAGTGCCTTTTAAAAACTTTATTTGAGCCTTATATATTTACCTACAGCCACACATCAAAATCAATACCTTCTCTTTAGAATTCATTTGATGCATTACAGTACTGGAGAGAATTTCCAGTGGGAACACTGGGAAATTGGAGATTAGTTACCAAGTAAATATCTGAGGTCTGGTGCCAGAAGGCTGTTCTAGTTTCGTAAGCAAAATTTAATAGTTTTTTGCCTTTGTGTGTGTCAAAATCATAACTGAATGATTCTTGCTTGTGATTCTAAAGAATTTTGACTGAGATCCTTTTCTCTTCTTTTTCTCAGTGGCAGCTTCTGGAGTCTTTCCACTCTGGTTGTGGAAAAACTTGGTCTAATGAGGCTTCACAAGACCAAATGCATCCCCCATCTTGGTCCCCTGGGTCATCAGAGCTCTTTGCTTTGTTCCTCCTGATGCTTAATCCAACCTGCTGTGCAAAGAAGGCTGCTTTAATTGTGTTTGCCCCCTACACAAATTTTTATGGTAAACAAAGGTTTTGCCATACTTTTCATTATGCTAGAAATCATAACAAAACACTTCCTCAACTACTGACTTTTTCTCCCCCAACAATTTGGGTCCAGCTGTTCATTTAACAAATAACGGTGTTGCTCTTTTTTTTGAGCACCCTCTAATAAGCCAAGAGTAAATTACTGACTGACCTACTTACTGGGATTGTTTAAATAATCCTCAATATGACAGTATAATTTGATGCCTTAAAATACAGGGCATACAAGTTACAATTTAAAAGAAGAAATATTGGGTGTTAACACAAGTGGGTAACATAATAGCCTGAGGAATATTATGTTGCATATCTAAGGTTCCCCTCCCTTTTTTAATTCCCTTCAACAACAGCATTTTGTTCTCCCCACTTGTACATGAACTAATTCCTGAATTTCTGAATGAATATTTCATCCATCTCTGAATGGTCTGGAGCTAAACTAAGATACATGTTCTCTATCTTTAATAGGTAGTATGTTTTAGAGGGAGAACAAAATGCATGCTTGCTTTACACCATTTCTTGCTTTGTGCATTTCTTGTGCATCTCTGAGCATTTATCAGTGATGGCCCATTTAAAGAAGAAAAGTATGTAGGAGTAGGGGGAATCACTAACATAGTAAATTTTCTTTCTTAAAAAGGTGATGGAAATGTTTCAAAGTCAACAGTCAGGCAATTATCTTCCTGATTTAGCACAATATTGTACATAATTCTACTTAAAAAGCATTTTGAGTTACAGATTTATGCTTTAACACTGAATCTCAGTTTCTTTAGATCCACAATGTCATAAGTCTATAACCATATTTGTCTGTTTGAGACCGTTTCACAGAATCATGGAATGGGTCAGGTTGAAAGAGACCACAGTGATCTGATCCAACTTCCCTGTTTAAACAGGGCCATCCCAGAGCACATGGCACAGGACTGTCCAGATAGATCCTGAATATCTCCAGTGAGGGACACTCCACATCCTCTCTGAGCAATCCACCTCACAATCACCCACACAGTAAAGAAGTTCTTCTTATGTTCAGATTAAACTTCCTGTGCATCAGTTTCTGCCTACTGCCTCTTGTCCTGTTGCTTGGCTCCCTGCTCTTGGCACCCTCGCTTCAGATACTTGTTAACATTGATGAGGTCTCCTCTCAGTCTTCTCTTCTTGAGGCTGAAAGTCCAATTCCCTCAGCGTTTCTTTGTAAGTATGATGTTCCAGTCCCTTAACCCTCTTTTTTGCCCTCCACTGGATTTGTTCCAGGAGCTCCGTGTCTCTGCTGTCCTGAGGAGCTCAGAAGTGGACTCAGCACTCCAGATGCACCTCACCAGGGCTGAGTAGAGGGGCAGGATCACTTTCCCTTGACCTGCTGGCAATGCTGTTCGTAATACACTCCAGGGTACCACTGGCCTTCTTGGCCACAAGGGCACTGATGGCTCAGGGACAGCTTGTTGTACACCAGGACCCCCAGGTCCTTCTCCACAGAGCTGCTTTCCAGCAGGTTCCCCTCAGTCTGTCCTGGTGCATTTCTTTCAGTAATAAGTAAGATATGAGAAAAGGCACTATCCCCTCAAAATTCTCTGCTGAATTTTCTTCTTAATTTCTACCTTCTTCCTATTATGTTGATTCCAGTCCCCATATTATAAAATTTTAACACACTACTGCTTACCTACAGAAATAATTATCAATTAACTTCAGTTTTCATATATGACAGAGTTCCAGTTCAAATCTTGACAAGGATGGATCTACTTTTGATTATTTCTGCACAGGTGTGGCAAACTCCCAAGGGTCTCTAAAAGATCTTCAAGGCAGTTGTATTCATCATGATTCACCCTGTTTTGTAATAGAGTTTGGCCTGAAGTTCCTGAGCATGGCTGCATTTCAGAGTTGCTGAATGCATGTCCTGGTCATCACTTTGAATAAGTTATTTCATTGCAAACTCATGAGTAACAGGATTTCTAATTTCCACTTTGTTGCTTGAGCAACCTCTTAGGATTTGGGCCTTCATGTAGATATCACTGAAAATTTCCAACAAACGTGTGGTTACCAGCAAACTAAAAAATGTATCAACTTCAGCTGTGTAGAAGCCTCTGCTCATACGTACAACCTTGGGTTAAACAAGGACCATTTATCACACAATTAGGAATCCTCTCTATATGGGTTTACTTGATTTCTGTTCTAACAAGGACAAGTGCCAGGCATTAAAAAAATAAAGTCTGATCCAACGTACTTTATTCTGCTAGGGGAAGGGCTTTATTGAACAAGAAAGGTCTCCACAGGAAGCTAAGAAGAAACAGAGCAACTTGAAATGGTAAGAAAAATGTGTCAAACCTACCTTAGCAACTTTCAATAAAAAACTGGGAAATCTGGATTAAAATGAAATGCTTGGTTACTTCAGGGTGTGTGGAACAAGACTAAAAATTACCTGGTGATAGTACTCAGCTGCTTGTTCTAACCAGTCATTGCATTTACATTCAAACAAGAAAATGAGGGGAAAAAAAGGACTCAAGAAAGAAGAACTTTGCTATGCTACAGAGGTTTGATAACTATCTGGTGGTAGTTGAAATACGTGAAGAGAGAAGTTGTGGAGCCAGGTTTGTTTACCAGATGTCTTACAGAGGAACCAGAATACAGCTTCTCTTGCCTAATTTTCAGACCTATGTACTATTGTCATGTTGTCTAGGAGACTAATGAATTACCTCATAATGAAAATGATGAAAGCATTGTTTTGACATGTGTAAGACTGGACTGATAAAACAGCAGACCATATTACAGAAGCAATTGCGTATTGACCCTACA
This sequence comes from Pycnonotus jocosus, assembly GCA_013400435.1. Classification (NCBI taxonomy): domain Eukaryota; kingdom Metazoa; phylum Chordata; class Aves; order Passeriformes; family Pycnonotidae; genus Pycnonotus; species Pycnonotus jocosus. Next base: position 297,689 of record VWYP01018267.1, on the reverse strand, counting down.
GGGGTAAGGACTTGGTAGATGCAGCAATCTTTATTTCAATAGTGGAAACTAGGATAGAAGAAAGGAGAAATTAATAAAATGCATGTGATGCCACTCAGCTGCATTTCTCCATCTGCTTGGCATCACAAGTGTTTAGTCAGCATTGTTGGCAGAGGCTTATTCTAACACCTAATTCTTGTTCGGTGAGAGGCATTACAATGCTTGCTAAATAAAAGTGCCAAAACTGTGCAAAAATTGGAGGGAAGAATGAAGTTCAGTAGATTCTTTGCTTTAACAAATACTTCTTGCCTGCTCTTTCCAATAAATTTATTCTGCTATATGATCACATTGTTAGTTGTCCTTATAGTAAACACTCCAAAGTATGTTACATTTTTTACATTCTCTCTCTCTGTGTTTGCCTTCAGGAAAACTCCACGGAGATACTCAAACTAACTGCAGAGTAGCAGGTGTAAATTAGCCTGTATGAATCTTTCTGCTGCATATGCTTTAGGGTTTTCAGGATCTGGGCTAGCTCTTTTAATGCTCCATGGTATGATGACACTGGAAACCCATCAGTTTTCAATCTCTGTATTGCTGTAAGTGAGGTTTTCCCTATGGCATGACCAGTTTGATATGTGTTGTGCTCACCTGTTTGGTGTTCCATGGTGAATATCTGGTATTTGTTTTAGCATGAGGTGCTGGAAGAGGCTGTAGAATTCTTCATTGCGTCAACCTTTCTTAAGCATCAGGGTGTCTCTGAATTTAATAGATGTGTCAAATGAGAAATGTTTCTTCAATTTGGAAAGAAGCGTTGAGAGAAAAGAGGAGTAGAGGATTTTCTCAGCAGTGTCAGGAGCAGGATTTCTCATACCACTTGCATGGTCTACTGGGACACATTCCTTCTTAATTTCCATTCCAGAGGTCAGCAGGTGGAAGATCACGTCTCTCACTGGGAAAACCTGCTCTGAGACACTCCTTCCAAAGGGTTTGAAAGGGTGTGGTTGTATGTGCAAGTCCCAGCAAGTGCCAGTTGCACTTCTTTACCTGGCTGGAAACCCTCTTGAAGCCTTCAGTAGTAAGGCAATGCTCTGCCTGATAGGGAGCAGGCAAGAACACAGTATTCAGAGCATTTAGATGTTGCCCTGCTTCTGCATGTTTTAAACTTGCCTTTTGATAATTTACCTAAGCCTTCTGATGTTTATAGAACTCAGAGAGGGTTCTCACAGTTTTCATGTAAACAAGAAGATGTTTTTGCATTCTTCTGCTCCAGGAGGAGCTTTTGAGTGGTGGTGATGTTCACCAACCTGATCACCTGATGGGGTGATCGAGCTCTCTGACCAATAATTGGTCACAGTATTATGTGACCAATGTACATATGTATATATGTACAGTGTATATATGGAGTCAGATTTTGAAATAAAGAGAACACTTCCCTGCTGATCTCGATCCTGTCCTGCCTCATCTTTTCCTGGCACCTGTGACATATGGTGACAATATTGCAATATTTAGATGTTTTTCAGGTCTGTGGACAAGATAGATTAATGCACTGGGAAACAGAAGAAATGCAAGGGAAAAAGAAACATGAATTAAATACTCAAGAGACTATGTTTGTCTGGAAATTTGTCAGGATGTCCTGTGGGTTCATTATGGCTCCAGTGGTGTTCCCCATGATATCACACTACAGTCTTATCAAATAGAGAGTGTATATAATTCTCAGGACACTTTAAGGGACCTAAAACTGTCTTTTTCTATCTATTATTTTTCTTTTGGGCAGGCTTTGTGAATAAATTGTGAGAAGAGATGTTTCCTTCTGAGCCACTTGTTTTTACTAGCAAGAGAAGCAGCCTCCTTTATTGCTCAACAAAGGACAGCTCTGCAGTGAAGTGTGTTCCTGACAAATCAAAAGTATGCCCTGGCAAGGAATTGCTCCAATGAGATGGATGTAGAGAAGACATTCCCACTGCCACATGGACCTAGGGCATAATGGCAGCTGGGACTCAATGGCTACATCAGGCAAGATGTTTGAAAGAGCAACATGTCCAGGATAAACATAGGAAGGAAGCTTGGACTGCGCAAGTCATTTTGTCCAACAGATGAAGCCCTAAAATGTTATTGGAGCAAAAGGTTTTTTCTGATCCACAGTTGTCTTCCTGAAGTAGCCAGTCTGAAACCTTGTGCACATGGCTTCTAAAAGCCCTGGAATCTCAGTGCCTGCTAGTTTGTGGAGATGAAACAGCATTAATTTGGTAGCCTTTAAGAGTCTGGCATGGTGTCAAAGATGATCTGCAGTATGTTATGAGGGAAAATTTGTTTTTGCTGTGATCTAATCTTTTTTGCTCAACAGTCCAGTGATATCATTTAAGAGATGAGAGGAAATGAAGAGTGTTTTATTTTGTTGGGGTGAAGTTAATTTTCTTCTCAATAGATACTGTGGGTCTGTGTTTTGGATTTGTTCTGGAAACAGTTCTGAAAATTCAGGGATGTTCCAGTTTTTGTTGAGCTGTTCTTACACAGAGTGAAGGCCTTTTCTGCTTCTCACACCACTCCACCAGTGAGGAGGCTGGGGGTGCACAAGGAGTTAGGAAGGCACACAGCCAGGACACTGACCAAAGGGATATTCCAGACCATATGGCATTGTGCTCAACACATAAAGCTGGGGGAAGAAGAAGGAAAGGTTGGATCATGTTTGCCTTCCCAAGTCACCATTACACATGATGGAGCCCTGCTTTCCTGGAGAAGGCCGAACTCCTGCCCATGGGAAGTGAACTAATTACTTGTTTTGTTTTGCTTGTATGCACATGGCTTTTGCTTTCCCTATTGAACTGTCTTTATTTCAACCCACAAGTTTTCTCACTTTTACCCTTCTGATTCTCTCCCCCATCCCACTGTGGGGGATTGTGCGAGTGGCTCTGTCTTGGCTAAGTTGCCAGCTGGTGTTGAACCATGACAGTCTCAGATCCAAAAAGATACTTAATCCAAGAATTGGCAGGACAAGGCACAGGGTCCAAAAAACTTATGTCTGGCTTTTGTATATTCCAGTTTTCAGAAGAATATAATTTTACATCTTGACAGTTTGAGATTTTTAATCTCCTCCAAAAATTCTTGCTTCAGTATTATATCTATTTGTACTTTTTGAATGGTCCCTGTTGATATTTCACATCAGTAGAAAACTGATATTTGGAGAAAGTAGAAGCATCTGGATATAGAACCTATATGTTATATACATGTAGTGTTTATGTGTGTATATGTTTAATATACACAATATGTATATTAAATATGCAGTACAGCAGAAGCTGGGTGCACTCTGCTTATTTTCAGCACTGCTCCATTTCATTTGAGACCATGTACTTAGCTGAGTCTGGAAATCTGTTTTCTGGGGGCTGCACAAACACAAGACTCCTGAATGGCTGCTGGACTGCATTTTTCTGTCTAAACAAAAAGTTGGAGATAAACAGAGAGGGAAAGGACCAGTTTCAGAGATAAGCAGAGCTGGGCAAGTCAGATCCTTTTTATGGTGATTTGCCAACTTGGCCCTGCTGCTATCTCAAACTGTGCAGGGAGCAGGGCAGTTACCAGCCTCTGCCAAGGTACATACACTGCAGCTGCACACGGAAGTGCAACAGTCAGGCAGCAGGCAGGGCACAGAGAGAAAACAGCAGTGCTTAATTTGAACTGACAGCATTTGATGCAACACATCAGGAGCTGTAAAGGGACAGGAGGCATTTCTCTTCAGCCGGATTGCTGATGTCAACTTGGATAGCAGATGCTCCAGCTAGATTACAGAGGCAGGATAGAAAAGATCTCACTTTCTCACAGGATCTACCTGCTAATTCTACTGTTTTCCTTTAGCCTTGTCAGCTTTCTCTTACACTGAGACCTCTGTGATTTTGATATGGAAAAGGTGAAAATGGGGGTCCTAGTTCTGCATCACTTTTCCTACAGAGGGGCAGGATTGGCAGGACATGGCGATTAAATATTTGCACTTTCTCACTTTCTGTTTATTTCAGGAATCGGCCCACACCTGCACACATGCACACGTTGAAAGCTGAAGCTGAATGTGCAGTACCATACCATTCATACCATCCTTTAATTGTGCCTTGTGCAGCCAGATTATACTCAATGGTATGATGCAGAAGCATTCTGTGGGGAACACAGCAGTAGCAATCCCATCAAATCATTGGCAGGAATGCATAATTTGCAGCCCTGCATAAACCCTGGGTCCCACAGGAATCTAAATCTGACCTGTACAGCATAAGGAATTGCTGCACTTGAGAAACCGAAGCAACTGGAGAAGGCTCAAGTGCTGACCTCCCTCTGTTTTAGACCCCTGCAGCTCCAACTCATGGAATTCTATCCTGAGCCTGCCAATTGATACATATTCATACTGCTTATTGAAAGAGATGATGCCCTGGCTATTAAATTTCATACTTGCTGATGGTTTTGATGTTGTTGCTGCAACTGTCAAGCAAAATGTGTAATTTTTACTTTCTTTTTACTTTGTTCTCTAGGAAGTTGTTTTAGCACGTTCAAGTTACTTTTGGTATCATTGGTTGACTAATCTCTGTACATTACTATTATTCCAGTACAGCCTGGAGAAAAACTTGGGTGCCAAGTAGAAGGCACTGTATGTGCATATTATCTGCTTCTCTGCAGTGCTTTGTTCTTGCAAATTTGCCCTTACAAAACACAACACAGAGAATGACAGGATAAAGTTAGACCAAGAATTCAAAGCTGTGGAAATTACCAGTTAGCTGAGGGTTTGTTCCTGTTCTTGGTGTCTTGCATGTCTTTTGGTTTGATTTTTTGTTTTATTTCATAAAGACTGTAGTAAACGAGTAAGAGGCAGCTCCTTTGTTTCTGCTCTGTTTCTATCAGTATGCAGCTATTGGTATGAAATGCTGCCATTCCCTGAGCATCCTGGCTAAACAAAAACCTTTGGAACAAAGTGCTTAGAAAGGGCAAACAAGAAGCGTGGGCTTGGGGTGAGGATGTGTGTGTGAACACCGGTGTTTAATTTACACTGATATTTCTTCGTCAATCTAGAAAAGAGTTAAACGGCGAAATCACCTGATCCGCCTTTCACCTCCCGAGGCTGTTCCTTAGGATGAGAATTACTTTCCTGTCTGCTTTTGAAAGAAACAACTTCAAAATCTCTGTGGCTGGGATGTCATCATGCTCTGCGCAGCCCGGGTTCAGTTGGACCGAGATGCAGCCACCATCAGCAAGACAAAGGCAAAGATAATGAAAACGGGAACTGACCCAAAGAATTAAGGGAACCGAGCAGCATCTGATGAGAGCTGAAAGGAAAACCCGGCTGGTGTTTCCGGGCACTGTATGGTCATCTCCACTGCAAGTGACCATCCATCGCAGGATGCCAGGAGGTGAGGACGGCACCAGCAGGTCCCTCCGCAGAACGTCCCATATCAGTCACAGCATATTGTGCTTCTGGCCAAATGCAGGAGGGGAAGCGACATAAATGGAGTTTTCTCTTCCCCCTCCGGCAGAATTTTGCAGAGAGATTGGAAGTGGAGGGAAGGAGTTAATCTCTGTGCAGTCAGTCTGTGCCTCCTCCCCGCTATTTTCTCCTCAACTCCTCTGTTGTTGCTGCGCTGTAGTGCTCGGGCTGAGCTGCCGATGGAGCAGCTCCCTGATTGCACTGCCCAGGCACGAACACCACCTGCTCAAAAACTCAAGCGATTTACTTTTTAAATTACAAAACAACAACAACCAAAAAAACCCCCAAAACCAAAACAAAAAAAACAACAAAACCCCCAAAAAACCCCTCCCATCCCCCCCCCAAAAAACCCCAACCAACCAAAAAAAACCCCGAAACACCAAACCCAAAAAACCAACTAACCAACCAACCAAATAAACCCAAAACAAAAAACAAAACAAAACAAAAACAACAAAAAAACCCAAAACCAAAAAAAACCCCCAAACAAACAAACGACCTCAAAAACAAAACCACTCACAAAAGGGCTTATTCAGTGTATGCTAGCAGTTTGCTTTCCTCTTCCCTCAGGATTCATCTTTTTAAGTCTCTGTGGCAAAGCCTCAGCCATTGCTTTCTTGAAAGCACTCCCAGACACTCTGTAATTCTGCTGCTTCTGTGCATTCCTAAGCAACAGCCGCCACCACTGTCAGCTCTGCCATGAGGATCATCCTGCCTTCCCACTACTTCTTTTATAAGCTCTGCTGCTTTCAGAGATCTGTGTGATTGTTCCCATGGGGCTACTGCAGAAAGGCAGAGTTACAAAATTAAATCAGAAAGGATCACTATTATTGCCTAGCTCCACCCTTCCCATCTAACAGAGGGCACAAAGCTTCTTGCTGGAAGCCTTGAGCTGGATCTTGTAACTTTTGGCTGAAGAATAGAATTGCCTAGATACCTGTCTCCACCAAGAGAGGATAGCAGAGTAAATTCTGGATCAGATCAGCAGTTTGTTTTCCCTAGAATCATATTTTCTTAGGTGCTAAAGTAATTAACACTTCAAAGGCAAATGATATAACATTTTACTTGCAAAACTGTAGATAGGGTGTTGATCATAATACTTTTGGATTTTGACATGAGCTATTTCCTGACAAGAAACAGGAATGGTACTGCATAAAGTAAGATCTCAGTACAGAAATTTGGAATTTGCCAAAGTCCATCATGCTAGTGTAGACATTATTATCTATCCTTATTTTGTGCAGACATTATTATCTATCCTTACTTTGTGCAGACTTACCCACATCTGACCTAAGCAGTAACCCCTCACTCCCTTCACAGGTGCAGGCAGGATGTTTTTGCCCATTTTCACATCTAGGACATGCTGCACCTGGAACTCCCTATTTTGCAGTATGACCATGGGTGCACACAGCAGCCTGCACTGTGCTTTTCATATAACAAAGTCACCTCCTCACCACTTGGTCCTCTGTTGGTGACAAGATCTGAGTTTTTAATTTAATATTTAAACTGGAAAAAAATCATTATTATTTCAAGAATCTCTGAACATCAGCAATTCTAAACTCTACTTTGGATTTTTTTATGACATATCTTGATTGCAAGTTTTTTAGATCTTTGGAGTTTATTTTGGAGGTGTGTGCAAGTTCAAAATCTCCCCAAGTACAAGCATGTGTGGTCTCATTTGGCATGAGAGATATCTGCTGTACCTGCGAGGAAAATTACCGAACTGAATTTGGCCCAGAGGCATAAATCAGCCTTCTGCTTCCCTTGCACAGTATCAGAAATACAATCACATAGCCCTGTTCCTAGAACACTCCTAGACAATGCAAACTCTGCCAATAAGATCTCAGTTTTAACTGACCTGTGAAACCAAAGAGCTGTTGACTGACGCAGGGTGGTGATAGTACCAGAACCTTGTAGAAGAGTTATTGACTTTTCTCTTCATCATTTTATTTTCAATTACACAATCAATCTAATCTGGAAAACCATTGTAGGGAAATAGTCTATTCATTGACAAAATCAAAGCATTGACTAACGTGATTTTAATTTTAGGACTAGCAATAAATTTCTCTATTTAACACTGGGTTTAGTTTTTTTCTCTGAAAATCAGCCATGCTGGCCTCTTGCTTTTCACAGTGAGCTTAATTTGCCATGCCCCAAAGCTTCAGTCTTCTTTATGGAAGAAAAAGAAACATTTTTCTTCAAGAGGAGAAAGAAGAGTATTTTTTTGTGATGCTTGAAGTCATATTGCATCATCTTGCGAAGCATGATAGAAAAAGGATGCGTGACTCACTCCCTTTTTCAGGGCTCTCAGACACAAAATATTAATCTTATAATGTCCTTTGCAAAGAGGTATTCCTCATTAAGAAGTTGATAAGGGGAAGTTGATAATGTAGATTCTCCTTACCTGTGGGAATGTGATGGTTTGTGCCAAACCTCAGTAAGTTCAATGACCCTTGGGGTCAACTGGGAAGTGTATGCTTACTTCTGCACTCGTTAAAATTCAGCCCATCCCTGTACCTTCAAGGAGTCATAGAGGATTCGATCTCCGGAAAGTGAGCTACCCATGGACAGGCAGCATAAATGTCATCAGGCACGAGCTCAGCCTCCACACAGTAGCAGTGATCCTTTCTAAGCTGACAAGTTGTTGGGTTTCCATGGAAGTTTAAGGCATGCTCAGATTTTCACTCAAACCTTAAAACCTTGCCTTGAAAATCTTAGAATTTGAATCCATGGATTGGCTCTGTCACGTCTCATCATTAACAGGGAGACAGAAGAATTACGGACTCATTTTCCCTGGCCCTAAAAGCTTCCAAAAAACGCTTCTCAGGGACCAGGAGACAACCTGAATCATAGCTCTTGTTGGCCACAGAGAATTTCTAGCAGACAAGTGGGAAGCCAAGGTGAAAAAGCAGATTGACATAGTTTGATCCTTTATTGCTCTCAAGTGCAGGTTGTGCAAAATTTAATGTTTGCTTTGGGCTCCATTTTACAACAATGATTTCCACAGTAACACAAACCTTATCATTAGCTATGAGTATCTTATTGTCCCTCCTTCCTACTTGTTGAGTCTTCCTTGGTTAATGAAGCCTTCACATTTTTGAAATGTTGTCTCCAAAATTTGAATTCCATCCAGAGGGACTACAGCAGATTTGGTTCTGTGGTAGCCTCATAGCACTTTCATGACTGTCCCAATGGCTGGGGAAAGAAGGTGGAGGACTGGGTGATTCGCACTTGTTTCTGCAGGGCTGTTAAATTTCTTAACAACATTCTTAAACTAAGACCTAATTCAGTTTGCACGTGGTATCCAAAGGAAAGGCATTTGGGGCATTTCCAAATACTAAGGCTGTAAATTTTATCACTAAGCACAGTTAGATGGGAGGAGGTGAGAGAAGGATGATGGGGCTGCTTCTCTGTTGCTTTTGTTGACATCTTCATCTGGACACAACAACCAGAT
>VWYP01018267.1:277434-288790 GCA_013400435.1 Pycnonotus jocosus | reverse complement strand
TTTCTTTTTTTTTTTTTTTTTTTCCTTTTTTTTTTTTTTTTTTTTTTTTTTTTCTGCAGATCATTTGCTTTGAGCTGTGAATGAGGAGTGTATTTGTGTTTTTTTCTGCCTGGCAGCACACACCAGTTTAGAGGTAAGGAAACGGTGGCAGTGAGGTACAAAATAACTTAAGCCACAGGGCTGGTCAGTGCAGAAGTCCAGCTGCTTAGTTTTCTGAAGTCAGAGAGGTTAGTAATGCTGCCTGGTGAAAATCCCCTGCCTTGAAGGATAGCCATGGGGGGTTCTCATGGATCACAGTACAATCTGGTGTCCAGAAACACCCTGCCACTAGCATAGCTCCAGAAGCTAATCATCATGGATATCCCACATGAGGTCCGGACTCACCTTTGCTCACACAGGTTAGACAGCACTAACTCTGAATGTGTGGCTGCTGGATGGGACTGTCTCTTGCCCGGAATGCAGGCAAGGGAGTGTATACCTGCCCCTTGTTCACAGACAAACATTTCAGCTTCAGTTACGGGTAAAGAGGACTTTGAACTGAGACGTGAGTCCATGAACTGCAGCACCTGGCAACTTCTCCCATTCTGCCAACTGGGCTGCAAGGTGTGCTCCTGCTGCAGCAGGGCTAACAGAAACCCAAGGATGATGGTATAGTAGGCTGCCCCAGGAAGAATTCATAGATTTTGCTTACCTGAGTCCATAAACGTGCCTCTATAAAATTGCTACAGTGGTTTCAATCGTTCAGTTTCAATCAATACTTAAAAATTAGGTTGGGGAGACTTATTCTTGTAGATAAAGCTCACGCCTCTATGTTCTGCAGCATATTAGAAAGGGAAGATGCCCCTTTATCCTAACTCAGAAGGATGTTCTTATTACTGTGAGATAGTTTGAAGATGAAAGTAGTTACATAAATGAGAGGATATGGACCTTGCATTAATGTATGTACATATACGTCACAGAATCACAGATTGTATCAAGTTGGAAGGGACCCCAAGGATCATCAATTCCAACTCCTGACACTGCACAGGACATCCAAGGAATCTCATCATGGGCCTTGAGAGCGTTGTCCAAATGCTTCTTGAACTCCATCAGGCTTGTGCTGTGGCCACTTCCCTGGGGAACCTGTTCCAGTGCCCAAACACCCTCTGGGTGAAGAACCTTTTTCTAATATCCAACCTAAACCTCCCCTCATTCGACTTCAGGCCATTTTCTCAAGTCCTGTCACTGCTCAACAGAGAGAAGAGATCAGTGTCTGCCCCTCCTCTTCCCTTCATGAGGAAGTTGTAACTGCAGTGAGGTCTCCCCTCTGCTCCAGGCTGAACAGACCAAGTGACCTCAGCTGCTGCTTACACAGCTTCTCCTCAAGGCCCTTCCCCATCCTCATGGCCCTCCTTTGGACACTCTCTAACAGCTTCATGTCATTTTTATGTTGTGGCACCCAAAACTGCCCCCAGCACTGGAGGTGAGGCTGCCCCAGCTCAGAGCAGAGCAGGACAATCCCCTCCCTTGCCTGGCTGGTGATGCTGGGCCCAATGCCCCCAGGACAGGGTTGGCCCTCCTGGCTGCCAGGGCACTGCTGACTCAGATCCAGCTTCCCACAGACCAGGACCCCCAGGGCCCTTCCCACAGTGCTGCTTTGCAGCATCTCATTCCCCAGTCTGTCTGTGCACCCAGGATTGCCCTTATACATATGTGTGTATAAAAGCAGCCTTAAATGTAGATCTTATTTGCCACAGACTGATCTAGAAGCACTTTGGAAATTGGAAGTGCTCCACCCCCCTTCCTCCTACACACATATTTACATATGCCCTGGCACTGGTGTTCTTTGGACCCTCAGTGTTATACACGGATTTGTAAATGGGGAACCGAAGATGCCAGAGCAGGAGAGACAGTAGGAAACAGAAGCCAACATCTAGCGGGGGACTGATCACAGCCCAGGGACAATCCTCTCCACTGGTAAGAGAGAGGCATGAGATCTCTAGCAACCCCACAGTTCATCTAGTTCAGCATGACAAAAAGATTGCCCTCATTATTGTTTAACTTGGTGTAATTTGTGTTGAAGCCACACTGAGAATGAAGTTCACAGGGAAAGGAAACATAGGCTGAGCCCAAAAAACCCCTGTTGCCATAAAACCCCTCTGGCCCCCCAGCAGTTGAGTTTTGTGTAAGTTAGCAACCCTGCTGCCCCTCCTGAGGACACAAAAGTCTGTGTGACCAGAGCACAGCCAGCAGGAGCACAGCTGCAGGCCAGGAGCGAGGGGAGGAAGGCTGGTTCTTCAGCTCTGAGCTTTGCTGACACTGGCTTGTATTTTACCAAGATTGGTGTTTGGACACAAATATGCTAAAGGAGAGGCAGAGCTGGTTTGACAGATCCACACTTGTGTTACAATGAAATTCCTGGAGCAGTGAAAATTTTCAACCACGCGGAAATCTTTTGATGTTGCAAACTGTGTTCAGAATGGCAGCATTTCTTCCCAGAGCCCTTAGCCATGAGCATGTACATATTGACTTTAAACAGAGGTAGGATGGCACTGGGTGAAGGTTTTATTCATGGAACACTCTGACACACAGACCTATTTGATACAACAAAGGTAGGGAAAAGTCTCAAAGCTGGAAGATTTTTTTCTCCCCTCTTCTGTATAAGGGGTGCATAGCCAATGGATGTGTCACTGAGGGAAATCAGATTTGTACCAACAAGATGAACTGGCTGAGCACAATATTGCAAGGGTCAGTCCCAATAGTCAATCTGAACAGGTAGAATTGCAGTCATTTGATAATAACAGTTTCTTCAAGTGTGAACTATCAGTTCAGAATTTCATTATCAAATACTGCTGAAAAATGTATATGTTTATATTTAGTTATACAGCAATCTGCAGCTACATCAGGAGAGCAGAATTGCAGTGACATATACATGATGAAGCTTCAAGTGTTATTCCATTACTGAAAATCTCTAATGTCACATGAGTTCGGATTACTGTGCTTTATCTTAAACCCTTTAAGATTCAGCTTAGAATTGAGCTTTTGGGGTCAAATTGGGGTGAATCCAAGCAAAACTTTCAATTTTTTCATTACTTCCACCTGAAGTTACCACTCCAGTCAAGCCAAAAGCTTCCAAAAGTGAGCAGGTTTCAGAGAATCCAGTGAAACAGTGTGTTTGCATTGAAACCTGAAATGAGATGCACGTTTGATAACAAGTTCTGCAGAGATCCAGCTGTGGCATATGGCTAGGCTTCAAGTGTGTCTCTCAGCACACCAGGCTGCTAAATGTCAGACAAAAGAGCAAAAGGACAGAGTGTGGTGACAGCCTACATTGAGGAAAGAGCAGATATTTTTTTTTTTAAAAAAAATCTTATTCCATTCATTGTTTTTGTTTGTCGTGAAGGATTTATCGTGAAACCTATCTTGCTCATCAAGAAAACAGCAGTACAAAATGTGAGAGACCTGGAAAGAAAGGTAATATTGAAAGGTGCTCCTGAGCATGAGCAGCCTTGAGAATCATGGGACACACAAACGATGTGTGGTTGTAGAAAATGGAAATGAAAAGTTTGTGGGACAATGATCTGGAGGAGCAGGAAAGACTGCTCCACTGTGCAGACCCAGATGTGTGACATGAGATTGTCACACTGTGTGAAGGAATGGGGGAGTAAGGCAGGACATTTTGTGAAAAGTCTGGAAGTGCTAAAGTATTCTTGCCAAAAAAAAAAAAAAAAAAAAAAAGTCATTTACCATGGAAGGGCTCAAGGTGACAGCAAAGGGAAAACAATACAGTGAGTTGTTCAGGACTAAGAGGTTATTTCTATCATTAAGGGATATTAAAAAGTTTACTGACCGGATAGATACTGGGTGCTCTGTCTTTCCTAAAGATAAAGGTGCTGAAAAGATCACTTGGTGCTCATAGCTGTCTGTATTAGGAAAAAATTAACAGAATGAAACTTGATGGAGGGCAGAAATATGAGAAGCAGAAAACAGTATCAGCAGTGTGCCAATCAGTGCAAATGATGCAAGAAATATGTAGAGCTTGTAACACACCAAGGTCACTGTTAAACCATTTACAAAATGCAGGAAAGCTGTGCATAGAGACCAAGGAAAGAGATTCCTACATCATGAGAGATATTCTTAGGATTGTACCACAGTGCATCAAACTGGAAAAGGATTTTTCAATTAAGAGTCACAAACATGCCATTATTGGCAATATCCCAGTCAGTGTGAGGTGTGTGTCAGAATGGAAAGGTTACAAAAAAAGCTTCAATGAACTGCTATTTGGAAGAACCATGCCTGAGCTGGCAGAGCATGCCCTGAGAAAGGGAAAACCTTAGAAAATTAAGATCTAAGTAATTTAGTGTGGTGATGTAAGACACCTGACTATGCATGATAGTACATGCTCCATCTGTCAATACACAATCATATTGTCTGCATCAGACATTTCACACCCAGATAAGGCCACTGGATCTGTTTCTCTGGCCATATGGATCTCAAGTGTGAATCAGGTAGAAAAAAAGGCCACAGGCTTGATACAGATTAAGGAATGAGCCAAAGCTTCACCTATTAATCTTTCATTTTCCTACTGTAAAAATGAGGTCTCACTGAGAGGCAGGTGCACAAACCCTCGAGGAAGGCCAAGGGGCACTGACCTTGCTTTACCCATTCATGTTCAGAGATTGTTCCTATGCCTAATTGCTGGGATAGAGAACAACACTCAACTGGCAGCCAAAATATCCTGTGATAGCCCTGATTGCTCTGGTTGTGTGATAAGAAATTACTGGACTGAACAGCAGAAGAGCAATGACTATATCCAGAAGAAAGAGGCAGAGAAGTTCTGTTTGAGCATAGATCAATGAGGACACAACACAAATGCCAGAAAAGCAGTCAAGCATGCACCAAGCCAGAAGAGCAGAGATTGTCATGAGAAAGGACTGAGATTGCTCGGTGAACAAATCTCAATTTCAGGGAGAAAGATAGAATTTTGGGAGGATGTGAGCAGCCTGTGGCTGTATCTTATGAGAGACCATGAGATGGGACTGGAGTGGATGACACTTGACTGATGGAAGAGATGTAGGAGATGTTGAGACAGATAGCAGCAGGTCAGCCAGGAGTAGATGTGTAAGAACCTATCTTCCTGAGACAACATATGTGCCCAGCCTATCCCTGGCAGTCACAGCCCATATTGGAAATGACAGATACTGTCAACAGACATATGGATATCAGCTGGCTCATGTGGCCACTTGCATCTTGCTCAGAGTCATAAAAAAGGTGAAAAAATGAGCTCTACACAATGTGAGTGCATGCCCAGGACAAGGGATTTGAGATCAGATTCAGAGGTTGGAAATTATTCACTGAATTCTTTCCTTGTTAGTTCCAAAGCTGAACAATCTGTTGCTAGTATGGATTTATCTAAAAAAAAGTTACATAACAGCAGATTAGTAAGATTGACTGAAATTCCAGAAACTGCCATACTTACTATGATTTTTGAGCAACCTGAAGGCTTATGGTATTTTGTCTTCTACAGGTTGCTATCTTTACAGGTTTTTAAGCAAGAAACTAAATTTCAAATGGGTTCTAAAAAGTGGTATGGTTTGATATAGAACAGTAGTTTTTAATCTGTTGTCTATGAGACATCAGGAGGTAGGCTGCAAAGCATTATCAGTTTGTTTTCTTTAAAACCCACACAACATATTCCCACGTATTCAGACTGGGAAAACAACCTCAAATTTAGAAACATCCTACAATATATCTCAAGAACACATTTATTTTAAAAGAAAGCACTGTGCCTCTAATAGCCCATTCTACTATTTTTGTAACAATTGCACCCACTGTACTTAAAATTGCTTTGTTTTCATATGACCTGGCACAATGACAAAAACCAATGACACATGAGCACAATGGCAAGTGCTTGTCCCAAGAACCTCAAGTATTGTATTATAGACTTAGGGGGTGGGTGGGGAATCTGATTCGAGGGGGGAAGTTTTGCATGCTGACAGGACAGCGTGGGATTGAAAAGCTGGTAAAACCTGGTTGCTGGCAAGGGAAGACTGGGGAGGTACAGAACACACGTCAAGTTTCAAGTACAAAATTGCTGGAAGTTTTTGTTAGTTTATTTTGTATGTAATTTCCACTTTTAGTTAAAGGTTCATCTGAGATCAGTCTAGTCTGTTAAGCAAACACCACTTGTGACATTTCAACATCACAGTGTTGGGGTCTGTGCACCATGAAATACACTGCTTATGACTTTAAAAGAGCCTGGGAGGACTCACTTGGCTCTCTATGGTGAAATTCTCTGTATTTTTATGTGCTCTGCTTGGTACACTGGCCCACTGAGCAGTTGCATGATGTCAGATTTCCTGTCTAGGACTTTACCTTTCTAAAGCTTTATGTTGTTATGGTGTGACACACCGAGCTGCAGAAAAAGAATGCTTCTCATCCAAGGAGCTGAATTCAGGGTCCTTGAGCTTGTGACTCTTGAGCAGCTGAATGATTTTTGGTTATATCTTTATACCTTGTGAACAGCAGAATGGAAGTTAACAGGATGAAGTTAATATGCTTTCTGGTTCTCAGGGGAGCCAGGGTGTAAGGCACACTTCACTACTGCTGGTAAAACTTGCACAAATTTTTTCATGAAAAGAATTGCAAAAGCAATAGCAACATGGCCATTACACACATAAGAAACATTTGCATTGCTCAGAAAAACCAGGGGGCTTTTGTACGAAATGAGAGAACCTAATTATGATGTACAGTAGTAAATATTGAAAGATAAAGTCTTGATCGTGTAAATGGGGTGTGTGTGTGTGGGTGTGTGTGTGTGTGTGTTTTAATTTCTGTGAAGATTGCTGGAAGAAAATTATTGTACATCCCTAAATTAGGATCCTTTAGGCCTGTCTCAGATCAGTGAGCCATAAGCCTGCTGAACAGTGTGTCTTCCTCTGTCTGCTCTGTGTCCCTGTATGCCTCTATGACAAAAAGATCTGGCTCTTTTTGGCCAAAGCTCGGAGCTCCTTTCAATTAGCAGCCCCAGACGTGGGTCACTTCTCCATCTAAGGGTAGGAGGAGCTACAAGGCGGAGTTGAGAGAGATTTTGGGGGCAGGAATCCACACTGGACACAAGAAGCATCTTGTGTTTAGTGCTTTGTTACAGAAAAAACTCTGGCATAAGAGATGCATGGGTGGAGTTGCAAGCCCTTCCTCTGCTGGAAACAGCATCTGGTTGTATCTCCAACACACCCTTCCTCCTGCCCTTGGTGCCTGGCAGTGTGGGGACACGAAGGAGCTGCCACTGCAGGAGAGAGCAGTCCTCTGTGTGGTGCTTCTGTAGGGAGCAGGAGCTCAAAGGGGAGCCTGTGCTTGTCTTTGCTGGGTGTTTTAGGGATTTCTTTGTGAGGACTTAGCAAACATGAGCATGTGGTTTGGTTCTGCCAGGACCAGCAGAGTTGCTCAGGACTGTGTTAGGAAGATGAATTGTCTGCTAACAGCAGGCAAGGGGTCCTGCAGCTTTCCCTGGAGCCTCTGGGCCTGGCCTTGTTGGTGAGGAGACAATGGCCAGCCAGATCGGGGTAGACGAGATGCTACACACTTGGCTGAGTTGCTCTTGAGTTGACAGTTCCTACTGCTCCTGTTTCAACAAGCATGCTTTAGAAATTGCAGTGCTGTTACCTGGCTTGTGCATCACCTAAAAGTCATCATTTCTAAAAGGCAAGCAGGCTTCACAGCAAATGGGACCAAGCAACAAACAGACTTGTACTGTGTGACTTCATGTGGTGACCAGTGACAGAACCAAAGGGAATGGCCTGAAGTGTCAGGGGAGGTTTGGTTTGGATATTAGAAAAAGGTTCTTCACCCAGTGGGTGGCTGGGCACTGGAACAAGCTCCCCAGGGAAGTGGTCACAGCCCCAGTCTGACAGAGCACAAGAAGTGTTTCGACAATGCTCTCAGGCACATGGTGTGACTTGGGAATGGTGCTGTGCAGGGATAGGAGCTGGACTTAATGATCCTTGTTGGTCCCTTCCAACTCTGCACATCCTGTGACTCTGTAGTTCATAGGTCAACAGGACAGGGAAAGGAGAGAAGAAGGAAAGGAGGAGAAAAAAGCATGGCAGCTCATGGCTTAATTTCAGACCTCTTTCTCTGCTTCAGTGATACAGGTTCCTGCTTAAATCAGAACCCTCCCATTTTTCATGCTGAATGATTTACTGCAATTCTGAAGCAGAAACAATAAAGTAAGGTCTGTTTATGCCACCCAAATCATTATGACAGCACATCTGTGGCTAATGATTGCCAGCAGCGTTTGCCTTTTGCCCAACCAGAAATCTTCACCCGCCTCTGTAGGAAGCGGTGTGACTCACTTTTTTCCTTCAGGTGGAAAGACTCCAGTCCTTAGCATAAGGTGAGAAGAGTGATTCTTGATCCCTGGGCAGTTATTTCTGAGGAAGTAAAGAAATATACACTGTTCTGTGAAGGCACAGCCCCCACACTCCACGCTACCTTCCAAGAAGAATTAATTCAGGCTGTAATGAGTATGCACAAGAAAAGGTTACTGAGATGATCAAGGAGTGAAGATCTTATCTTATGTGAATAAATCAGAATGGCTGTGGCTGTTCAGCCAGGTAATCAGGAATGGGGGAGGAAAGATGATTCCTGACTGTAAATCCTGTGTCTATGTACACATTAGCTGAGAAGAGAGAAAATGACGACATGTATTGGCACAAAACCGAACACATTTATTTGGGATACACAGGAGTATGCCTAAATTTAAGCAAGAAGGTAGAAGGCTTTTAGCTGTTTCAGAGATGTCTCAGCTGCTGGGCAGCTTTAGAATAAAAGCCTTTGCTTTTCTTTCCAGAGTCTACAAAAAAGGCATTATTTGTCTTTCCCTGAGAAGTGAGAGTACATGTCCTAAAACATTTCCAGCAAAGATATGCACTGGAGCAATTTGTGTTCCCTGACTTCTGTTTCTACAAGGCTTCATCTTAGACTGATGCAACAATTTCTTAAATGAAAAAAATGGGTTTTAATCTAGTTTGTTTTCTTCTTGCCTTTTTTCCTGCCAAACTCTCAATGTCTATACAAGTGCTACAGGTCTCTCTTGAGATTGCAGGGGTGGAGAGTAATTTCTGCCCTTGCTAAATTGCTATGGCATCAAACAAAGCAGCGGGAAGGAGACCAGATATGCTCAATCATATCACAGACAATGTGGCTTTATGGACTACAGAAACATCCTTTGTGAGTGTAGCATTTCTCCCTGGTTTTGCCTAATCTAAATGAAGCCTAAAAGGAGTATGGATGGGTGTGATGGATTTGTCTGTGAAACTGGGGACAGTGCTTGCAAGCCCAAGCAGTGTTTTCTGTTCTTATGTCCCTTTTCATTCAGTGCTGAACAAACTGGTGTCTGAAGAAAGTGCTGTCCTGCTTTTTGGGTGGGACACAGAACATGCGTAAAGACTCTGTGCTTGCTGAAGTGTTGGAGCTGTGCTGGGAGGAGAAGGGGCTCTCACTACTACTGGCTGATATCAATACCCTGGGGGTACTTTAATGGAGGATGAAAATGCTGCTGGCATTAGGCACTATGGAGGCAAATCTTCCATTCGGTTTCTGGAACAGGAATAAAGATAGGAGCCAAATTAAGCCACATGTGGGTAAAGGTGCATTTGCCCAGGAGTCAAAGCTTCTCTGAAAAATGTTTTACCCTAAAAGCCACAATCATGACATACATCTCTGAAGCCTGGGTTGACCCACTGTACAACCCACCTGCCCTGCCAGAGCAGTGCAGCAGATACTTCCTGCATGCTTCCAGGTGTCATCCATGGACAGACCTCGGCAGTGTGGCAGACAGGGAGCAGACTCCTGGGCACAGAAATGTCTCTGGTGGACCTGTCCATTCTGCCTTTGATGTGTCTCAGTGTCCCAACAAACTTGGTGAGCAGCTGTTTGTGGTGAAGTCCTTCTCTCATATGGACAGTGTTTCTGTATCCATCTCCTTCAGAGATATGACAACAATGTCAGATAAATTTTACTCAGGTTATCAGTCCTCATTTTTCAACAGCTGAGAGGCAGAAAAGCTTAGCTACTGTTTTTTAAAAAAAGCTGGGTGAGAAAAAGGAGGATTGAAAAGGGAAATACATTGTTTTTAACCAGGTCTAAAAGTATTAATGATGATGCTGATGACCTGCAGACATCCCAGCTATAGCATTTGTTAGCAAAGTCAAATCTTCTGAGGAGCAGCTGAGGGAGCTGAAGTTCTTTAGCGTGGAGAAAAGGAGGCTAAGGAGAGCTCATCGCTCTTTACAACTGTCTGAAAGGAGGGTGTATCTGGGTGAGGGTCAGTCTCTTCTCCCTGGTAACAAATGATAACAGGAGTAAATCCAGTCTCAGGCTGTGACAGGTGTGGTTCAGACTGGATATTAGGAAAAAATACTTCACTGGAAGGGTTATCAAGCATTGGAACAGGCTGGCAAGGGAAGTTGTGGAGGCACCATTCCTGGTGGTATTTAAAAGACATGTACTTGTGGCACTTAGGGACATGGTTTAGTGGTGGATTTGGCAGCATTAGCTTTGAACTTGATGTTCTTAAGGGTCTTTTCCAACCTACATGATTCTATGATTCTGTGTTTACTGAGATTTAAAATTTACTAAGAGACATCTCTCATAAGGTTGTTAAAGCCTATGACAACTTTCTGGGAACAGAGAAGTTCCATTTCTAGCATTTCCTCTTTCTAAAATGTACTTTCTTTTTTTGGGAGCTTTATTCTTTACTGCCAGGCTGGTACTGGTTTGAGTACTCTACTTTCCCCATAGTCCTAACTCTGACCCCTCCCTCCCAACCTCAGCATCATGGCACCTTGTTGTATTGTGATGTCCCCTTATCCACTTCTGGTGTCAGTTCTGTCACATGAACAGGCTGTTGTGCCACTGCCAAAAATAAATGCTGTGCTGGCTTTTCCTAAATATGTACAGACTCAGCTGGGTCTCCAGGACTTTTTATAGCCCTCCAGCACAGTCCTATCTTTGGTAGCATCAGCATTTCCATAGCAACTAACTGTGATGTCAAAGCAACTTGGGTTTTTTTGGTGAGAAAAGCAGGAAGCAACGAACTCTTCATAAGCAAAGATCCAATTTTAATTCAAATGTCTCTCATAGTGTCTGCCACCACTGCTGTTTATGGTTCTAATCCTAATTATCTCACTGTTACCTTGCTGTCCCCCATCTGTCACACCCACCTGCTGCATGTTCTTTGGTTAGGTCCTGCAGTGTGCCCTTCCTTATAGGAATGTGTGTGCATTGCTGAGGAGAAAGGTGTGCTCCATTCAAAGCAAGGAGAAGCACTAACAGGAATGGAGGAGATACAGCAGTAGCATTTATACACAAGCTT
>VWYP01018267.1:191948-277410 GCA_013400435.1 Pycnonotus jocosus | reverse complement strand
TTTTTTCCTAAACCAAAAATTAACATAACTGGTCAACACCAGCCTTTTCCAGTGGTGGACATATTTCCACTGGAATGGGTAGGCTGTAGTGATGTGAACTGATCCTTCTGACTATAGTTCCCAGGACCTCTTACAGTCAGGTTCTCCAGGGGGAAGAATCATGGATTGGTGTGTTTCACTGATAGCTTATAAGGGAAAAAAGGAAACAAACTCCTGAACCCCAAAGGCTGCTTGCTAACCCCATCTTAAATGAACCCTCAAGACCACAGATTCTGCCTTAGCTTTGTCCACTTGCAGTGCTGCCACTTTGCATGTCCTCTACCCAGAGCACAGCAGGGAACAGTAGGGGATTTAACTTTTAATAGGATCTCTCTGTCTTTATCTGCAGTACTGCATATTCCTTGGACCAAAGATTCACGTGATGGAGACTGCCTTGTGGTATTAAGGATTAAGCCTGTAAGAATTTTGATTTGTAGGGCAGACTTCCCCCCCTGCTGAGGGTGGAAGAAACAACACAGAAGCATTGTGACTTAATGCTGCAAAGAGTAGAATTTATCTTCTCAGAGATTTCCTAGATGTCATCTGTTTTGTGGGACTGATTGTGTTTTTACAGTTTAAGTAAGAAGATATAAGAGTGATTTTTTCTATCTACCGAAGTGATTGAGGTTCACCCAATTCTACTTTGGGCACGGAAGAGTCAATGTACTCCTCCCTGCCCAACCTGAATCAACAAATAAATGAGTTTACCTCCTCTTTAATTACAGGTAAGTCACTGGTTCACTGGCAGCAGAAAATGCATTGTGGTTTTTCCTGCTTTTAATTCTCAAACATTATTAAACAAATACATATAAAAAAAGAGCTGAAAGAGAAAAACTCCTGATTCCCTGCAGAGTAGACAAGTTCACACAAAACCTCGTCTGCCTTTACTACATGGGAAGACATAGGCAGGGCTCTTACTTCTCTATCAATTGCCTTGCAGACTTACCTCTCCTTCATCTCGGGCACTGGCTGGTGCCCTGCACCCTCTGGGATCATGCTGTGACCATGGGAGCGCTGGCCCTGGGGCTCCTTGGCCCAGGTGAGGCACAATGCTGCTCTGCACAGAAAAGACACATCTCATCACTTGGTATGCCTGGGGCAGAAGTGTCTCCTGCCATCACAGCCCATCTGCAGCTGCCGTCTCATCCCTGTCTGCTGTGCAGCTGAGCTGTTTGCTGTGCTGAGCTGGCTGCTGGCTCCAGCAGCAGCCAGGGGATCTGCACAGTCCCACCTCACACCTCCAACCTCATTCCCCTTGGTGCAGCCATTAACCCTGAAACCAAATGATGGCCACAAACCTGGCAGGTATTCAATGAATCATTTTTTAAAAAATGCATACAAACTCAGTATCATGATAGTTCCTCCCATAATATAGCCATCACTGTTTGCAAAATGCTATAGTTACAGTTGCTCATTACAGACATACTGCAATTTACTTCAGTTTTGTCACCATTTCTCAAAAATTCTATCTGTGGTAAAGCTTTTCAACCAGTATGATGATAATAATACAACCAGTATGATGATAATAATAACTATTTTAGGGAAAATAAAGCAAGTCAAAATAACAAATACATACTGATACATATTTTATGACAAAAAATCCTGGCAGAACATAGATAATACATTGTTGCCTTAAAAGTTGTGCTGATAGGGTCTTGAGACCCTGCTGCCCTTCACTTTCATGGCAACAGAGCTGAACAAGCACTTACTGTTTCTCAAAATAACACCCAAATGCATTCATCAGAGTATATGTCTTCTGCTTTTATTTTTTTTTCTCGTTCTTGTCTGTAATGCTTCCTAGAATCTGAATTGCAAAGGTCAATCAGCTCAGATAACCAGTGTCTCCTCAGGAAAGAGAGCCAGGTAGCTCCTCAATGGGATTTAGAAAAAGAAACACCTGTTGGCACTCAAGCAGCCTTTATTAAACTCCAGCCAGCTCTCACCCACTGTGCTGATCTTCTTCTGTGATGCTGCCAATGAGATGAGGTAAATCAAGAAACCTTTATTTCCTCCTTTCTCTAAGTTTGGCATTTCAATGCTAGTAAGGATATTATTAGGAAATTAGAGTTTCTTTCTATCATCACGGTGTGATTTCCTGCACTCACCAGCATACTCAGGTTTATGAGCTTTGTGCAGAATCTGGAGGAGCAGCAGCTCCTCCATATTTTGTTTTTTCAGTTAAAAACTTTGAATTAAATATTAACAGCCTCAAGCAATGAGGAAGAGTTAAAAGCTACAGAAGTAACCCAGACCTAAGCAAAATCACCTGCTCCTGCTTTTTGGATTGCATTGTGATTTTTGCAACTGCTCTGCAAATAATTATCTGCATAGAATTTTCTTAGCAACAGTGTTAACAGTTGGCCCAGGTCTAGACCCTAACATTAACTCATCTTTTGGTTCATATGCAGTGCCAAAAAAGGGGGAAACATAATCTGCTTATTGGCAAGACAAGAAAATATTGTTGCAATTTAAAATGCCTAAACTTTATAATTCTTCCTCTACAAGAATCAGCTGAACTTGACCAATGCTACTTAGTGAACAAACCTCTGTTTTTATCATGGTATGAGTATAACATGGTATTGTAGCATAACCTGCATCTGGCAAATGAGTAGCTGGCTGTTTTGTGACAGGCCCCAAATAATCCTGACCCTATATATTTGTAGAGATATTGAAATTTAATCAATTTACTCAGCAAAATTTTATTCACTTGTTCAGTCAGCAAAACTATTACAGTCAGGATTTGGCAGCTGTACTAGATAAAGGCTCCAAGTTTCAGTCCTGCATGTTTGGAAACATGGAGAGGAAAGGGGGGAAACACAAATTTGAAAAATTATCCTACCTTTGAGACCTTCTCCATGTCAGAAGGAAGGCCATGATTACTTCTACAGGCAGAAAAAAGGCAAGTTGTGAAGGTGATATAGGTAAAAGAAGAGAGCTTGTGGTGCCCTGGAGGGATTACAAAGGAGGTGTCTATGGCTGTTGTATAAAGCTGACTAAGAGAAGGAGGGAGCCAGAGCAAATGTCTCCAACAGGCTTCAAGTATGTGCTATTTAGTGTTACTGGTATCACCCCTTTTCTCAGCTTGTGCCTGAATGCCTGTACAACACAGGACCTAGACACCACTTTTCTGCCCTTTCCCTTGGAAATGCTCAGTGCTGCACAGCCAGTTGTTCCAGAGAGCAATGTAACAAGCACATCTTCCTCTGCATACCCTGCACCTGGAGGGAAACCAAACCAGAGTGTGCAGGAGGTGCCTGACACCTGGTGACTGTGTGGTGTCCATCCTGTGTCCACATTTCCCCTCTGTGGGCTCACCAGCACGAGGTGTCTGGCTATACAAGTGTAGTCATGCTTCTGTGTCTTGCCTGAGCTGTGGGAAACAAAGCCAGTGAGCTGGCAGTGGCCTTGCTCTTTGCCATTCAGTTTGTTCTTCCTGAGGTGGCAGGGACCCTCTCAGACCCTGCTGAGGTGATGCACAGGAAAACAAACAGGGCACATGGAGGAGCTGAGCTTCCACACGTAAGGTGAAGGTGGAAGGTGTGCCCCTGCTCTCGTTTCTGCTCTGTGAGGGTCCTGTCTTGATAGCACTGCCTTTCTCGGGGAGGTGAGGCCCTTTAAGGATCCTCTTCTGAGAAACTGCTCTGCCCATCTGTGAGGGGACAGCTTCTGCCTTGCAGTGAGGAACAAAGTACCTCAGTCACAGGGAGCTGACGTGTGACACCAGGGTGTTTATATGCTGCTCATGAAGCAAAGAAGGTTTATGTGCTTTTGGAGCTGCTTTGTTACATTTAGACTTTTATTAACATTTCCATAAAATGAAAGGCAGCAGGGGAGGGCATACTGTCCTCTGCCTACAACCCTTTTCCAGATGCCAGGATGCCCCAAGGGGCTGAGATACACAGGAGAACAAGTTTTTCCAGCAAGCTGGGAGAAAAGCATCTTCCTAGTGTTCCAAATGGTTAGCATTCAGAAACTGGTCCTGATCTCCCTGCAAGCTCTTTGTGCATGTGCTGTGGGGAGGACTTTCTCTGCTCCCCTCCAGTTTTACAATCCCCTCAGCTTGTTAATAAAAAGAAGCCAAAAGAGAGACAGCTGTTGCAGTGAAACACAGCAAAAAAACTTCCCCAAAAGACAATATTTATCCAAGGCAATAAGGAGGAGCTTCCTTATTTTGCAGAGCTATCAGTTTTGCACCTCTCCATCTTTTGCATTTGTTTCCAGGCTGCACAAGCCAGTGTGACCTGTCATTGTTTGCTTAGAGGGATTGTTTTGCCTTCCAGCAAAAATACCAGTTATTGCTAATTCTCTTTTACTGCTAAAGAGATAACTCTGCTTGAGGGAATCCTGATATTGAAGGCTGTGAGACTCTCCCATCTCCTCTGAGGAGATTCTTCCACACACCTATATGGATACACCATCCTCCTCCTCCCCTGGTGTCTTTTCCTCTGAGCTCACCCCAGAACCTGTTTTCCATCCCATAGAACAAAGGGATGTCACCCACAGATAGGAAGTTACCCTGCAGATGGGATGTCCTTATAAACCCCCATCCAGACCAGTCCTAGTCCAGGTTGTCCTGCCAACATGACCATGCTCTTGCCCTGGCCTCTCTGCGTGAGTAGCACTGTGGTTGACAGGTTTTGGGGTGAGTTTTTTCCACCACTTCTGAAATAATGCAGTGATCATGTGCTGGAGAATGACAGCAGAATAGCAGTGATGGGAAAATTGATCATACTGGCTGGGGTACACATGCAAGCTGACAGGCCAGCCACAGGATCAGGGCAGGAAGATATGATGGCTGTGGATTTGAGCATTTTGAGGTGTATGAAAGGCATGAAAGGAAATTACTACTGATTAGAGACCAGCTAGAAGCTCTGAATGAGGCCTCCACCTTCATATTACCCATCTTTATAATGGAAGTGCCTGCAGAATTCAACCTTTTTTGTGGGAGTGGAGCCAAGTAAGGAATCCCACCATTCTTTCTGGAGCAGTTCAGAGGTCTCTCCTCAGCAACACATCCTTGGCCAATGGCTACTCCATGAAAGCTGGGACAAGCCTGAATTTCATCTCTTGTTTATGCCAGGGCTCCCTTAGGATAAAGAAAGTTGCTGCATTTTCTCACCCTCTAAAGGCATTTCTTTGTATGGGGGAACAAGGGAGCAATCTGCCAGTCTGCGTTCACAAGGCTGGGCAAAGAAAGGCACAAAACCTTTTCTTGTGATCCACTGATTGGAAGGAAAAACCCAGGGAAATCTCTTCCAGCTGCTTTTGCTCACTCATGGCTTCTAAGCAAGACATTTAGTTCCTCAGGGCACAAGGGAGGTCGGGTATATTCTCCTCAGAGCCCAGCCCCACATCAAGCACAAAGAAGGTATTTCCCAATACCATCTCCCTCTTCACAGCTGAATTCAGGGGCAGATCCTGGGCTTTTCTTCAGCCACTGAGGATGTGGCAAGGCTGCCTGCCTAGTAAGACACAAGGCCTCAGGCTGGTTGTCCCTGCTCCAAGCCCTATGGATCTGCTGACATCCCTGCATTTCAGATTTTGTACTAAACAGCTCCAATCCACAGATTGTGAATGACTCAAATGCTCTTCATCAGCAGTTGTTGAATCTTTCCCTTTTACTTTCCAGGAAGGGGGAAGAGACTGATTTATTCACTTTGCTGGGGTGGCAAAGGACAGAAACAAACTGTGAAAAGGAACAGCATATTCTAACATTATTCAAATCCTGAGGTTTACTGCATGCAATCTGCCCTTCCAGGATTTCAGCCCTCTCATGAGTGGTATCTTAATTTGCATCCAATTACGAATAAAGTGTGCACCATTTAACTTTCTGAGGGAACTCTCACAAACTGCCATGTGAGATGTTCTTCATAGCTTAATGATAAACCAGTTGCAGAAAGTTACTGCAACTCTGTGTGTGTGGTTGTATCATTGCTTTTCAGAGAGCTCAGACTGCTCATCTTTGTCATATGTTCCATGGTGCAGACTTCTCAGGGAGATTTTCTTTTTGTTGGAGAGTGAAAAAAGGGGAAAGGAGAGAGTGAGAAGTCAATTTTTTAAAAGGAATGTCATGCAAACCCCCCTCACTGTGGTGCTGAAGTCTTGAGTGAAGTTTTATTACTAATATTTCCTTTTACTACAATGATGATTAGAGGTATCAACGATTTTACTGGGCATGGTGCAAACATTATAAATTGCCTCTCCCAGCGTCTCAAATTACCAATAATCTAACAGTCTGATGTCAGCAAATCTGAAACCATCAAGTGGCTGGGAATTTATCACCCCAGAGAGACAGATCACTGATCACCTCCCCCACATGCTCAAGCCTTTCACTCAGTCCCCTATGCAGTGTCTTCTTTTTCCTCTGAGAAAACAGAGCAAACCAAAGGTTTGTGCCATGACCCAGGATTCTGTAGGTCCTGAGACTCCAGAGACTGTTGGTAGGGAGCCGAGTCTGGTCTGTGGAAGGCTTGCAGCAAGTGGCATTTTGCAGCCAGGCAGCCTTCATTTCAGGGTGGGTTCATCTGTCCAGAGCTGTGTATCCTGCCAGCCCAGCCTTTTAAAAGCCTTTATTAAACAAATTCCAAAGGGATGCTGCCAGGACACCACAATCAGCACTGCTAAGATTTTTAAAAAATCACTTCACTGCCATTGTTTGACGGGTATTTTCTGTTTCTGCTATTCTTTTTGCTGAGAGATGGTGACAGCCATAGAGAGATGCCTTTGTAAACATGCATAATTCTCTCCTGGCTAAGGCCAACACAATAGCCTTTCCTTATCTCAGACAGCAGTTGAATTAATGGTGATGTCAGTCAATGGACTCTTGATTTTGTTGATTCCTCTCCAGCTCAGTCACCAGCTTCCAAGGAAGATATGGGGTTCAAACTGGTCATGTGGCCAATAATTTTTACAAAATTTTTGTGTGTCATGCTGATATGACTGACTTTTGCAAACAGCCAATTTCCCAGTCCTCCAGCAAAAAAACCCCATAAGTCTCAGCTCTTTCCCTGCCTTAGATAATCCATGTTTTAGCCCCTGGGGAGCTGGTAGGCCCAAGTTCTGGAGCAAATGCTAATTAGACAGCTGTATTTCAGCCCCACAGGACTGGTAACAAAAGGCAACAGCTGTGTGAAAATTTTTCCCCCTTCAGTGCTGAAGTTGGTGAGCTGATCAAAACTTATTGCATCCCCCATTCCCTGCCTTGTGCAGGTGGTTTGCACAGTGCAGAGCCCCATGTGGGCCTTGGGTTCTCACCATGCTGGGGGACTGAAGCTGCCCTTCTGACAAGCAAGAAAAGGTGCATCGTCCTCAAACAACTCTGTCTCCTTCCTGAAAGATCAGCTCTTCATGGAAAAAGGGGATATGCTCTTTTGGGTCATGGGGAAGGCTTAAATCAGTTGAAAAAAGGAGGCCTGAAATTTTGTCCTTTTTTTCTTTNGCATGAAATTTTTTTCTTTTTTTTTTTGGTTTTTTTTTTTTTTTTTTTTTTTTTTACCTGAGAATGAGGAATGAAGTATTTTTGCCTCAGCTTGGTCTTTTATCATTACAAATAAAGCCAAGTACCACCTGGCTTTTCCTCTGCAGTGATGCAGAAATGGGTGAGTTAACACCATTGTAACATGACAGATGCCAAGAGAATTCATTTGAAGGGTACTGATGAGAAAAAAAGACACAACCATATTTTCTTTTGTCAACACTTAATCAATTCACATTTTCAACAAAGAGCTGGGAGAATAGACTCTGAAAAGAGGTTACAAGCCATCCAGAACCATGGAGGATCTCCCACCACTCTTGCTGTGCCTGTGGCTCCATGTGCCTTGGTTACTTGGTCAATTCATTTGGGTGCTGCAGCTGGAACATTTCACAGAAGTCTGAGGCTGTCAGCCTCAAGGATGCCTAGTGGAGCTAGAGCAATCAGTTCCAACACCCCTTGGCATTTCCAGCAGCCTACTTGAGTGCAGCAGATACTGTTAGCAAGATCAGAGGCTCTGAGGTCAGTCTAAAACATGCAGGGACCTTCTAACAAAACAGCATCTGTAGATGCAGCTGACACCTCAACTCAAAACAAAACAGCAGTTTTTACCTTGTGGTAAACACTATCCCTACAGGAGAAAGACAATTTCATCCTCCTGCCTGGCTGAATGACCCAACTAAAGCAACCCAGCTCTTGTAAAGTGTCCCTTACCAATACAGAAGCAGTGTGGGCCCCCAGTGCCCAGTCCTTCTCCCATAGTGTCTCATTTCTGACTGACAGACAAATCTTGCTGTAGTTCCAGCTGCAGGGCTCTCCTCCTCCTCCTCAGGGGCCTGTTGCCCTCATAAACTACCCTGGCTTTGCTCTTGTATCCTTTTATGCTGCTTTATGGTGTGAGTTTGACACTCACTGGTTGCTTTACAGCCTTCTGCCTACTCCTACAATGTATATCAGGACAGGACTGAAGGGCCAAGGATGAATGTAAATGGGGCTCCTGGGCCCACGGGCAGAGGTTGGTTGGCTCAATTAAGATCTATGGATGTCACTCTACACATTCCTGAAAGGAGGTCGTAGGGAGCTGGGGGTCAGTCTCTCCCTGGTAACCAGTGACAGGATGAGAGGAAATGGCCTCAAATTGTGCAGGGGAGGTTTGAATTAGGTACTAGGAACAATTTCTTCACTGAAAGTGCGTTGAAAGAGACTGCCCAGGGAAGACTTGGAATCATTATCTCTGGAAGTGTTCAAAAGGCATGTGGATGTGGCAACTGGGGATATGGTTTAGTGGAGAACATGGTGGGTGAATGGTTGGACTTTACAGCCTTAGATGTNGAGGAAATGGCCTCAAATTGTGCAGGGGAGGTTTGAATTAGGTACAGGAACAATTTCTTCACTGAAAGTGCGTTGAAAGAGACTGCCCAGGGAAGACTTGGAATCATTATCTCTGGAAGTGTTCAAAAGGCATGTGGATGTGGCAACTGGGGATATGGTTTAGTGGAGAACATGGTGGGTGAATGGTTGGACTTTACAGCCTTAGATGTCTTCTCCAACCTTAATAACTCTGTGTCTTCCAGGCCCTGACACGGCTGCAAATGAGCAGTTGTAAAAGTTGTGAGTGAGTCTTGGGTACAGTGAGAGCCTCTAAGTCACTTGTGCCTGGCAGTGGGCAATTGCAGACACATGAAGAGCCCAAGAACAGATCAAGCCCAGGGTGTGAGGGTTTTCACAGCATTCACCAATGTATGATTTCTGTATTTTATGGTGCCTTTGTCTGCCCTGGATCTGTCCATCCTTTCCGATCCAGAATCCAACACATCCTGCTGTGGGCAGTTCTGCAGTGTCACTACACATCATGGGAAAAGCTCCTCTTCCCCCTGGACATTATGAATCTGTTGTCTCTTGCCTTTGTTTGAGTTTTCTGAGCTTTTTTATCAGAGGAGGGAGAAGTTAGCTATCTTTGCTAATTTCTTCCGTAACATCTGAACTATTGATTTCATGATTTCAATGGGCACAGAATAGCTGAAGGCTGAAAACTGTGTGCTCTAACATGTCAGCAAACATGCAGTGGGTTGGTACCAGACTCTGTGTCTTCTCTCTGCCTTTGAATGAGTTGATTTTAGTAACTTGATGGCATAGAGGGCAAGGGATGGAGGTACCCAGGCAGATGCTTCTCTCTAGTATTGCAACTACTAGACTCTTTCAGACAAAAGAGAGCTAACAGCACCGTGAAACCATGGCCTCTCTTGCCTTATCCCAGCCTGGCTGCTTGCCAGGCCAGCTAGGCAGATGAAATCCCACTGCATCCCATTGCTTGCTATGACCTGATGCTGAAAAATGCACTTTTTTAGCCCATGTTCTTGTGTGCTACCCATATCCTGAGCTATAAAAATTCAGTTTGAGACAAGGAGTGACATGCAGCTATGCTCTTATCTCCGCCACAAAAATGAGTATTTCTTTATATGTTTGATTTTTTTTAAAAAAGTCAGGGCCTCAGGAAAGCAATCTCTCCTGTCCCTAAAATACTGGGATATACAAACACTGAGACCTTTGTTTCAGTGCTAAAGGTCACTGGAATAAGCCGAACCTCTCTGCTCTCCCTCTTGCTTATTCTTTCCATTCTACTTTTCAACTCTGAATGTGTCCCTGGATATTATTCCTTCAGACAGCCAGTCCCCAGCAGCTTAGAGGATACTCCTGCTTGCACAAGAGCAGCTGGATCTCCTCTGCATGCCTGCAAGGCTAAAACCCGCTGATTATTTCATGGGAAAAGATGGGAGGGAGAGACCCGGATAGCCAGAGCAGAATAGCTTAACCCCTACCTTGCTGGATCTCCTACCCCACTGTTGTGCTGGTGATCTGGCAGTGTATGTGCAGGTTGGGACACACCCAGGTGCTGCCTGGATGCCTTCACTTTTGAAAGAATGGTTGGTAGAAGGGAAAGAGGTGAGGTGGTGCCAAGCAGCAGGGAAAGAAATGCAGCTTGAAAATAACACAGCACCTGCAGGTTTTGAGGAGAGACAGCAGAGAGGAGCTGGGAGATGCTGCTGCATTTCTTGACACGGGGAAAAACACCAGGGCTCGGTATCCTTTCTGAAATGGTCATGTTGCAGCCACACTGGGCTTTTTCTCACCTTGGAATCATTTTCTACTTTCCGAGGAAGCAACATCGTCACTCTTAAAGGGTCAGGCTGGTGTTGAGAGTGAGCCAAAGAAGCTGTTCTTTGAGGAGGGCCCCTGGGTGCCCTGCAGATGGTGAGGACAACCAGAAGCCTGCAGTGGGTGAGAAGTGGGCAGGTGGTGGCACAGTTCCTTAAAAGAAAAACCCCTCTGTTCTCTCCCTCAAAGCCTCCTGCAGTAGCTGGAACCTTCAGTCCTCTCCAGAGCTCTGCCTGATCCAGAGGCCTTTGCCAGGCCTTCTGCCTTGCTTTGGTGAGCAGGAAAATCCCTCGGGGAGAATGTGCTCTTTTAACTCCTTTATCTTGGCAGTCTGCTGGGCTTTGCTCCATCCTCAGCCCCAGTCACCATGCAGCTCCAAGCTGGACCCCATTCCTTCCCTCCCTACAGCCCACCCATGCAGCGCTACCCTCCAGCTGTGCCTTTGCCGGGGTGCCGGTGCAGGCTCTCAAAAGCGGCCCTGACGCTTTGCAGGGACTCTCGGGGATTATTTGCAGTGCCCTCCCTGTCCTGATCATTCCAGTTCTTGCTCCCAAATATTCCCGTTTGCTTCTGTTCGCCACCTCCTGAGTGTAGCCAGTGTGTGGCGAGGCGTGTGAGCTCTTTGGTGCACCCCAAGCAGGGAAATGCTGTCCTACACCCTATCTGCAAATGAGGACTCTCCACCCCGCTGCGCTGCTCTCCCTCCCCAGTGACAGCCCTACTGCTCCTCCCATGCGCGGAGGGAAGGCTGCCTGGCTGGGCACAGCCACAGGGAGGGGACAGGACAGGGGAGGATGAGCTGCAGATCCCTCGGCAGTGTTCCCTCCTCCTCTGCCAGCAGCATCAGCCTGACGGAACTTTGAGCCGAGCTGTCACAATGTGAGTGGGAAGTGGCAGCACAAAGGGACTCGCAGCCCGTATGGATCTGCCCACCATCCTGCCTCCTCGCTGCCTTCATGCCCAGCCTGTGGCTGGCTTCCTGCAGCCATTGGCAGGAGGAAGGTGGAGAGTGAGGGGTGCAGAGGGGACAGTGCCCCACAGTGTGTCTTGAGGGACCCCCACACCCAAGAGCCTCGGAGCCGCAGCTGCTCCGTGCTGCATCGACCACGAACACGTTTTATGCGAAGGCTGTGGGTTGAAGCCAGCTCGGTATTGGGCTGTGCGTGAGGAGAAATGTGTCCTTGGGATAACACCCCACAACGGATGTTACAACGCCACTCGCCCCTCCTAGATGAGAAGTTTCAGCATGTCTCACTCAAGATCTCTCTGCCGTCCACTTCATCCCGAGCTCGCTGCACTCGGTGGAAGCAGTTCAGTCAGCTTTGAATTGCAACTGTGTCAGCAGAGAACAGCAAAGCCTGCCAGCTGAGGTGGGAGATGCCAGCAAACCAGTGGCGCCCTCTCCTGCCTTACCCTTCCTTTTCGGTTTGCAGCCAAGTCCTCGCTGTCTTTACAGGGTTTTGTGGGATAAAATACCCGCTTGTCTCTCCCCCACCCCGGGAAAGCAAAACTTAGCGCATCCTCCTGGAGATCTCTTCTTTCACAGCAATTTGCAAGCCACCACTCTTAAAATACAGTTTGGGATCTTTTCCCCCTTTGCCTCTCATTTCCATCTAACAGTCTTTAAAATCGGTCAGACTCGTTTATTTCCTTTGTCGTGTGTTCCTGACGAGAGATTTCCTGGCTCCTAGCTTGGACTGAGGTCTGAGCAGATCCTGAGCTCACCTATCCTGCCCCAGCAGTCCTGATGGTGGCAGCTGGGCTCTTTCTACCTGCAGCACATCCTGGGCTTTGTTTGCAGCTGCCTGGTACGTGGAGCTGTACAATTCCACGCTGGTGTACGTGGAAAGGGAGAGGTCTGAATCCTTTGGTACAGGGCTTGCAATTCCAGCAGTGGGGTCCTGCAGCAATAAATTAGTCTCAGGCTGACACAAATGGACTCCTACCCTGCAAACTCAGGCTTAAGAAGTGAATTTGCAAGGGGATTTTTATTTTTAATCTATGTAAACACCATTCGAGATATTATTAATTATTTCACAGTAAGTGATCAGATTTAAAGGGGGGAGAAGACATTTTGTCATTGACTGTAGTAGTTATAAAACGATGATATGATGCAGGTTGGGAGGCCAAGGTTGTTTTATTTCCACACAGATCTCATGTGTGAATACAGAACACTCTGCAGTGAAAAAAACATGCACGCTACTCTGCATATGACTCCCCTGTGAGGTGCCTCTCTGTTTAGGTAGAGTTTTCCAGCAGTCAGTTGTCCTTCATAATCTGAGCAGCTAATGTTGCAACCCAAGATGCCCAGAATGCTGTCTATTATTGTGACTATTGCCATTAGTGAAAACTTCCATCTTAAGAGGGACTGGCAATAGCTGTGACATGGTACTAAAGGCAGTGGTTCCAGTAGCAAATGATGAAGCCTAAGAAAACTCTGCAGGCTTGAGATCATGGGAAATACAGGAATCTCTGACCTTGTATCATCTGCACTTTTTTTTTTTTTTTTTTTTTTTGCCAGCTGATGCTAAATCTACATTTCTTTGAACAGCAGAGAGGGAAGAGGTTGGCTGGCAAAGGGTGAGTCAGGATGTCCACTGATCTGTGTCCTTGCTCTGAAGTTTGACAGTGCTGTTGGAGACCTTCAAGCCATTCTGTTTTCCTTTGGCAGCCTCTGCAGTCCAGCCCTGAGGGAGGACCTTGCTAGCTGATTTGGAATGTGGTTTTATTGCATTGATGCTGACTCAGATGGTTTACAAGGGTAAATTCTGAACCTCATCTACCTGCTACCGTTTCCTTAGATGTCTGGGGAGTCAGTGCATGGGACCAGACCATCTGTCAACCCCAAATCAAAAGAAATATTTGAAGAGTTCACTCAGAAACAGAAATGTTCATTGGCTAGGGGTCAAATCTGGGACACTCTTACACTTGAATAACCCCATATGGAATGGTATTGGCAGGAGCCAGCACCCTCTAGGGCATACAGACATCCTGCATTAAGCATCTGAAATGCATGGCCGTGCATGAAGGCTGCCAGAGTCAGGAAGAAACAGCTGCAAAAGAAGCACCAGATTTTGATGTAATGTGTACTGCCTTCCATTGGATCAGAAACAAAACCCATGGGGAAGAGGGAGAGCTGTCCATTTAGGCAACCTAGCTTTCTGTGGTAAAATGGTCACTCCTTCTGCCAGCCTTCAGCAAGGTATTAGATCCCCTCAGCAAAATGACACCCCACAACCCACCCCAGGAACACCCAGGACACAAGCTGCAAATACAGAGTAAAAATTGTAAATCCCTGTTGGATTTGGAGCTTTCAGCCTTGCTATGTCACTGTGAGCCCAGGAGTTGCCAAGAAGTGCCAATATTTTCTAATATAAGTTGTGGATGACCAAGAAAATGTTAATTACATATCAATTCACTCTGCTCTGCTCGGCTATTGAAAGTTGTTGGATACAGATAGAGCGATAAAAGTCTGAGCTCAGCTGTCACTTGGTGGTGAAGCAGGGCTGGTGCCCTTTGGCAGTGGTAGTGGAACAAATAGGTTGGGAGGAGGTCTTCTACCTGCCCAGTGGGAATCTGGCTGGAGATTCAAGAAGTGGCTTTAAGGTTCAGAGTAAAGCTGGGGGATGGATAGAGTGACCATAAGCATAATATGCGCTAGTTCTGTGTTAAACATCTTGAAATATTATGCGTTTGTTTTTTCCTAAAAATCAGAGCACTCTGCTGATTACTGTAGGCTACAAGGTATGCTTGCTCTTAGGCTTTTTTCTCTGATCCTAGGAATTATAAATCTGTCTTATTGCTAGTGGGTGAACGCTCAGGTATCTAAATCACTATTATGAAACTGTAAATACACCATCTGAAAGCCCTATTTCAAGACTGCAAAATAGCCACAGTTGACAATGCTGAAGATAACTCAGGTCAAAAGCATCTGAGTTAATTTCCAAAGGTTCCTCTCCCGCATTTCCTCCTCCTAAAGGCTCCTGACTGCTCTGATGCGGGTGATCTTGATTAATAATGCAGAGATGTGTGAGAAGGCAAAAGCAGCATCAATCCCTACAGGCAGTTCAATAAAGCAACAAATGGTTTTCACCTGAGGTGTGTATTTATCCTGACGGTGCTGTGATGAGACAGATAAAAAGCTAGGTAGGAAGGCAGGTTCTGGGGACTCCTGGAACAACAGGCATCTTGTATGGCTCCCTTCTACCTCATGACAGATTATAGGCTTTGTGTCTCCTCTTTCTCAGCAGAAGTACTGATGAGATCCTGGCTCCTTGCAGTCTCAGCTCCTCAGAACTCAGCAACAGAGAACACAAGAATTCTGTCCCATGGGCCCCAGCTACTCTGGAGAGTACAACTTTAAACTTCAAGGGGGAGCCAGAGCAGCAAATATGTAGTCAAGAATTAAAGTGATTGGAATGGGAACCTCTTCTGTGTCAGTTCTGTGGCTGCTTTACCAGAGTGGCATAACGTGCATAGAGAGACCTGGGATTTGCAGACATAGTCTAAATGGTCTTGCTATGATAATTTATATAAGAGGCATGATATCCTATTGGATGAAATGATGCCCTGATTAGCTCAATCCCCTGTTTTCTATTCACATTCCTCAGCTGTGTTTCAGTGCTGGCAGAGGTAGCAGTGCAGTAATACAGGTCCTCAGTGCAGATAAAATGGCATTGCTCTGTTCCCTTTGGAAAATTGGGCCCTCTTCTCATACACAGGTCTAGACTAGGATTCTCCTATTCCCTCCTGTCCTGAACAAACCCTTCAACCACTGGCAGTGGTACTCTGCTCTGTCTTCCTGCATCTTCTGGCAGGAGCTCGTGCAATCAGCAACCACTCAATACCCTCTGACACACTTGTACAGACAGTGCTGCTGCTCTCTGCTCCTCAGTGCCATGCTGGGAGCCCATTATTCTGAGGCCTTTTTGTTGCTGGGCTCTACCACCAGCTTTAAGATTGCAGCACCTCCTGGGCTGGGAATAAATGGGCTGTGTATGTGTTTGTCAGTACTGGCCTGCAGCAATGCATGCAGGCAAAATGTGAGAAGCAACATCAGCAGGATGTCCAGAGGGACAGACTCTGATGGCATACATGCACCTCCCCACCCAGACAAGTGCCCTCAGTGCATGCAGTGACAACCAGCTCAAATGAAACTTAACATGAACCAAAAGGAAAAAAGCAGCTTGACAACTCAAACCCTTGGCAAAATGAAACCAATGCGAAAGCACATCTGCAAAAAATATGGCAAATTAACAACCTTATTCATTAACAAATTCTTTTGTGATGAGTAATGTCTCCTGGCACCTAGCAAGCAGTCAACCTCAAGCTAGCAGAAGTCAGAAAGGGTGTTGAATAATCCTGGTTTTTGCATTAGGTGATCATTCTGGAGGCATGTGTCTTCCCTGGCTCTTTTAGAGGCTCTAGCCCTTTGAAAAGGAAGGCTGCAAGCTGTGATTGCAATCCATGAAGGGTGCTGGCCCTCTTTTCACTTCCCCTTCTGCTCTCTAACCTATTAAACCAGAGATATGTTACTGCAGATAAGTTAGAGACTACTAAAAGTGGTTTGTGATCTGCTAAAATCCGGGGAAGTTTTTTCTAGCCTTTCAGGTAACTGTGTGAACTGCCCAAAGTATTGGCTAACTTGCTTGGACTACTGGAGGTTTGTCGTGGCTTTAGGATGTAAGGAAAAACAGTGGCTGTGTGCAGCCATGGACAAATGGAGGGCCACAGACCTCATTCATTGAGCCCAGGGGCCAGCACTGGCAGATTTTTTCACTGCATTATGTTGTTGCTCAATGACTTGTGCAACCACTCAGGGTTTAGAAGGACTGCACCCATCACCTTATTAATTCAAATAGCACTCTGCCAGCCTCAGATAAAGGGGAACTAATGACCTCCTGCAGTGTCAGGGGTTTGTTTGCATTGTTTTCTATGCCAACAACTATGAACATTTTCCCTGCAGTGAAGAAACTTCCTCCAGTGGGGTTCTTTCTGACGACCAAACAAGCAGAGGAGTGGCACGTGGCCATATTGCTTCATACTGATAGACAAAAAAATGCCTGTAAGTATATTTGTTTGCTCAAGGGTTTTTCTTTTCTGATGTGATTATGCTTATTTTTTTTTTCTATGCTTTTGCAATATCATGGATGTTGAGTCCTCTCTCTCTCACTTTTGATGGAATACTTATAAACTACTAAGGAGGTGCCTAACACAGAAAAATGATTCATGACTTTACATCTGATTGCCAGTTGCCAGCCTTGAATAACTCCCAGGTTCCTTTTCCTGTGCTCCTCCTATAAACAGCTCTCCAGGGTACACAGATCTTTGAGACAAGCTCCCAAGCCACCTGCTCTCTTCTCACCTGCTGTTCTTTTTTCTCTTGGCATGAAATGTCTGGCTAAGGTTTCTGTCCTGAAGGACCTAACAGCTGCTGAACTGGGTTATTATCCACAGAGAAAGGAGCTAGGGAAACAGAGAGACCAGTAACCTTACTCTAATTTTTTTCCTCTCCAAGAGAGGAACATTCATGAGACTAAAAGGCAAGAAAAGAAGCTTTGTTCAAATTGTCAGCTTTCTGTTGTGTCTCCCCTTCCCTCAAGAGTGATCAATATACATATGTCAATATCTATATCTATATATGGCTTCTGCCAGCCCAAAACTAATTCTTAGTACCCAACAAAACAGAGCTTTCCCCCCTCCACCAACAGAGAGCTCCTGTTAACTCACCCTAAGGTTATTACAGTGTATCAGCTGGTTTTGCTAAGCCTTTTGCAAGGCACCATCCATCTGTATTTAGCTTGTGTTTCATCATATTCACCATGCCTCTATCCGAGATACAGCCTGTACTTTTCTGTCCTCTACACCACTTCTTGTCAGCTTAGGATAAAACCCTTACTTCTTGGATTTTGTTCTTCCACATTATTTTACTAAAAAGTACTCAGACTGAATGGGCCTATGGTCAAGTAGTCCAGCCCATGCCATATGACTCATGGTGGAAGATACTTCTCTGGAGCCAGGAAGGAGTTGTGCAGAGTTAAACCACCTGGAAGTATTGTGCTGCCCTTAGGCACAGCTGTCAGATGGTACAGTGTAATTATTTCTAGTATTTGTATCCCTTTCTTCCCCCTCTATCCTCTTTCTTCTTACCAGAACATCAGATTTTGTCTGAGTGCCACCATGCACCCATTGCAATGACCCCCGGTGGAATTTGGTGTAAGATCGTTTCTCAGGGAGCCATTCAGGAGTTCCTGCCTAAACTCTTTTTTCCCCTCCCCTTCCATAATAGAACACCCTTACTCCTCCTTGTAGTGGATTCTGTCTCTCATCTAGCAAATACCCTTTGAGCCAATTTGCATTGCTGGAGAGCAAACCTGAACCAAAGGAGTTTCCACACTTCTGATTTGGGAAATAGAGATTGCAAAAGGGTTCAGCCCAGAGCAACAAGCAGGAAAGTTTAGACTAGATCAGTGGTCTCCAAAGTGGGGGGTGTGCATACCATGGGGTGCACAAGACTAGTCAAAACTTTTTTTCCTGATAGTGGTATGCAAGATCAAAAAAGTTTGGAGACCATGGATCTACATTTACCACAACACACCTTCCCTTCCATGCTGTCCTGTCTGGAGGGTCCAAGGAGCCAACAGGATTAGCCATTGCATGGGCACTTTAAACTTGGTTATGAGCAGAAAGAACTCAGAAACAGGATGGCCACATGAAAAAGAGATGACCAGGGAGAGATCTCTGATGACTGGGTTTCTGCATATACATGAAACAGAGGCAAATATTTGCCCTGTGGACAAGCAGATCTCCAAGGGCTGGCATGAGTCAGTGTTTGCCAAGTGGTTATTTTCTGTTTTCAAGGTGATTCTCTGGAGGCCTGAACACGAATGCTGACAGATGGTGATTTGGTATAGTGAATGTGAGTGTTTTTAGTATAAGAACACATATTTTAGTACCATTTAGAAAGCAAAACCTATGCTTATAAAGGGCAACAGAAATCTTGCCCCATTAATACGGACATTTTTGAATACTTGTAGTTGGCTGTTGGGTTAGGCAGTACCACATTCTGCATTCACATCAAGTCTGTCATCTTAATGAAAGTGAAAGATGTGAAGCCAAAGAAGACATAGATCTGTCCACTGATGATTTAGAGACATGGATGTACTCTAGTGTGTGTTTTTTTGGAAACATTTCTACTTTTTCTAC
Organism: Pycnonotus jocosus; assembly: GCA_013400435.1. NCBI lineage: Eukaryota > Metazoa > Chordata > Aves > Passeriformes > Pycnonotidae > Pycnonotus > Pycnonotus jocosus. Next base: position 258,539 of record VWYP01018267.1, on the reverse strand, counting down.
CGTAATCTAGGTGTGTGGTTTCAGGGTAAGACAGTGGGTGCCACATTTTGAAGTGATTACCACTAGGTTTCAAAGTTAAATGACCTAGTTGTAAGGATGAAGGCAGTGCACACTTTCTGTCAGTTTGAGAGAGGCAGAAGAGACACTCCTGTGACCAGAGACTATAGTGTAGCTGTAAGATCAAGCACTTGAAAGTCCACTGAAAAACTCTTTGCTAGTCCTGAAGGTATCACTATGGAGCAAACGGGCAGAAGGACACACCAAACTGAAGGAAAGGTAACAGATGCAGTAGCTGGTGACAGTCTCTTCTGCCCTGTTTGTGTGAAGTGGTCTTTGGGAGTGTAGGTATCAATGGAGGCCCATTTTCTCTGTCTCCAGCAGCCTGGGGAACCTCACAAGAAGCACAGGTTGCAATCTGAAACTCAGATTGTTTTGGAACTGTGTTGCAGAATGACAATGGTGGGACAGGCACAAAACATCTCATCTTGCCTCAGGAATGTGCAACAGTTGGTGGGGCACTGGCTGGCTCCCCTGCCAGCCTGCTCCCACATAACACTGGCCCCTGGGACAGCCTCCAAGTGCTTATTAGCAGCTGCTCTGTTGAGATCTCGTGCAGCAGCAGGAGATGGTCTGTCACCAAAGTGGCATGAGGGTGGGCTTATATCAAAGACAATAATTTTGGCTGACAGGATGGCAATAGGTTAATCAAGCAGAAAAAGCAGTGAGCAGAAGATGCTTTAACCCTTTCTGCTTCCTTGTAGGCTCTGGAAAGTGGAATCAGTCCTTAAGCCATCCTCAGACTTGTGCATGCACCTCCTTGCCTAGCCTGCTTTCCAGGCTTTCAGTCCAATTCCCCACTGGTGTTCAGGCTATCTCCGCTATCTCCTCCCACCACCCCACTCCTTCTTTGAGGCTTTTTGTCAGTCCTGGGTCATAGCTGGGAAAGCCACAGTGTCCTGGGCAGGCTGGGGAGGAAACCCTCATAGGGCACCATTAGTGGTCAGCTCTTCATTCATAAAGAGATGATTATTTAGGAAATGAAGCACAACAAAGTATGCTAATTGTTAACTGCCCTCTCTTGCCCTGTCTGTACCTGATCTCAAGAGGAGACTGGCACCATGCTTTGGTGTCCTCCAGCCCTTGTGCACACTCCATGGGGAGTGTCCATGGACCCCTGCTTTAAAAATGTGGGTGTTTCTGCATGTGCTGTATCCTCAGAGCAGCTACCCTGTTGTTCCATCAGTATTTCTACTATTTAGACTGCTGTGTGGTTTGTTTGGGCTGATTTTTCTTTTCTTAGCAAAATCTACAGGTCCAGACGGCGACAGCTTGGTAAAAATACAGTGCCTCTTTCTATGCAGGGATGCCTCAGAATTCGTCTGAATCCAGTCAAAAGACCTTATCTTAAAATAACCAGCTTTTTCTTTTGTAGCACAACAAACCAAAACCACATCTGCTCAACATTGAGTTAATTTGTGCAGGCTCCTGATCACCTCATGTTTTAATATTGCAGCTATAAACCCTGGAGTGCAAAGGTGGTGGTCAGAATGGTGACTTGCAGAAATGCCACCAGACGCAAGGTTGACAGCAACACTCTGAGGCATTGCTTTAATGATCTTTGTTTCTTTGAGTTATGCAAATACCCTTTTCCTTCTGTGCCTAAGGCCAGAAGGCTGGTGGCTCAATGGAGTCTGCTGTTAAGGTGGCGAGTAGAGAGAAGATATTGAAAAATTCATTGGAAAATCCATGGCTTGCACATACACTGGCTGAAAATAAAGCACAAAACCACCACCAGCAACATCTGCAGAGCATTCAGCCAGTTCTGGCTTCACCTGTACATAATATTCAAATGTTCTTGGCATTGGATCAAGATCCTGGTTTGTGGTGTGAGGAGGGAGGGAGGAGGAGGACTGGAGCAGGAAGTCCTGTGTTTGACTTGGACACGTTGCACTCAAATTCAGGTGTGGTGCAGTTTGCCATCTATTCGATTTGGGAAAGTAGCATTTGAGCTTGACTCCTTATTATTGATGATCTTTTCAAGAAACCCCCTGCATTCAGCATAAAGGATACAGGCTCAAGTTCCAGGTTATTTTTATGCACTCCTAATCCCTCAAGTTAAAAATCCCCCTGGCATAGCTCTAGGCAAAGACGGGATTTGGTAGCTACTGTCATTATTACTTTTTTTTTTGTCTTTTCATAAAGGTGGTTCCTTGTTCTCTGCCACTCCACCTAAACCTCCACTTTTCCCACTGTATGGATTCTTGCTTATGTTGCTTTTTCAGCATTATTTTCTGAAGGGGTTACCTCTTGTTCCCAAATACATTCTTTCCACCACTGTGGGCTGTTCTGCAAAAAAAGGAATCAGCCAGTGCAAAGCATTCTAGCATGAATCAGAAATCCTTATGGATGAGCTAAACAGAGCGGAGCAGAAACCAGGTCAACAGCAGCTCTCATGAGAATTTAGCTTTATCCCTGGAGTGGCCACTGTGATCTGTCCTCCCAGCCCTTCTACTTCCCTGTATGGTCACACCTATGCCAGCAGGGGCATGCACAAAATCTTTGTGTGGACAAGGCAGGTTGTGCTGACCAGTGACAGCACTTCTCACTTTTCCTTAGGAAAAAAAATCATCAATTAACTTACTGGAAGTGTCTTCCACCCCCATTAGTGAAGCAAAGCCTGTCTGCTCCCTTTCAGAATGATGTTTTCCTGTGAGGACCAGCTCTTGTGTGCATGTGTACAATAAGCATCGGACAAGTCCCACATCTCTCTCAACACGAACATTTACAAACCAGAAGCAGAAAACACCACATTCTCCCCCTTGTGGTGATGTTGGAGTCTCTGCGTCACGAGAAATCCAAATTCCAAGAGAGCCAACAACGCGGATTTGGACACTTGGGAATTGCAATGAATTCATCTGGCAAGCTCCAGTTCTGGTTTATCGTATAACCCTACAGGATGTACAGGTATAGGACAGCAGCCTTGCCTGCTGAAGTGGTACCAGGCCCCATTAACGGAGCACAGCTGCCAGCTGCAGCCCAGAGGTGAGCTACAACAGCACTCCCATCCAGACTTCACAACATCTCCCACGGATGAAGCATGCATTTGCACTTGGCTAAGAGATCTTCCTGGCTGCAGTGTGTTGGCAGGGTAAAACAGTGGGGCTGTAGTTAAAAACTTCTCAAGAGCTGCTTTCTGCCTGTGCCATGACCCCAAAGCAATTTTAACAGTTTTCTGATAGCCCCTTTCTGCCCCACCTCTTGCACAGTTTGTGGCTCTCTTTGGTCCCAGGTTCTCTCTATTTTCAGCCAGACTTAGTTAAAAGATGGAAGAGACAGAAAGACAGCTAAGTAAAGAGAGATGAGTGCAGGACCCATTGCTCCATGATGTCAGGTACAACACACGTCTGACAATCCACTGCTAGAAATATCTTTCAGGCTGCTTCTGTGAGGAGGTAATGTATATTTAACTCATGCTTCAGAGATTGCCATGGCTTCCGAGAAGAAGGATTTCTGGCAGAGTGTGATATGCATTTTTCATGGCAAAGCTGCAGTAACATGATGCCAGTGGCACAGCTCTACGAGTTTGAACATAAACAGGAGCACCATGATGGGTTCCAAGTAACGTTATATCCGTGGTTGTAATGTTCTGTGGATGCACAGAGAAGATAATTTGTAGCTGTTTGCATGTATTTACTGCTTTATAGAAATTAAAAATCCAGTCAATCTGATGATCTCTTCTCGTGACCAATTCCTTAATTTGATGTACATTGTTAAAATTAAATTACATCGGAGTCTTCGCTTTAAAATAAGTTTTAAAAGAGCATTTGGGATTTAGTTATGAAATTTTTTAAGTGACTACTATCAGTGGATGGGAACCCCTCTGCTCAAATATGAGGAGTTAATCTCAGTGAAATTTAGATAAGTTTATCACATTATCACTTTTAAGGGCACTTGTTTCACATTTCCATATGTTTTCTCACATACACCAAAACCAATTTAGAATGATAGTCAAGATTTGTATGCAGTATCTTGCTTGAGGAAGCTAGAATGCTCTGAAAAGGCTCAAAATTTAGAAGAGTTGGCCAGACTCATGATTTGGTGGGACTGAATTCAAGGCTGGGAAAGATATAGGATCAGAAAGAAATCTAATTCCCTTCAAGACTGCCATACCAAAGCAAGCCATTGTATACTTGGCTGCTGAAGAACAAGGACTCTCTTTCCCCAGCTAAAATATCTCTCCTGTCGGCCTAGGAAAACCAGCACTGCTGCAGTCTGTGCTGCCTGAGTTGCACAGAGCAATAGTGCCTATTCCAGCATTGGTATTTTGCAGAGAACGTAATTCCCAAGGAATGTATTTTCTTAGCACACCACTGTCTTTAAAATAAAAGCCCCAAAGAATCATCATGGATTTTTTTTTCAAAATGTGATTTTTCATTAGTAATTTATTCAGTCTAGCAGATGCCAGCCTGCAAACTATGCAAAGAGCAAATCTCTTCCTCCAAGTGTAAATATTTATAGATCATATTAAATAGTACTTAGTACTGTGCAAACATATTGTCAACAGTTCTAGCCAGATTCTTCCCTAATCGCAGCCTGGGAGTTGGCACAGGCATGTCCTCCATAAGAAGATGGTTATCAGGAAAAATAATAGCAGGCTAAATAGGTTCTTGGCTTAATTAAGACTTGAGTTTACACCAAAGGTGAATCTGGCCCATACCAAGTTAAAACTCTGTTATAGCAGCTTGTATGTACCACACACAGAGCTGGAAAGATGATGCTTCCCTGGGGGGACAGCTTTCCCAAGCAGGCTCGGAACCTCTCTTGGCACTGGACAAAATGGGCCATTGCAAAGCAGGACAGGGAGTTTCAATCTTTTTTATGTTTTAATGTAGTTCCACATTTTCTTAGACATAATAGGAGATGTATGACTATAATTTGCATTAACTGGCTATGCTTATTTGAATAATCCAGAAGAGCAAATATTCCCCATTCAAATCACCATCTGTTCTTAAAACAGAAATGTGTTATTTCTTAAACACAGATCTGCCTTTTGGTCTCCAGCTCAGCCAGTGCAAAGTCTCTGAATGGGTCAATGCCTTGGACACAGCTTGACTATACTGAGGTAATTTGTGTTTAAACTAATATCCTAAAATCTCCTTTCCTGCACCTCCAGCCCAAAACCCTTTGATAGCATTTTGTTATATCCCATAATCTCTACTCTCCTGACAATCTGGAATAAGTGCAAACCAATTGAAAGCTCATTTATATTTTATGAAAACTGGCTATTGTAAGCATGTCTTAGCACCCTGGCTTTTCACATGAGACATGTAAAGTTGCAAAGATCTCCAAACATTTCAAGATTGTCCTCTCAGTGCCTCAAACAAAACAGCCCAACTGACCTTCTCCATGCCTCGCATGCAGACAGGTGAGTGAGGGCACGGTCATGACATCCCATTCTCTTTGGCTGCATGATCACAGCTTTTTTTCAGTGCCTGTACTTTCTCATCGCACATCTGGACTTCTCATTGGTTTTTTGTTTGTTTTTTTTTTTTTTCTCCTGGGACTGTTTTACCTCAAAATGTGCTTGTTTTCCACTACACCAACCCTAAAGGCCACATGCCCTTGTGCTTTGGTCAACAGCTTCACAATGTTTCCTCCACCATTGTGCCTGGCCCTGCCAGATAATGTTCTACAGCAGAGAGTCCCCCTCTCCCCTTCAACTATCTCTTCTAATTCTCTTACATTGCAGAGCTTCCTTCTCCCTTCCTCCTCCTCTGGAGAGGAGGGGAGGGAATATTTCAGTAAATGCTGATATCCTATATGGATGATAGATCTATACAATGTATACAGATAGACATGCCTTAAATTGTCTGCTTAATGTAGGATGCTGGCCAGCTTTGCATTATGTCTATTTTTAATTAACTGATGGACCAGGGTTTCAGCTCTTCCACCTCCTCCTCCTTACTGCTCATTTTGAAAAGCAAATTTTTGTGTTCTAAAATTATATTGGGATGTGTGAATGATTTTGGAATCACTTTCATCTACAGCCAGATTAGCAGTAGCAGACAAATCCATACATGACTTGAAGGAACAACGATTCCTTCCTCACCTGTTTAATGGTACAGTTACTATGTGAAGCATCTCAGAGTCTGGACTGTGTCTGTGTGTGCACAAGGTTTCTGAATGGTTTGGTGGTTTTTTTAATGGCTTTTTTTCATAGCATCACAGAATGGTTTCAGTTGAAAGAGAACTCAAAGATCATCCAGTTCCAACCCGCCTGCCATGGACACTTCAGAGTGCAGCTGAAGTTTATTTACATCATTTATATCATGTATGTGTCTGTATATATGAGCAGTATAGACTTTTCAAGGCTCTGTTTGCCCCAAGCAGCTGGGGGCTGCTGATGTGCAAACTTTTGCTATAGACACCAACACTAAAAACAAAGCCGATTTCTGGTCTTTGATTTAGTGTTTATTTCAGCAGCATTCTCTGTTAAAGCAACGCTGTGGGCAGTGGACTGGCATGTCCAGTAAAGCAAAGACTTGCACAGTGTAGGGGTTATATGAGAACAGTTATGTTTGCATTATGGTCGAATGTGTGTTTTTCATACTCCAGGATAGCAAGACGCTGTTAGCCAGTACACTTATCTATTTATTTTTTTTCCTTTTCTTGCTGCGTGGTGATCATGAACCATAGAATGGTTTGGGTTGGAAGGGGCTTTAAAGCTCATCCAGTTCCAGCCCCGCGACCACGGGCAGGGACACCTCCCACTGGACCAGGCTGCTCAGAGCAGCGTCCAGCCCGGCGTCGGAAACACGCGCAAATCAGGCTGGAATCGACGGGAGCTTCGCCGAGGCCACTCCTGCTGCAGTGCCGCGACCCGCAGCCGGTGACGCCGGAGTTCACGGTGCGGAAAACCCAAGAGGAGAGAGAAAATAGCCTGGTGTGAGCGCAGCCTCTCGCTGCTGTCCCCTAGACAGATCTGCAGAGACAGCCCAGCAGTCTCAACCCGCGGTAATTCACACAATTCACACACACGACCCCGGGGTCACGGAGCCGCGATGCCCCGTCACTTCCGCGGGCAGCGCCCGCCCTCTGCCCCCGGGGCCTTTCCGGGGCCTTTCCGGGGCGACCGCCGGGGGCGGGGCCGGGGCGGGGCCAGGACGCGGAAGCGGCGGGAGCTGCTGTGGCACGTGGGACCGCGCCGGGTGAGCCGAGCCGGGCTGAACCGAACCGAGCCGAGTTGAGCTGAGCTCAGGGGCTGAGGATCCTGTCCCCGACTCGGTTCCGGCANTTGCGAGTACATTTATGGCACGAGTTGCGAATAAATTTTGCAGTAAGTTGCAGCCCTCCTCCCGCAGCGGCGGAGGGAGCGATGGCTCCGCTCTCCTGCAGTCTGTGAACGCTTGGAGATGGTTTTTGTTCGTGGCGAGGCGGGAGCGGGGAGAACTGGGTTTCGATGCGGGGAAGAGGTGATTGACTCAGCAAGTAACTCAGCGCCGGAGTGTAACATTTTTAGGCCCTATGGACCATCTCAAAGATCCGGTGTCTGTAGGAGTGGCCACTCTAAGGCATGGCATCACTGATAGGTAAATATATCGTGTTCGAATAAACAATGTTGAGTGCAAGTGAGGTTACGCTGGTAAGTAGTACCGCGCTGAAATCTTTTTCAGTTTCTCCTACCTTAAGTAAAAGTTTTCGGAAGGTTTAACTGTACCCTGGGCAATGTTAGCAAGGTGTCAGCTGGAGTCCAGGAAATGGCAGGAAGAGTAAACACTGTTCTTTGACCAAGCTCTCAAATACGACATTCTGCAGGAATATCCTGTTGCAGTGAATCTTCATCTGGTGGATCCAGCCACCAGATGGTAAAGGTAAAATCCTTTAACTTTCCCCTCTACCTCCCAAACTTTGTTTTCTAGGATTGGCAAAGAAAAGTCCTGTCGCAGGATCATATCAAGTGATGTGCCTTGATGTCCTACATGTTAGCTGACTGAATCTCTGCCAGACTTGGTCATGCAACACCACTGCTGTTTCCTGATAAAGTGAGTTGTCTGACTGCTTACTGAAGGGACAAACCCAAGAAATCCTCCCCAGCTTAAGACAGATTGCAATGCAGTTTTGATGAGCAATGTAAACTTGCTGAAAGTGAACATTTGGTGCCCTTTAGTCCTCAGAGGGTTTGTGATTGAACAGTAGCTTTGGATACTGAGCTATAAGATGCAGGTTGATGCAATGTTTTTGTCTCAAAAGTGCATGTATTTTTGTATTACTCTAATCTATCTACCATAAACAACAACTACAATGTATATTAATGCAGTCCATTATGTGGGAATGGATAGTTTAGAAGGAGTCCATCAATTTTTATTAGCTTTCATGTCTGTAGTAGATTTGCGCACGTGTTGTGCTTGTTTGCTGCATGATTCTGGCTTTTATGTCTTTATAATGTGTGTCTACACAAATGTATTGCTTTAGTACTTTTTTTGGAGAAATTCCAGGCTACATGCCTCTTAACATGTTGGTGAGGACATCTTTATTTTTTGTTTTTAGTTGCAAATTCCCTGCTGGATTTATAAACCTATCTGCCAGGAAACAGACTATGCATCTGATTATCTATTATTGAAATTCTTATTGGCACATCCACACAATCTGAAGCCTCTGCCTTCTAAGGGAAGTCTCCTGGCACAGGCTTTTTAAGGGCTACAAGAGTAATTTGCCAGCAAAATTTCAAGCTTTGGTGATGAAAAGCTTCAGTGCTGAAGATCTGGTGATGTATTTAAAATAGCTGCATGCATACCCTGGATTACAGGAAAGGTACTAGTAGACTTTTCACTCATATGTTACTGCCTAAATTTTCAAGGGAAAATATTGCAGGGACATTAAGGAACAGAGATATTTGTGCATGGGAAAGGTGGAGGAAAAAGCAGTCAGTTCACCAGGTCTTGCAGGTAGTTCCTCAGCTGCTGTGCATTGCAGAGCAATGACAACACACACCAGCTGGCCATTTGTTCTTATTTCAGTTGGGATGGGATGCTTTTCTGAAGGAGCTGTCTGTACCTATTACAAAGCTAGTTCAAAGTTCATTTGTGAGGCACATGAGATATCCTTCTCACCCCTGTCCAACACAATAATTGTTGGATGAAACTCCATGGGTTGTGCTGAATCAGCAGCCAGATAAGATGATCTTTATGACTTTTTTCTTTTCCTCCTGCCCTTAAAAGGACTGTGAAGGCAGTATCCCTGCTGTGTGTGCTGTTGCTGGATGCCATCTGACACTGTGCTCTGGCTCAGCAAGGTTGGTTCCCTTCCCAGCTTCCAGCCTGTTCTGCAGGTGTGACCCTTTGTCATAGCCCACATGTCAATGATACCCAGCCTGTCTGGGTGTGGAAAAGGCTCCTGGAGGGCGGTTGGCTTTGTTGATAGCCAAGAAGTCCCGTGAAATAAACTGCTCATGAACCCTCTCTTGCTTGATGGTAGCAAGCATTTGATGTGTTCATTCCTCCAGTCATTTCTCATTCCTTTCCTACAGCTTAGACTGGGGGTGTTAGTGAAGGAGTTGTGAATTGGCAGCTGGGGTCTAAGGATGCTTCTGGCACTGCAGGGACAGTGACAATGCTGGAAATCAGTGCAGGCAGGACATGGTTGTGCATTTTGGGTTCACAGCTCTTCCACCTTTTGACTGCTGCCAATCCAAGAGAGTCCCCATGCAGGTAAGGTGCTCAGGGTGCTTGTGGTGCAGCAGTTCATTCAGGAAGGGACAGCTTATCTTTGCCATGGTATGGAAACCCCTTTCTTGAAGGAATGTCTGCATGGACATTTCTGCATGTTCCTCTGAACAACTTATCCAATGAAAGTAAATAGCAGGAACTGCAGTAATGGGCTCTAATGCTCGGTGGAACGACATGATTGTCTTGATGGTGTGTAAAGTAGCACTTGACTGCTTGCTGTTTTGCTGTCTGGCTTGCTCATTGCTTTGGTTCTGTAGGTGAGAACCTGAGGGCTCTGCTTTGCTGATCTTGTGATTTCACTGGAATGAGGTCTCCTCAGGGCGGTTTTGAATGTCCATCACCATGGGTGCCAAAATGTCTGACAGTCTTCATTTCCTTTGCTGGCTTTATTTTTCTTTGCTGTTCTGAGCACAGCCTCCTCAAGGCTCAGATCTTGGGTTTTAGTGCTGAGAGCAGTAGATGTGCTGCCGCACTGGCACCACGGTGGTTCTGTGTAGTGCTGTCAAACTGGATGGGACTGAAACCCTGTCTCCAGTGGTGGCATTGCCATGGTGGGAAGGCTGGTCTTTAAACACCCTTTGTGGAATGTGAGGCCTCTGGAATGACAGTGTATGGGTCTGGATTCTTCATCACGTCCTTTCCTCCTGTTTTAATAACTTGTCAACCATTTGGAAAGCACACTGGGTGCTTGTTTGGTTGGTTGTTTTCCTGCAGGACGATGTGCTGTGAAGAAAAGAACAGAAGGCAGAGAGCCAGGGATGTGGGTGCTTGTTTATTGCAGCCAGCTGGATTGTCCCTCAGGGTGGCAGGACCCACAGTCCATTTGTACATCTTGCACCTCCCTGAGGAACCAGTTGATCCCCCATTCCATCAGGAAGTTCAGCCTGTGCTGGCAGTGTGGGTTGCAGGGGTGTGCCTGGATTATCTCTGTGCATCACCCCACAGCTGCTGGCACCTTTGCTTGGGGAGACTCAGCTGGGCTGTGTCCCCTGAAAGACCACTAAATTCTGTTCTGAAGATGTGCCCGTGGGGTGTCCAAGCCCCCATAGCTACCTCTGTTATTCCCTAAGTACACAGAGAGGGATGGAGAGGTGGTCTGTGTACAAGAGCCTTTTAATTAACTTATTGAGACATTCAGCAAAATGTGCTTCAGCTAGTAATGACTGTCCAAGAGAGCATTGGAATTGCCTTCCCTGGCTCCACCTGACTCTGACTTGGTGCCAAGCCCAGAGAGCTCCTTATGCAATAGTCCAGCAAAACATGTCAGTCTATATTTCTCATGTGTCCTGGTTACAGATTTGTTTAAAGAAAAAGAAGGGGTGAAGGAAAGGGGCTGATAAAGTTTGTGTTGAATTTATATTTGTTTGGCTTGAGGAGACTTTGCAGCACTTTAAGTAAATCTGGTTTTAAATCCACTTAAGTTAAACTCCTACTACAACTAGTGTGTGGAGACCATGATGAAATCTCATTAATTTTAATAGGATTAAGCATGTTCTTTCGCTGAGTCGCCTTCTCTATTTATTTTTTTTTTGGCTTTTCTGTATAGAAAGCAGGATAAACCTTTCCACTGTTCCACTTCTTTGTGAAAATGCTGTGACAGTCTCACAGAAATGTCTCTCTGGTTGCATACAATAACATTTTACACGTTTTTTTCCTATGCTTTCAGCTGTAGTCCTACTGTATCCAGGCTTTTATTGGCTTTTGCTTTCCCTAAAGGTGCAATAATTCCTGACAGCAAGAACACAGTTACAAGTGTTTGCATGGTAAGTTTCTACACTCAAAATCATTATTTTTGCTTCTAATTTATCTGGATAGATTTGAAACTGCTGTGAAACAAGCCAATTAGTAGGGAGAAACTCTGTAGAAGTCAGCAGGAACTGAGCATGTGCAGATTGGTGAGGGCAAAATTAATCTCTCTTCACCAACCAGGAATAAACTGGAGAACAGGAAATAAAAGCAGAAGTGGTCTGAATGCAAACTAGTTGAAGTTTATTACAAATATTACAACCATTAACAACCCTTAACTGGAGAGGAGGCTGCTTCATGCATTTGTGTTACCTCTTTACTTCCACATTTCTCAGTGTACATCATGCCCTGAATATCAATATTGATATGGGAATTTGATTTTTTTGTAATTTATGTTATAGGAACACTCCTCTTCCCTCTCTCCATCTGAAAAGAAATCCCACAGCAGGTATTTCTGGATGTTCCTGAGATGCTCCTAATGACACACTTACTATGTATGTGCTACTGTGTTGTAGCTGTGTGCTAAGCTGGATTTCAAGAGACTTGGTTTTTATTTTCACTCCTAGCTCTGACCAGTTCCTCCTATAGCTATACACAAATGACTCAGTCTTTTCACACCCGTTTTCCCACCCTGTGAGATAAGGGAGGGTTGATCTATCTTGACTCTGCTCTGCTCCCTTGAACTGATGCCCTGTTGTGCTATGGACTAGCCCATATTACAAAGGTTGGGCTGGTGTTTTTGTGTCAGCAAAACTCCTCTATACCATCAATCCTTGTGATGAAACTTTACATCATCAGTGTGTTGTCTTGTTGGCAGTAGCATTTAGATTGAAACTCCTGTATCTAATTAAAAAAGGAGAATGCGGTGGGGGGAAAAAAGCTTTCCTTTTTTTTTTTTCATAAGATAAAGAGAGATCGGCTTATTAAGGACGTTAAGGATGGGGAATTCTGAAAGGTGAGAAATGCCTGGTGATATCTTGAAATTCTCTGTGTGTAAGCAAAGAGCATTTATTCCCATCATAAAAGGCTTAGGCTTGGAAGGGACCTTAAATATGATCTAGTTCCAAACCCCCCTGCCACGGGCAGAGATGATCAGGTTGCTCAGGGCTCCTTCCAGCCTGGCCTTGAACACTTTCAGGGAAATGGTATCTGCAACTTCTCTGAGCAACCTGTGCCAGTGCCTCACGACCCTCGCAGTGAAGAACTTATTCCTAGCATCTAATCTAAATCTCTCCTTGTCCTGTCACTGTCTTCCCTTGTAAAATGTCCACCTCCCTCTTTTTTATATGCTCCCTTGAGGTACTGAAAGACCACAATGAGATCTCCCCAGAATCTTTTCTTCTCCAGCCTGAACAACCTCAACTCTGTCAGCCTGTTTTTATAGGAGAGGTGCTGGACACAGCACTTCAGATGGAGTATCACCAGAGCAGAGTAGAGAGGTGGAATTCTCTCCCTTGACCTACTGGCCAGGCTGCTCTTGATGCAGCCCAGGCTTTCTGGGCTCCAAGCATGCATTGCTAAGACATAAATTATATCTTCATCTCTGATGGTGTTTTTTTAAGGGATTGCCAGCAGTTTATATTTGCAGTGTGGAAGTGGCAGGACCCATTGTTCTGGCTGTAATGACCATCTCTGAGGTGGCTGGAGTAGGCACGTACTGTGGCTGAAATACACCTCTGACAGTGTCTGGGATATCCCTGACTCCAATGGGCACATTTTGGGTGGTGAAGCCAGCAAGGGAATGCAATGTCATGAGCCTGCTGGTGCCTACACAACTCAATTTTATGCAGGTCCCAGGTTCCACAGGTTCTGCTAGACTTATTCTCACATATAAAGTTAAACATGGGCTTTGTGTGTTTGAGGAATTATTGCCTAAGACAGATGTGGAAACAGCTGATAACATTCTTCAGGGACACTTGCTTGAGTTTAAGGACCTGGTCTGAGCTCTAATGCAGATGGCTTTTGTTACCAGCTGACTTGGTAAGCAAAAGCAGGAAGCTGTGTTTGTTTGCTGTTTAGCAAATAGCTTTTGACTGAAATCCCATGTATTTGTAGATTCCTGTTTATTGCTTTTCTGTCCATTGCAAAGGGAGCAAGGATTTCTAGGCTTTGAAAATCTTGTAATGTATAAAAGCTGGATATATGTTGATGCAACGAGGTAGGAAATATGTGAATTAACAGCTGTAGCAGAAGTGAGTTTCCAGTGCTGATGATCTATGTATGCTCTTAAGGAATATCCAAATGAAAGGGGTTAAAAATAAAATGTAAACACAAAATGCTGGTGAGTTGGGGAATTTTGGTTGCCATTTTTTTTTTTTTTCCCTGCAGGTTTGGCAATATTAGTAAGCACTTCTTTCTGGGGTGGTATGTTCTGCACTTGGTCTTTGACCCCTCTGAAAGTGGAAACAGATGTAAAGCAAACTACAGAGCAGGCAACCTGTCCCCTGGGAGCTGACTGAAAGCAAACCCCTCTACTGAATTAGCTCTTAAGTTATTGCATGTCTTGGGACGAATTTGTTTGCAGTAAATCAGTAAGATAACACCTACAGAGGTCTCTTCTGGAGTTGAAAGACATACTCCAAAATTGTGAATAACATCTGATTCAGGCATTCACATTTCACAGTCACTTCTTGGAGAGATAGAGTGAATGCCATCCAGTGAACATAGAGCTGTAACACAGGATTTCATACAGAGATTCATCTGCATAAAAGATGTCTGGAGAAAGGAGAGAATTTGTAAATAAAACATGTGGACAAATTTATTTCAGTATTTTTCTCTCATCTCCAGGAATGGCACTGCTGGAGGGACGTGCTTTAAAAAACAAAGACCAAAATGGTGGGCATGCAGTTTAAATGGTTAGACATTGACTTTGTAGGCATCTGCACAGGCAGAGTTTTCTGTCTTGGCATTTAGGTGCCAGAGAGTTTTCTAAGCAAGATCCTCTTCAGATGGCTGTCAGAAAAAAAAGGCATATAAATCCAGAACTAATCCCCAAATCCTCACTGTAGAGTAGTTTTTCTGCTCCACTGTCAGCTTGGGCAGATTTACCTCAAGATGCAGTTCAGGCAATTGAAGTGAAAGTGCCCTTCTCCATTACGTCCCGAGAAGATGCTGGTTCTAAACTGCCCAAAACAGAGAAGGAACTTCTGGTCCTCTGACCCACTGCTATCTGGAGTTTTCTCTGATCTCTTTTGGAAACTTTCAGATTTCTGGATGATTTTAAGAAGCAAACACACTTGTCAGTAGTTGACAGTTGTGATGTTGGTATCATGCATTGTGTGTCACTCTGAGATTCCTGACATTCCATAGGGGTGACTCTGCTGCTTATAGGATAGTCCTTGGATAACTACAAACTGCGGCTTTTGAGGAAAGCAGCATTGGTGCCACTTCACCTTGTGTTCTGAGGCAGTTTACGTGGTGGAATTTAACCCCTCTGCTTCATTACAGTTGAAGGGGAGCAAGAGCAGCTGAGGGGCAGGGGCGGGTTTATGGGTTTGAGGTCCTTATAGCCAGCTGATGGGACTCTTCAGCCTTCAAGTTGGACTTGTTAGTCTGGTCTCTAGTTCTGAGGGTCCTAAACTTTGTTTAAAGGATGAGGCTGAAGAAGTGTTGTACCTCAGTGCTGGCTGCCTGGGTTCTCACTTTTCTGCATTTATAGCCATTTCTCATTCCAGTCTTGCAGAGTCTCTAGCAGCAAACAACCTGAAACAAAAGGTATTGTTTGACAGGTAGAAGCGCATGTTAATTCAAGTGTGAATTATTTAATTCTTGGCACATCTTTTGTTTTGTATCTGATTTCATTCAGTCACAGTCTGTTCCACCTGTTGATTCCTGACCTGTAATGGTGTTCTGCTGATCTGATGATATTGGACAGGTTTGTACAGGAGTACACTGGAGCTGAAGTCTTCAGAGCACCAGTCAGAAGCAAGCAGTAAGAGTTACTGCTTGCAGTGTGGTTTTCACATGCTTGTCCTTTCCCTTATTTTTGTTATCTGAGCTTGGACTGCCTCTCTCAGGGAAACTCTTGGCCTAGGTAATTAGTGTATGGTGAGCTCATCTTTGAACCAGGGTGTAACTAGGGTCTGTCTTGTTGGTAGTTTGGCTTTTCTAGTTCACTGTTCCCCTCATTACAGGTTTGGAGCATCTTTGGTATAAAATCAGTAACCAGGAGATTCTACTAGGTTCAGTCTTCCTGCTGCTTTTAGGGTCACAGCTTCTGGAGGAGTAAGAATAACCTCTTAGTTTTGTTACAAGTTCAGGGGTTCAAATTTGAGAGAGAGGTTTCAACTTTGGGGTTTTTTTTTCTATGTTTGTTGCTGTACTGCTGAGCAAAAATTGAAGACTGATATAAGCACAGAGGCATCTGAGATGGCTTCTGAAAATATCTGTATTTGTGACCCCATCTGTCCAGTCAAATACAGAACACTGTGCACATTCATGTCTTTGGTACAAATTACACTAACGTTTGTGGTAGTTGTAATCTCTCTTGGTGAGCTGCTCTGCTGACTTTCTGTAGATGCCCATGACACTCAGGTGATCCTCTGGAATAGTTTTGGAGTTCTTATTAGCCACATGAACAGCAGACAGATCTTCTATATTGAGCTCAGAAAGGTTCAGAAGAACCTGTGCTGCCTGTGTAGTCCCTCTTCCATGAATGAGGGGCTCTGTGGTACTGGAAGACCTTTGAGGAGCTCAAACCAAGCTTATTTTACTTTATTAATCAGGTTTTGAGTATCAAGACTCAAAACTGTGATAAAGACTTACTCTGAAATGGAGAAGAGGGAACCTAGAACAAAGCAGGAGAGCACAGCTGCTGCCCTGTTGATGTGTAGGAGATGAGACTCAGGAGCTGGGCTCAAGCACTGCTGCAGATGCTGCCTTGACAGTCCATGAGAGTAAGGAGAGGGAAGGATGTTTTTCCTCTAGGAAAAACAGGTTCTGATAAAAGATAGGTTTAAATTCTTGGTGTATGACCTGAAGACTTGCTGACTAAGAAGAACCTGCTACAGGGAAGACCAGCAAGGATGAGGAGAGCTGCTACTGGATTTGATTCTTTCTTTCTTTGGAAAAAAATAGATTTGGCTAAGCTTTCCCACCCATACCTTTGGTTTCCACACCTTTCAAGCAGGGATGCATGTGCCAACAAACTTTATTTGGTATCACTATAAATGTATTCCTGGCTTGGAGACTTTAAGAAGAATCTCTTCCTTGTTCTAACATACGTATGGTGAAAATCTTCCCAGTGTCATATTGTATTGAGATAAGCTAGAGTGTCTTTTTGCTGCACCTCACCTGGGAGATCTTCCATATGAAACTACCTTTGTTTTTTAATCTGAGTTCTTTGCTTAAAGAGAAGAAATCCCCTACAATCTAGGAGCCTTCAGGTTGTTTTGCTTGTGAGGATAACTGGAAGTGGAGTCTCACATGTTTGGATTTTTTTTAAAAATCGTGTTTATTTTCTATATTTCAGGATATGCAGAAAGATCTTACTTCCTTGAAGAAAATAGAAATAGCCAAAAATGTTTTCCCTTTCTTCCTGTTATTTTAGGGTTGAGCAGACATTCCTTTTCAGTCATTGTGCTGGGGTTGTGTTTTGGCTGTTTCCAGGCTCTGAACTTCTCCTGAGTTTCTGAGCTCCCACAGTCTTGCCTGATGCTTCTGTAACATAAGGTGACATTTTTGCTATGTGTAACCCTGCTGAAAACCATGCACAGGCCTAAATTCCTGAGCAAAGTTGCAGAACCTTGTGTTCTGGATGGAGCTATGTTCTGTGTTTCCATGGGCCTAAAACTAATATTTCAGCTCTATGAACCTATAGAGGAGCATGATGATTTCTCAGAAATATCTGGAGTGGAAGATAGCATTTCAGTGAAACTTGCATTGATCTGGATTGCCAAGAATTTGCTGACTGTGGTAAAATTCTGCAGGAGGTAGGTGGGTGGGTGACCAGACTTTAGCACACCAGCACTTGGTCCAGAAGTAACACTTGGTTATTTGTACCTTCAGGCTGAAGTGCTGCTTGCTAAGTCTCTGTTAGCTCCATGCTTGTCAGTTTTGGGTTCAATAGCCCCTCAGGCACAGTTTATTTCTGTGCACGTGGAACGTGCTGGTTCTAGTTTCTAAAGCCATGCTCAGCAAGCATGAAGTACCTGCAGTGCGGAGTATCTGCTTCTGCAGGCACTCGGAGAAACCAACGTGGGGAGCTGGCCTTTGACCCTTCTTGGTGAACTTTGCTCTGTGTTAGTTCAAGGGCTGCAGAGTTCATGTGGGAGCCCACTGGGATGGTTCCTTTGAGGGTCTTGTTGAAAGCTGGTTAATTTGAAACACGTGGTGTGAAATGCACTGCATATGATCTCCAGCTCCCATGAGACAACAACACATCTGAAAACTTCTATCTGCTTCGGGTGCAGACCAGACCAAGGAAGGTTGCAGTTGAGCCATTGTACACATTTTTATTGCTTAAAGGTATTTTTTGGACAGATTTATTGTTCAGTCACAGCTTTATGCAGTTAGCCTTTGGCAACTTGCTTTTCTGTATATTAAAACTAGATTGTTTCAGATATTTCAAAACAAGGCACATTTTCATAAATCAAATAGCTGTCTGATCATTTTTCACAGAAAAATGTTTTGCTGAGTAGTACTTCTCAGCATCAGAACTGCAGCACATGGCACTAATATGGGTGAGAAACAATGATGGATGGGTGATGCTGGTTTAGGAGTTTTAGGCTTTAACATTTATTTCTTCAGAGGCAAAGTGAGATGGCCATGAAGCCTCAGTAGTGGCAATGTGGATTGTCCTCAACTGTATAAGTTGTCTGCCTTGTGCCCTGAGAGAGGAACCGAGTGGGCAGCCAAGGAACAGAGAGATGGAGATGGGTGAAGCTGGTAGAAACAGCTTTGCAGTTTGTCAATAACTTTCTTGGGGAGCCAAAGGAACTCAATGGCTGTAAAGCTGCTGTTCAGAGAAACATATAGCTTCTACTGGTCCTACTCAGCTGACATTGGGTCAGCCTCATGTGCCTTGGTGTTGCCCCTTCTGTCTTCAAACCAACATGTGCATCTTCAGTCTTGGAGAGAAGCTTGGGCAGTAAAATGCATCTGAGGATTGCAGTGCAAATTCCCTGTCTCCTGTGTTCTTGCCTCGATTTACAAAATGAGAAGTGCTTGTCTTGCCTTAGCAAAATCTGGTTTAGTTCTGTTTTTCTAAAGAGAGAAATGATGCACTTGTTTAGACAAGCTGACAACATGACAAGTGTTTAGCTGCAAATGCAAGTGGAAAACAGACCTTATGCCTTCTCAGTTAGATGGGAGAGTAGCATTGTCTGCAAAAGGTATTCCACCCCGGTTTTCCCTGCTTTGTTGTTATACTGAAGATAGAACATTTCTTTGCATCTCTGACCTTATTTCATACCCAGTCTATGCACACTTGCGAGTGTGAATTTTGAGGCAGTGTCTACTGGCTCTTCAATGACAGCTCAAAGGAGCATATGTTGCCCTAAATGATTTGCTTTGCACACTTTGTACCTGCGATCCCTAACACCCACATTCCCTCTTTTTGTGTTTTTTGGTCTAGTTCTGTCTCTCTCTTCACCCTGGTGTAGTCACTGCATACACCTTGCAGCTGCTTAACCAGGAACAGCTGAGGTGGGGGGGGGCATGGAGGCAAGGGATTTATATTCTGAGGGCTTCTCTCTGCTCTTGTAACATTCATCCCAATCACTGTTCTTTGAAATAATGATTTTTTTTTTTAGATTTGTATAAATTCCTTGGCTTAAGCACTGTGAGATCAAGAAGAAGGGAGGAACTCTTCTGAAACCCAGCAGGCAATGCCCTCTGGGTATGTGTGTACACTGCAAAGTCATCAGTCATTCAGTTGTTGACTCAAAGTTATTCTGGTTTGCCAGCATGCTTGTTCCCTGCTGAGTTACAGCCACAGATAACAAAAGTGAACTTTGTCTTTTTCAGAGTGTAGTCTTTTCCCAGATTTTATTTGTTGCTGCCTTTTGTGGTTTGGTTTGGCTTTGAATTTCCTTGGGGATGTTCTGTAGGTGGAGAAGGTAGTGCTTGAGGAGTGAATTTTGCCCCAGTTTCTCAAAATTATTTCTTAGGGGAGCAGTAGCATTCATCTCTTGCACTGTGTTGTCTAGACAGGGATCAACATGGTTTGAACAAGAAGGTTTAGTTAGTGTTGTTCTGGGATGTAGGTGTGGGGGTGGGTGCTCACAGGGGCCTCTGGGTGCAGATGGAGCCATGTGGGACTGGCTGGAAGTGTGACAGGAAGTCAGAAACACAGGTTATTTCTTGTGATAATAGAAGGCAGTTAAGTTGGGAAAAGTGATCTGCAAATAATTGTAACTCCTGTTCTGGGTGAGTGGAATGGGCTGAGGTGGAACAGGCCAAAAAACCACACCTCTAGCTGGAGTTTCTGATATTTAATACAACATCCCAAACCTCACCTGTACTGCATTAAGGTATGGCTGCAACTGGTTATCCTCTCACTGGTCTTGGAAAGGAGCTGTTTGCTTGTCTGATACACAGTCTGTGCATTTGTTTGTCTGCTTCACACACTCACCCTGCAGTCTGCAAAGGGATTTTTATAATTGGCTGAAGGACATTGAAAAGTGTTTTAAGCTTGTAATCTTGTATTGAGTGCTGTAGGGGAGGCAGTTGGCCCCTGAGGAGACCATGTTTAGTGAGAGGGAAAGGGGGAACAAATCTCTTGTGCATGAGCTTGGCATGTCCCCCTAAACCAATGCTGGCCTAATCCAGAAAGGCTGCCAGGTACTTTGGAAGAGGTGAGAATAATTTTCTGGGGTTTTGTTTTGCTCTGCAGTTGCTGCAGTCAAGTGGAACCAAAGTCAGCCGCAATGGGAAGGACTTCCAGTGAATTGATGTGGTTGGGGTTACAAAACATCCCTTTGCATGTTAATGCAACAGCTTCTAGCTACTGGTGTGATCATTTGATCTGGCAAATATATGTAGTTCTTGGTTGAGATTAATATTAATATTTTATTTGTCCTAAAACTGAGATTTTAATGATAGTGTTTATTTATAGCTATAATGCTGTTATATCTGCAGTTTCAAAATGCAATGCAAGATGTTTATTCTTCGAGGGTGGTTATTATAATTGCAAAATTATTACTAAAGGTGTGAAAAAACATCCTATAATAAATGCTTAGTGTTAGTATTCATTGCTGTTATTCCTTACTAGTTTATGTAAAGCAGTCTGTGTATACATTATTACATGTAATTCATTCTCAGAGTCACTTCTTAGGTTGTAAAATTATGCTTCTTATAAACCCTGGACCTTGAAAAGGGGCACGAGCTGCACTCTTGAAAATGTGAAATACATTAATGATTTTTTTCCCTTTTTGTTTGTGGGTTAAGTACTGCTTTCTGAAACTCTGCTTGTGACCTGTGAACTTTTTTGAAAGTGCGCCTAATTTGACATCATATGATGGGAATGCAGGTTGCCAGATAGTGCTCTGAGGCGAGGCACCTATAGTGTCTTTGAGGGAACCCAATCCACTTGCTTTAAGTTGAAGGATTTGGGGTTCAAAGGAAGTCCTTGCTATCTGCTCTAGGAAAATCTCTCATGGGCAGAATATCTAATGTCTTTCCTTGCTTTCCCCCTTGCTCCCAGTCTTATCAACTGCAGCTTTCAATGGTTAATCTACAACATATGCCAAGAGTGACAGGGAGAGAGTGATAAAGGCTGAGACAAACTTGTAAAAGTGCCTTGCAATTTGGGACAGTGGGAAAAGTGTTGGAGATTAACTTGGCTGAAGAACACAAATTAGTATTGCCCATTTCCTGATGAGAATGTGGCGCTGCTTTCCTGAGCAGCCAATGCTGGTGTAGCGTGTTGCAAAGGCTGTGCTGGTGTTGTACAGGTCATGTCCTGTCCTGTCCTGATTCTTTCAACTTTGCTAAGGTGCACTTGGAAGAAGCGATAAGGAAAGAGCAAAGTCAGTCTGTGCTGTGCTTGCATTGTGTGTGATGGGAGAGGGGCCCCGGCAGAGCTGGTGCTGGCTGGACACCAGGTGTAGTCACTGGTGCATAGGACTAGATGGGGCTGCTGAGCTGCCTTTCCCTGCCAAGACTCCTGTTGTCAGGTCAGATTGGGAAATATTTCCAGCTGCCAAGTGAGATGAGGCAGGCTTGAACTTTTGGCTGCACTGAGAAACGTGCTGGCACAAAATGAGCATGATGCTGTGCACACTTGCTCCAGGGAAAAAGCTGCAGAGGGGTGCATGAGCTGAGGTCAGTAGTGCAAGGGCCCTACAGTCATTTTGGGCTTCCCATCTCTCTGGGAGAGCAGAAGATCTAAAAATACTCCATCTATTTTCAACAGGTAAAATAACTCTTTTTACTAGAATAAATAGGCAGGGAGGAGACTCTTGAGTTCCTCAGGGAACTTGAAGGTTGACTAGGAAAGTGAAATTTGAGGTGCTGCATTTTAGTATCAAGTTTTGTCCCCATCTTTGGCTCTTTGACAGTCTAGTGTGGACCTGTATATTATGTGTCCTCTGAGGAGCTTGGGGGAGCTGTTTATATTTCACCCCTTTTCAGACAGGGTGGTTTTGAAGCTAAAACTCTGTTGCCCTGTTTGGGGCTTTAGGATATAGCAGAAGGAAAAATTGGGAACACAAGTTTAATGGTACAAAGCATCAAAGTATTGCAATCTGAGTCACAGCTAGCAAACATTATTTGGGGTGGTTTTGGAGGAGAAATAGCTCTTAGATTCATAAATTCATAAGCATGGTTGAAACTGGAATTCTCATGGTTGAAACTGAGACTTCTAGCCTGGATGGCTAAATTAGGGTCTTACGCACATTACTGAGGACTGTTGGATGTTCTTCACTGTGGTATTTTTACCATTCACACATGCTGCTCATTCTGTGTTGTGAACTGCCTTTGCAGTCATCACATCCATCTCGGGGATGTCACACAAAGCTGAATCTCAACACTCTTTGAAGGCTGTCACATTTCTCTTCATAACTTCAGGATGGTGACTAGAGCTTGCCACACTGATGAGGAAGAGGATTGTGCCTAAAAATTACTTAGGGAAGAAGTTCACAATAGGTCTGGTTCAGACTGGACTGTTTGGAAGCTCATACAAAGCTCCAAAAATCTCAGAACCAAGAGGGTAAATCCAGATAGAAGCTACTAATCTGCTCTGATGTCAGTGGGAGCTGTTTCAGTGTCTTCTGTGATAAAAGCCCCTCCATTGGGTCAAAGTCACTTGTGTGCATTAATAATGAAGGAAAGACATTATCTGTTGTTTTATGTGGAGACATGAAGGGTTACTCTGGGTGTGTGTATTCTTCACTTAACTGCTGTGTCTGTGTAATGAAGATGTGAAATAGTGGGTTTTGTTTGTTTTCCATCAAAATTTCTTTGAGCTTTTCACAATCAGCAGGAAAACCAAAGCAGAAATCAACCTTGGTTACTTGGTTTTGACCAATTTGATGTAAAGGCAGGGCCAGGACTATAGTTCCCTTATTGTCAGTGTGCTCAAGCTGGTGAAAACCCTTCTTCTGAGCCTGGGCACAACATTAACAGTCCCAGAAGGAGCCCAAAGACATCATATCTGTGCTGCCACATGCTTCTGGGCTTTGAGATTGACTTTGTACGCATGGCTTTTGACTTAAGCTGTTCTCCATTGGGACATGAGGGAAGGAGAGCAAAGTACATTTTCCAAAGAAAGACCCTCTCTGGGAAGTTGGGAAAGGTCTTTGCTCCTCCTGCCTCTGAGCTCTTGCTTATTTGTGATGTGTAATGATACTTGCCTGCCTTTTGTATGTTTTTATTTTCTGTTCCTGCCTATAGGGATGTAANTTTTTTTTTTTAAATAGGTATATTGCAGTGGATCTGAAGCTGATATAAGAGAGAATTTCTTCTGGGAAGAGAAGCTTCCCTGTAAGGCCAGCCCTGAAGATGTGGACTGCCATTGTGTTCTTCCTGCTGATTTCCATCTGTATATGTGAACACAGGTTTTCTGTCCTGAAAGGGAGAGGAGTCCATGTAGTGCAAATAAACAGGCTTACTAGTGAAGAGCAATGCAGGCAGGCTTGTCAGAGCCCAGGTGCTTCAGGTGAGGTTCTTGTCCCTTGGATGGAATTCCAGCTGTGTTTCCTGCTCCTTGAAGGTCTCTGCTGCTCCTTTGATGACTTTCTTTTTTAATTCCAGTTGTTTACAGGCATTTACAGTTACGGCTTCTCTGTGTGGTGCTGAATAACTTCTGACAGCTTTGGTTAAATTGAATCCAGGACAACTGCTTCCCAGGGCCCTTCAAGCTTCCATAAGAGACAGCATGTGCTGTTGGTGTGCACTGATAGCGTGCAAACAGTGTTAGGTCACTTGAATTGAAGAATGATTATTCCCTGCTGCCAGATGTTTGCAAGTGAGCAGTGCTGTTGTAGACAGCTGCACTAGAATGAGTAGTCTTTGCTCCCTGGTATTTGTGTGTGTTTTCTGCCTTAGAAGAAATCACTTTGTCTTGCAACCAAGCACAAGGTTAAATCTGTTGAGGTAAAAGCCTTCTCACTACCTCTGAGATGTCTTTACAAAGAATTAAACTTATAGTAGTCTTTGAGTTGTCCTTATGAAGGCCCCAATGCTGTCTAGCCAGACGAGAAAGCTTGAAGATCCTACAAAAAGGTGGTGATGCTGTGGTGAAGATGAGACCTTGGCTGAGGTGGATGAGTATCTGATATTCAGATGGTTAGGAACCTAATAAAGATGCTGGTTTTAATGGCCATTAATGGTCATTTTCTTCATTAAGACATCTAGATGAATTTACATGGGTCCTAACTGCAGTGCACTTTGTTTGTCCCTTTCTGGGTGAGTGAATTGTTGTTGTCAGGAGAAGACAAATGGGGGTAGGCTGCAATGGCAATATTGGTTCCAATGGCTTTCTTTGGTTATTTGCACTAAGGCTGAGTCAGGATCCTTTAAGATCAGACCTTCTAGATACTGTGTGGTTTGGGGTTTTGTTTTTTTTTTTTTGGTTGTGCGGTTTTTTTGTCCTTTTTTTTCCCTTTGATTCTTTAATTTGAGGCACAGAGCAGTGTGTTTGGTATCCTGTGTGCAGCAATCCATTTTCTCTGCTGTTTTCAGGGAGCCATCACTGTAATTGGTCTGTGGCCTACCAGAATCACTGCCTCCTGCTGCAGTGTCACCACCTGAGTGTGTGCCAGAATGCTGGAGAACAAGACATCAAAGACCTGCTTGCAGGTAAAGCCATGTTTCAGGCTTCTGGGAAATCCAGGATCCTGATTCGTTTGCTTTAAATGCCTACATTTAACCCTTGATAGGCTTTCAGCTGAGGAAGATGGGTTGTGAAATGCCTGCAGGGTGATTCTGTAGGTACAGTTCACTGGAATAACTGTTTCACTTTGTACTAGGGACTGTGGCACTTGCATGAGTGCATGATGTGTCTTTGAATAACTTTTGTAACACTTACTGAGAAACAGTTTGTCTCCATGTTGAAGACATCATTCATTCAATCCGTTTGCACGCCACATGCTGTCCTAGCGAAAATAAAGGCATAACAGATGTATTTATATCTTTTTTCAGAGAAAGGAAAATGTCCTGGCATTGTTTGTCTCTCAGATTGCCAGGATTTTGTTCCAGAGTCAACAGACTGCTTCTTTAATCAGAGCAGCAATTGCTCATGGTGACTTTCCAGTGCCAGGGTATTTAATTTTAATAAAGTGACACAGTAACAAAATGGGGCTTATTTATAATTGGGAAATCAATCTTCTAAAGTTTGTTTCAAGAGTTCACTGTACCCAAGTTTAAAAACAAGAATTTGTTCATGGTTCTTTTGGGTTGGCAAAGGTTTCTCTGCAATGTAACAACTGGACTTGTGATAAGCAGATGGGATTTGTGTCACTATAAATCTAGCTCACTTAGTTGTGAAGGAAATTATCCTGATGTATGAAGGTGTAAGTAGAAATTTCTGCTCAGTTTTGACAAGTGAAAATTACGAATCTAGGCACAAAGGCTTTGTCAATGATGTGTAACCTTGAAAGCATGAGTCTTCTTCTCAGGAACTGACATTTGTAAGACTGCTCCTGTTGATACTGTGCTTCTGCATTGTAGCTCTGTATTACTCCCCTTTTGTGAAATTAACTCCCTGGTTGGGCAAATACTAGAGGTCTGTGGCAGAAAAAACAAACCAAAAAAACCTCAAAGGGATTATGTGTAATAAAGGCAGGGGGGTCTTGAGTTTTCATGTTCTTGCTAAATTCAGGACTGATTTATTCCACTTGTACTGTGTGTACTGCAGAATATGTGTTCTGGTTTGCATGTTGGGGGGTTGAGGTTAGATTTGAGCTTGAGAATTTTTTATTCTTACAAAAGTAATTTGTTTTGTCTTTTGGAAGAAATTGTCAGCGGCAAATGGGAAACAGCCGTATTTCACCGCCAGAGCCATCTGCAGAAAACAGAGGGGATGCTGAATGCAGGGATTGACCAACACAGTGTGGAAAACAACTTTTCTCTAACTGCTCAGACTGACAGTATTCATTTGAGGCATTTGTTGGGGGTTGAGAAGAGAGATGTCTCAACTAGCAAATTAATTGCAAGCAATGCTAACACCACTGCCCCTGCCATAACAACAAACATTACAAATGCAACTTTCTCTGCCACTTATGAAACAACTGCCAAAGCCTCAAACACCCCTGGAGGTTCTGATACCTCTACTAAAGCCATATCATCCTCTGCCTTTTCTCCCCTTCATGGTACCACCTCTGCTTCCACTTCCAGGTATGTCACCCAGTTGGTGACCACCAGCCAAAATTCAGGAAATAATAGCTCTGTCTCAGTATCATCCCCTGCTTCTGCTGCCCCCACTGTTACTTCTGAAGCAGGTACCCAAGCACAGCCTAGGCCGGGTACCACCAGCACCAGTGCTCCTCACCCTGACAGTCCCACCCCTGCTGGAGCTGACCTGGAGACACTGAGCACAGCACTGAGCACAGCACAGAGCACCCCCATCCCACAGGAGGCAGGAACATCTTCCACCGCTTCCACGCATATCACAGCACCCATCCCAACGGAGACTTCTCACTCCATGAATCCAGCGAATGCTACCACCTTGCCAGATCTAAAGCCAGAAGCAAATACAACCACAGCATCCTTGAATGAATCAACTTCTCTTCTGGGCTCTACAAGAGGTGCTGTGGTTCTAACTACAGCCTCTACAATTGAAACTACGACTGAAAATGGGATGAAGTCAATATCCGATGTCTTTTCAACAACCATGCCTCCAACAGATGCAGCCAAAACAACAGCTTCAGGCCTCACAGAGACTCAGGACACAGACAACGAGTATCTTCTCATTGCTGCTGAGCCCCTGACTCAGTACTTAGTAGATAAAAGTTCACTACTTGCAGTGCTTTTAGTTGGTACGTTCTTTTTCATAACTGTTATAGTTCTTTTCCTCATGCAGGCCTATGAGAGCTACAAGAAGAAAGATTACACACAAGTGGATTACCTGATCAATGGAATGTATGTGGACTCAGAGATGTGAAGAGGTGGGGATAAACAATGGGCAAGAGATGGAAAGGAGATTCAGTCTGCCTGACTTGTTTTTTCCTTTCTATCTGCCTATAACACAAACTGAAAGTGCTTCCAAATTTACTTCTAGTGCAATTGAGGAAAAATGCCATGTACTGTATTAAGAAAAAATAATAATTTTTTATTCAACTGTGCAACAGGTTGCTGCAAAACCATAAAAAAGGAATAATTTTTTAACATTTTCACACATAGCTTTGGCCATTATAATTCATTTATAAACAAATCTAACAAGATGTAAGTTGCCATCCTCTGAAAATGCTGTAGTGCTTTTCAGCTGTTTACAGTGCAGGTTGTGTTTCATTTGTTTCATGTGTGCTCCTCTGAAAACAGAGCAAAGGATGCTGTCACCTTTTGTGAAGTGCTCCCAAATAGCCAGATGAGAAGTGTGGAGTACTGTTGCAACAGGAGACTTTTAATCCAGTGTGTGTCATATTTCAGTGTGCTTCTTGCTTATGAAGAGGTCTGTTTACAAGGTGTTGTAAACTCTGTTTACTGCTAACCCAAGGTATCTTTTCACCACAGAGTGGATTTCTGTGCCTCTGCACTTAAATGATCTTATTTTTATATTCAGTTAATAAACGGGGCCCTGGAAGGGCAGATCTTGTGTTTCTTGTTTCATTGCTGTCTCTGCCAGTTCAGAAGCAAGCAAATGGGCTTTTGGGGCTTAAGTAAATTAGCTCCACTTCAGTATTCCAAGTGTGGGGGCTTTGAAGACCTGGCTGAAAGCATGGACATGTCACAGAAGATACTGATCATCTTCCAGAGTACTGCTTCTATAATTTAAAACCATTATGCTGCGTCTCCCAGGTATGCAGACCCACTTACTGCTTATTATCTTTTGTGCTTAGAGCATCAGCCTCTGTTATGGTTTTTCTTCTGCGTTTAGGACCAGCACAGAGTTGTTAGTATTTTGGAAACTTAATTGCACATGCAGTTGCAACTTGCCTCCCAAGATCTGTAGCTGAGAAAATGAATAGAAAACATTTGATTTTTAGGCAAGTATTCATTAGTGATTAATGCATCTTATTTGGATGACATATACATACCAATAGCCAAGTGCTGGATTCAGGTGTGTTGGCGTTTTTTTTTAGCCATCTTGATAGCTGGTCTCTCGTTTTGAATTATTTGGCTGTTCTTAAATCCAGCTTGCGTGTAATCTTGAATGAGAGTGATAATAAGCAAACCTCAGAATTTGAGCTGCTGAGTTACAGTTTGATTATTTATTCAAATTCCTGGGCTGTTTGGAATTTGGAGGGAGCCTTTACCCTGGAGGAGGCTACTTTGTAGACGACCTCATTGTCAGCTGAGAGTGCTGTGAAAACAGCTGCAGAGAGCACAAGCAGCAGCACAGCCAAGGGGTTGTTTGAACAAAATAGGCTGGAGAGATTTTCCTGAATCTTACCCAACACAAATTTTGAGGGCAAAACTTCAGCAAGTAGAGTGTGTTGAGGAAAAATGTTGCTTTGGAAGCAAGATCACTTGGTTTTCAACATCAAGGATGCATTTAGCAATAGTTTTGCATGGACCTCATCTGCATGCCAGTGGGTTAGAGCATCTCTCAGGGTAAAGGGGCAGTGTGGTTTGGGGAGTCTACCTCCTTGGAAAGTAAGAAGTATAAGCCACTAAGTTTACTCCGTGCTTCCCAGAGTGGGGGGAGGGTGCAGAATTTTTGAAGGTCTCAGTTTTATTGTATTTTAAGATTACTATTAATTGGTTTGTTCTGAGCAGAAGGGAATTGAATTCTGATTTCTCCATCTTCCAGGATCCACCCGTGTAAAGGATCTGTGCAAACAAGGTGCTGGGAACATTCCCCAGCATGGCTGGGGAGTTGCACCCTGTTGAGATCCCTGCTTGGGATTGTGTTGAGCAGTTAGCAGATGTCTGGCAGATGCTGCTCTACATCCACCAAGTCCAGAGATTTATCTTTATGTAGTGATTTCAGGTTTCACCTTAATTGCAGGTGAGTCACTAACCACAGACCTAAGCATGTGGTCTTGAGCTCTGCTCCAGATACTGAGATAAGAGCTGTCTGCTGGCTCCGTGCCATCTCCCAAGTAGGGAGATGAGCTTTACCTCAGATTCAGCTCACTTCTTCCTCATTTAGGCAGCTAGGATAAATGCATTTTGATAGGACAAATCCAGGGAATAGTGTTCCTCCTTCCCTGCCTCTGTAGTGAATTCTTGCCTTTAGGAAGTGCATGCCTACATAAAGGGTCAGTGTTGCAGCTCTTCTGGTTCTCCCCAGTATTTTTGGGTTTTTTTCCTAAGTTGCCTGAGCCATTTCCAAAACACAAACTATGATCATGAGACTGATAGTTGCTTATCCTGGAAATAGGGAAATTTCTGATGAACTTTGCACTCACTGTGGCATTTTACCTTTTGGTCTCTGTGGATCTATTAACAGAGCTGGAGTTGGACACCAGATTCTGTGGAGTGGAAATTTGTGAAGTTTCATTGCTTATTTTCTTCTTTGAAGAGGTATTAGACTCTTGTATTGATTTCTTTGAGAAACTAGGAAGGGAGAGGAAAGTGACATTACATAAAAGAAACTCTTGAGTTTTTTCTAAAACTTGAAGATTGGTATATTAAAAACAAATAAAACCCTTCAGGGATAATTTACATGGGTATGATATAATTACAGGAGTTGGAATTGAGTTACAACTCTATTTACAAGAGTTTTGGGGAGTTTCTCATGGACGTAGTGAGAATATTACACCATGGCTAAATGAAACCACCACTATAAAAATCTTTGTGGCTTTTTAGCAGGTCCTTACAGGAAGGTGAGTACTCATCAGAATCTTGATGCAGTTCCCACAGCCCTGGTATGTTTACATCCAGGCCTCCTCATCAGATACTGGCACAGCCAGTCTTTTTTTTTTTTTTTTCTTACTTGAGTTACTGCACTTCCAGGTCTGAATTACTTTCTCAACAGAAACTGAGCCTTTTAGTGTAAGGCCAAGCACCAGAATGAGTCTTACTTCAGTGCATTCCTGCATACAAGGTGGAGATCTTTGTTTGCCATGGAATCAGATTGGTTTGGGTTAGAAGGAACCTTTAAAGGTTATCTAGTGTTAACCCCCCTGCCATGGCAGGGACATCTTCAACTAGACCAGGTTGCTCAGAGCCTTGTCTAACATGACCATGAAGGCTTCTAGGGATGGGGCAACCACCATCTCTAAGCAACCTGTTCAAGTGTTTTACCACCCTCATAATGAAAAATTTCTTCTTTATATCTAGTCTGGATCTACCATTTTTAGTGTAAACCCATTACTGCTTGTCCTACCTCAATGGTGCTCACATTGCAGTGCCAGCTGAAGTAGGTTTTTCTTTGCAGCCCTATGGTCTCATAATAGCTCAGTTTAGGCATTTAAAAACAAACAAACGAAAAACCCCAAATCATAAAAACCTGTGCTGGAGCTTTGGCTCTGAAAGTCTAGGTGTGTTTTCTGGCATTGAGACCCAGTTGTAAAGATTTGTCAACTTTGATGTGTTGTGTCTAGCTACTTGTAAGCCTTGAAGGAGAGCAGTGGGACTGTGAAATATGGGTTGGATGTGCAGTTTTCTAAAGGGCTCTTCTGTAGGGGTGACTTGATCTGCAAATCTAAAGGAATTAGGATTTCTTCCCTTCTGGCTCTTTGAGCTCGACATCACCAGTAGCAAACATCCACTTGGTTGTTTCTACCTCCACCCTGGTGTTTCTCTCTGGGCTAAAATCATCCTCCTGGAATTGCCTCCCTTGTTCTGCTTTTGAGGCCACAAATGGTGGCCCATCTACAGCATTTCATGGTTTAGTGTTGAAATAGTTAATAGTATGTTAAGGGAGAAAATGCAACATCTTTGGAAGTTTGCTTCCAGAATTCCCAATAGGGCTCTAGCAGGTTATCTAGAGGACATCTGCCTAGGAAGTGCCAAGAACAACATTCTGCTGCTGTGAAGCATATCTGATGCATATTGGGATTCAACCTGTTGTATGGCCTAAAACAGGAACATCCTGGAATTAAATTTAGATTAGATGAGTTCTAAATGCCACCTCCCTTTTGTTTAATTACTTGTACTAGAAGGATGTTGCTCTAGACAGAAGAGAAGAAAGGAAATAATGGAATATTGAAACATTAAAGGAATAGTAGGAAACAGGAACTTTGCAATTGCAAATATGAGTTTGCAATATGCCATGTAGTGTCCAGAGAATTAAAGAGCATATGCAGAACTCTTTATTAGGACCTGTAAAGCAGCTATTGCATGTAGTTGGAAAATGCTCAGGAAGGTCTGGAAATGGAGGTATCATGAAGTTGGTTTCTCTGGATTTGTCTGGTGGCTGCTTATTTTTGGCATCAAAAAAGGAAACCTGAGCCCTTCTCTGCTGAAGCGTTTCTGAGGGCTTTTTCCACTGTGGGTTCCCTGGTATGCAGTAAAGGCAAGTGTCCTTAGTTCAGCTGGGTGAGAGTTAATTTTCCCTTAAGTAGCTGGTACTGTGCCATGTTTTGAATTTAGTATGACAAAAACACTGACAATACTCTGATATTTTACTTGTTGCAAGCCAGTGACTGCTTGGCACTCACTTGCCAGCTGGGGTTAAGCTGCGACAGCAAGTTCAGATTGCGACATCTCCCCAACCAGGGCAACTCCAGCTACCTCCTTTCCATGGCCTCTGAGTCTCATGAAACTTAATTTCCTTTGTTGTGCTTGGCTGAAGTTGGCCCGTGGGTTCAAAAGCAAATTCTTTCATCTCGCACAAAGTATACGGGCTTGTAAGACTGTGCTTTTCTAGGAGAAACCAGGCTGAAGAGCAGCGGAGCCCAGAGCTGTATTGATTCCTGTCTGCTGGAAGGACTAGGTAGTTCAGGGTTAGGGACTGCTTTGGCCTTTTGGGCTTGCTGGATAGCTGGTTATTGTGGGGAAAGCTGGTCTTTGCTCTGCAGCATTTGGGGTTCATGTCCTTGTAGTTTCACGTCCCTGGATCTTGTCTTTCTGTGCTGCTGCTGGGCTGGGTGATGTGTTTAGAGCAGCCCTGCCTTGGCTGAGAAATGCCAGCAGGTTGTGCTGCGGGGCTCCACAAGAGCTTGTCTGTTCAGCCTCCCTCTGGCAGGGAAACCCCAAAGGATCTGGGAAAGAGTCTCCGCCTGATCCGGGGCTTCCTGGTTAGCCCTGGGTGATGTTCAGCTTGTGCTTTGGCTGGAGTTATGTTTGCATTATGATGTTTGAAGGAGAGCTTCTTTGCAAGCACGCAGAACTTGCCCAGCATCCTACTGTTCCAAATCAAAAGGGCTAAAGCTGTTTGGACTGAATTGTACAATCTGTTCAAAAAAGCAAACAAATAACTTGTCTTCATGGAAAGTGGCTAAATTATTTTAACTCTTTCAAGCTGGGACAGGTGAAACCTGTCCATGGGTCATGGACTTTAGGGTCATGGACTTTAGCAACTTGTTCCTGTTCTTTACTGCAGAGGATATAGCCAAAGCTTGTAAGTGTGAATACTGTTACACCTTTCACATAACTCGTAACATTAAGGAATGGAAAAGAAAGGAGGGGGGATTTATTCAGCTGCAAAAAGCTCATATTTAGAAGTGACTATCAGGTAGTTAAAACAAACCAATCAAGATTTAACCACGTTCTAAAGTTTAAATTAACCTCTACTCTTAAATCTTGAGATTACAGTCACTGCTGCAGATTAAAAAGTGGGAATTTTCGAAAGTACCTATGTTGTGATTTCTCACAAGTGCTGCACCCACTATAGGCATTTTCCTGAGCAACTTTGTTCATCCTTGGTCACTGCAGTTAAACTGAAGTCAGCAGCTGACTAATGACCAACGTGGGCTGTACCATGGGGCAGAGGTTTCCCTGCTCTTGCAAAACTGAAACCTTTTACTGCAGTAGAGTGAGGATGTGCACAGTGGCTGCCAGCTGGTCCTGCACCCTTGTGGTATCAGGCAGTGACAAGAATATCCTTAGTCTGGTGTGGTACCTTGTGTGATCCAGGTGATGCCAGAGAGCAGCTGAGCCTGTAAAGTACCAGAAAAGAGAGTGTGCTCAGGGAGGAAGCTTTGCTGATATTAGTGCACAGGGCGGTACTGTTAGGGAGCAGCTGAAATCCTTGCTGATGACTTTTATCAGAACTAGGCGAAGCTTGTTATGTAGGGAGGTGCTAATATGGTTGTTCAAGGGACAGGGGGTAAATGGAAGCAACTTTGGATGAACAGTGTACTTCTGACCAGCTCAGCTATGGGCACTTGCTGCTGGTAGAAGACAGCTCTAAACTGATTCCTCCTGCGTGCATCCTGGTGAGTATTCCCAAGAGTGAGAGAGCAGCAGCAGTGCTGTGTGAGATACAGCCAGTGCCTACAAGTTCCAGGCAAAAAGCTGTCTGATCTGCAGGAAAGAACCCAGCTGTCCTATCTCATTCTCCTGATTGCTGGGTCAAAGAGTTCTGCAGACATGTTTTAAGAGCTGAAGGCAAGTTGTTTCAGCTTTTTTCCCCCGATTTATTGAGTTTTACCTATACCTACATGTCTTCAGTATTTATACTGAAGTAGTATTTGGCTAAAGCTCTTCAGAACACCATGAGCTTCCCTGCTAATGACATCCTGGAGTGGGTCAATTTTCAATGGAGCTTTCCTTAGCTGAGGTTTAAGTCCCCAGCATCTTGCAGAGGGTCAGGAATGTTCCTGTGGTCCAGAACTGCCTTGGTAATTTTTGTGGAAGGTTTTATACTTTCCATCCCACTTCAGTCTGCAAGGAGAAGTAGAGAGGCTCTTCTGCAGGAAAGAGCAATCTCATCCACCAGCAGTTGGTGACATGCAGTGAGCATCATCCGATTTGGAAGGACACGGTGAGCTTCATGAACACGGCCTCCATGCCTCTCCCAAATCACACGCAGTCCTGGGGCCTGTTTATAGCCAAACATAAAACTTTTTCAGAAGATGACCTCACCTGTTGAAAATCACATCCATATGAATGAAAGCAGGAAAGGGGGCAGTGGCTGACAGGGATGGAGGGCTCCACGTGGGCAGCAGATGCACACGGCTTGCAGTGGGACAACCCATGTGGTTTTTTCCAGCTGTGAGCCTTGGTTCTGCCATCAGCGTGTGAGAGGCTTGGTAGAGTGTACTTTTTGTTGAATGTTTGCAGTTTTGCTTGACAGCAGGAAATGCTGGAAAATGTTAGTGAGAGCTGTCAAACCCTGTAATGACCTCCCAAGGGAAGGACTAGCATCCCTACAGGAGTTCAAATCCTTACAGACTTAATATAGCAAAGGAAAAGTCCTGGCAACGAAAGGATGACCTGAGAACTCTTCTGTGGAGACGTAGTGAATGATGTTCATTACATAATAAGCTGGAGAGATCTGTGTGCTTGCTAAAGGTAAAGGAAGATCAGGCATTTCCATGAAGAATCTTCCCACAACTGGGCTATTGTTCTTCATGCTTCTGAGTATATGCGATTGTTGGCCAGATAAAAGCAAAATATACCTTTGAATGCATTTGTGCAGAACTGTCTGCGGAGGAAATTAAAAGCCAGAACAGAAACATTCCTTGAGGTATGTGATATTTGTGCTCAGATCAATTGTCTCCTCATTGAGTTGCTGGCTGAAAACACTGGGCTGAGCAGATCCATGTGGCAGAGTCACAGAGCCAATTTCTGGCCACAGGACTGGGTAAAGGTTTACTGCATTACCATGTTCTTTCCTTTACTTAGCTTTAAAGCTGTTCTGATGCCTGTCACTATGGAGGGAGCCCTGCAGAGTGAGGTGAGGTCGCCTCATGTCCCCACTGTGGTGTGTGGATGGCCACTGTGGCTGTTCCTTCCCAGCTTCAATGTGTGCCTTCATGTGGGCCTGTCTTGGCCTAGGAATCGTCCCACAACAACTTTGAGGTATATATTCTTCACCTATTGCCAACACAGATGTCACAGCCCTTTTAAAAGGAAAATGCAAGATCTCTCCTGTTTAAAAAAACAAAAAAAGAAGTCTGAGATGTCTTTTCCACATCTCTGAATGTGGCTTCAGTCCTGAACTGTTTAATGTTCCTTCATGTCTTGCCATTTCCTGCCAAAAATGACCAGCAAGGTGCCAGAGGGACGCTAATTCTTATTCTGAGATTTATTGCACTACAAATCCCCCTTTAGCTCTGCTAATCAATTCTAAGCTCCACTTATCAAATGACCATGTACCTTTTTGCAGGACTGCCATGTGATATCTGTTTCTTCTCTCTCCATGGTTTTCCTGGTCATTCCAGTGGATTGAGAAGGCCATAATGTAGATGAGACTAATAATAAACCTGCACTAGAAGCAGCTGCATTGTGGAGGAACTTTAAACCCTGAAGCAAAGCAGGCAGGGACAGTTTTAACCACAGTGTGCTCTTTAATTGAAACCTGTGCTGGAGCTGACCTGCCTGCCTTGTGATACTGTGTGGGCTGGGTGGAGATGCAGCCTGTGTTGTTAACCTACTGCTATAATATTTACACAGATAATTTTAGCCTCTGACATTGAGAAAATGATTTTCTGTACAACCTTTTGGTTTGGGCCACCTATGTACTCTGGGGGAGAGGAAATTGCATGAGTGCTGGCATGAGTCCTTTGCAAGTTTCCCATGCTTCTGACAGGTAAACAGTCACTGGGTAGGAGACAGAAGAACTACTGGGGATGGTGCATTTTAAATCACTTTACCTTTTCTTTTGCTCATCTCCTAGCTAGAGCAGCCTTGTTGAAGGCTTTTTTCCAGTGCAGATTCCTCTTGTTGGGTGCTTGTGTAGGCTTCACAAGAGACCTTTAGCAGCTGGCTTTGAGTTGCACTGGAGCTAAGCAAGGGTGTGGGACAGACAGAGCAACCTGTGCTGCAAGTTGAAGTGGGCCTGAGCTGCCAAGGCAGATCAGTGGAAGGCTGAGATGGACAATTTGTTTGGGTCTTTTTTTTTTTTTCTTTTTTTTGCAAGGTTTCCAACATGCCTAGCCAATACATTTTAGCTACAAGTGTCACTTACTGGCAAGTGCTGCAGCATCACCTTTTTGAGCCAGCAAAACTCAGGGAGGAAGGGATGTCTTCAGAGAAAGGCCTTGCTAGTAAGGTCTGTGGGCTGATTTGCTGAAACAGCTCAGGAAAATGAAGACTTTGGCTGCTGATTTCATTGGGACCTCCTGAGGTGCCTCCTTATTCATTGGATCTGGACCACAAGCTAAAGCAGAAGGTTTCTGGAGCGCAGCTGCCGCTCAGCCCCCAGCAGGGATGAGCAGTGGCTGCCCTACCCAAGCACAGCTGTTTCGTGTTACTGGGGCCTGATAACAACTTCCTCTTCCCTGTGTGTGTGCTGGTGGCCTGGCACTTGTGGGGCCAGAGCTACTGGCTGTCCTTGGCACCACTTTCTGGGTGATCTGTGTGTGTAGGCAGCAGAAGGGAGGTCACTATTGTTCTAACTTTGTTGTCAGGGAAGTCTTCCTTCTATTGACTCAGAAGAGAATGGGCTAGGAGAACTGAAAACAAGCTGAGGGGTGGCTTTTCTTGCTCTGTGGCTCACAGCTTTATTGACCAGAGTCAGGGAGGGCAGAAAAAGGGAGTGATCAGCAAGCTTTGTAGAAGTAGGGAGCAGGAGGAAGAGGAGACAGGTCCTTGAAGTTTTGTGTCAAGCACCCCATCTATAGAATTTTGGCTGCCTGCTCAGGAGGAGCAGTTCTTGCATGGTCAGGCTGATGAAGAGCACTAGATTCCCTTGCATGTGGGACTGGCTGGAGATGTGGGCCTGGACAGCTGGCAAAGCAGCAGCTGTGGGATGGGAGAGAGCATGGAGGAGTGAGTATCTGAAAATGGGTGACAAGTGAATTCCAATGACAAGAGCCAGCCTTGCTGCTCATGCTCTGAAACACCTTACTGGTGGGATCTGCCCTCCATCCTTCTGTGGCTGCCACACAAAGGCCAGAGGTATTTTACATCTGGGGACAAAGGAGTAAAAGATGCTTCCTTAATGTTGCACTTCGAAGATTAGCTGGCACAGAATTGTGCTACAGAGCATTTACCCTTCAAGTGCATAAAAAGAAGAAAAGCTGACCAGCCCCTCCCTATACAATATGGGGTTTATTATTTGATGTTTAATATTTTAAATGTTTAAATATTTAACGTTTATTATTATGATGTTTAAAATATTTTAGCCATGCTCCTCATTGCATTAGGCTGGAAGCATACATACATTGAGATGCTGCCATGGCCTGTGACCTGTACAGCCTAGACAGATTTGGGGTACAACAGAAAGAGAGTGTGGAGAAGTGGCAACCAACTTAGGGAGACAAAGGAGAGTGGTGAAATCAAGAGAAGTGGTTGGGCCTCTCATTTCCAGTTTCCTGCTTCCCACCCCATTCCTGACAATGCAGCTTCCCCTGTTTTAACACAAGGAAGATCTGTGGTAAGGAGGGAAGGAAACAGAAGCTGTCCTGCTCTGGAGGTAGTGTCAGTGCTGCATTGCAGCTTTCCATGAGGCACCAGCTCTCTGTCAGAGATGTCAACCCCAAACAAAGCTGTTCAGGATGTTTTCTCAGTATGCTGTGCCACAGCAGTCCATGTTGGCTATAAAGCTGAACAGACCACTCAGGGTGGCTTGGAAGAGAAGCAAAGTGCCTGCCAGGAAACACACCTTTATTTATTGCCAGGCAAGGTGAAAATGAGTACAGGGCTGCAGTGGTTTTGCATGTAGGAAACAACGGATATTTCACATTGCAGGAAAGAAAACATGGTACCAAGGCTCAGTATGCCTTGAAAGGACAAGAGATGGTCTGCTGAGTACAAGGACCTAAAATCCATGGATTTTCATAAAGATATGTTTTTTAGCCTTTTCTGGAGGTAGGGGTAGCCATTGCAAAAGCTGGGGACTTTTCATTGTCTGATATCCCCTCTCCTGCTGCTGGATAAGAGACCTGTGTTGAACCTGTGGCTTCATGCTGCTGTTCTGTCAGCTACAGGCCCTTTTTGAGGTGTCACCTCATCAGGTGTTTGTTCCCAGGTGTTGCTGCCTCATCTGCAGTGCACTGATTCAGCTATTTCTGCTGCTCTACTCTGTACTGAATTAACAGCAGGATTTTTTGGGGGTAGGTGGTGATTGCTTTCCTACTTTTTCAAACCAAAATCAGGAGCAGGTTTTTTTCCAGCATCATCTTCCCTGCTTCAGGAGCTGGATGCAATATTTCCTTCAAATCACCTTCCTCTGACCTCAAGAATAGGCTCTGAAAAATGTCTTTTCTAGCATTCAAGGGCCATGACCTCTATCACCATTGCTGCTATTGAGTGATTATTGCCTAAGACACTCATCTCTGGATTTGTTCCTGGATTTTAAGTAGCAGATTCTGGGTAGGTTAGCTCAGTAGGCATTGATGTGATTCAGTTAATTTGAGATGTGTTTTCACTGGAAAACTAACAAGTGTATGTGTGAGCCAGCTTTAAGGTTCCCTTTTCTTGGTGAAGTGAGGGATTGCTCAAGACAAGGTGACAGATATTTATTTTAACTTTTAAATCATGGCAATGGTTGTATTTTCCCCCGCCTACTCACTGTCTTAAAACTGAAAAACAGCTGAACTGAACTTTCCAAAATGTTTTCTGGTAAAAAACCAGAAGGGCAAAATTCCACCTGAAAAGCTTGAAGTTGCTTACAACTGAAAAGAGCCACTTGGGAATAGAAGTGAGAGCTGCCCATATGTGCTTCTCTTCTAATATTAACAGTAATGAGAGTTCTAGATGGTCAAGCAGTGTTTTATAGGTACTTCAGGTACCTAAGAAGATGCCAAAAATCTGTCATGTTGACAGGCCTTGACAGTATAAAACAGCATTGCACAACAGCTCCTCAGAAGTGGAGAAAACAGGTTTCTGGTGAAAATTGAATTAAGTAAAGGGAACTGTAATTACTGTAGCTGGAATATGGCCTAGCCAGGAAGATTTTTAAAACTTTCCTTGCTGTGAGCTCTACCAAAAGTGGTCTGTTCTCTACTTTGCATCTTACACAGAAAAGAAATCTCTGAGAGCAAAGATTAGCTGGCACTGTGCAAAGGTACAGAGTTCAACCTGGGAAGGGAATTATCAGGTAAAATTCAAATGCCACCTTTGGCAGCACAAGGTATTTTATTGGCAGCTGTTTATTCAAGTGTTGACTCAGCCCAGCTTTTGAGATCTAACAAGATTGAGAGCCCTAAGGGCTTATGGCCATGGGCATTAATAAAGCAATCTAATTAAGAGATAATTAAGTCACATTTATTAAATTCCTAATTAAGCAGCCAACCATAAATGTGTTAAGTAAGGAATGCTCAGTTGGGATTGTTCACTTTCCACACCCTAGCAAAAGGTTAAAATGGAGGGGAAAGAACTCCCAAAAAATCCTCCCCCTTATGAAATATGATTTATAGCTTAGGTGTGGTGCTTGTGGAGGAAGACTAAATATCTCTGCCCTGCTGAAGTAGAGGGAGAGCACTTCCAGAAAGTTTCCCTCCTCCTAGCAGTGATAGCACTGTGGGAATAGATGTATCTGCATAGGTGCTGCTGGTTGGGAAGAAAAGAAATGCAAATCTGAAGATAAGAAGGGATTTCTGTTTGCTTCCCTTGGTGTTGGGTTAAGCTCAGCTCTACTGTGAACTCATGGCCTCAAGCCTTAAGACCTCAACCTGCACTTCTCTAGGATATAGTCCTGAACTTCTCTGGGATATAGTATCTGACCAGGAGAGAGAAAAAAAAAAGGATGCAGATAAATAAGAGATTTTTCTACTGCTGTTTCACAGATGAGGAAGAATAGGATGTAAGAAGGACTGATGACATACCTAAGATGACTTAGGGAGACCATAACTGAACACTCAACTGAAGGCCTCTGAGCAACCTCCCTTAAACAGGATGTGCTACCTCTGTGCTGAGATGTCTGGCTTATCCTCCATATGTGACAGTTCTCTGCTCCAACTTTCCACTAGCTTCAGCTCTTCTTTGCAGGAATCCCAAACAGACCAGTTTTTCTCTGCTTAAATTCAACAACAACAAAAACGCCAGCTAAATTGACGTTTACGGACTTGGGAACCCAGAAGAAAAATGTGCCAGTATTATCCCAGGGCTTTTGTTTGCTGCTGCAGAGAAGAGGATGACGGGAGAGGGCTCCAGCAGTGCCCATGAACCTTGCACAGAGCTGGCGAGGGCGCGGCAATTACGCTGGGCTTGGCCACACCTTGGGGAGTGGATGGGAGGCAGCAGCGTTTGGCCCGGGGCTCTGGGGCAGACTTCTAGGTGGAGCCTCATAACCTTCCTTTCCTGCTCCTCCTAGCTACTGACAGCAGTCTTGGGAGCTCTTCTGTACTAATTTGCCTCCCAAACTGTGCTTCTTTCCTGAAGACTCTTGGACCACAGTACTAAGATAAATGTCTTGCCACAAGGTTTAGCTTCCCTCTCTCTGGTTTACATTTGAAGGGATGGACACACTTATAGCTGTAGACAGCTGCTGTGTTTGGACTGATCATAGGCATCTCTGAGATTTAGTTTCTCTTGTTTGTCTGTCTGGTTCAGGCTCCTCAGTTTTCCAGAAGAAGATGACAAAAATGCTGATGGAGTTACAGGAATGGTTAATAATCCAGGGCACTGGCAGATGTCCAAGTTTACCAACTGCTAAACTGTGGCTCAGGGCAGTAAATTCCAGTTCCAAGCTATTTAAGCACCTGGCCTGTCTGGGAGCTGTTTCTTTCAGCAGTCAGAGTCAAGAATATGAGATTTCCAGATCAAATGAGGATTATTTTCCTTTCTTGCACGCACCATGGCTGGAGATCGTATCCCAGACTAGCATAGATCAAAATAGTGACTGAAGGATAAAAGTGCTAGGCATGTATGCACACAGCAACAACCAGTTTATGAATAGTTTTGTCCCTTCTGCCTTTCCTGGTGCTTCTGTCTTTGCCTCCTGTTGTGCTATGGATTCCTCAGTCTATAACAGGACCTATAGCTTTAATGATATTTTCAGGCAGAGCCGAGTCTGCTTCTTGCTGTCCTGAGTCCAATAAACTACAGTCATCAAATTTCAGGCTTTCTTTGTCTTGCCTGATTTTGAGAGGCCCCTTGCTTCTCACAGGCTGAGCTTTAGGGACAGCAGTAACCTCAAGGAGCTCCAAGGCTCTCAAACTCTTAACAGCCCATAGCAGAGAGCCAGTGCTGTGGATGGGCTTGTGTAAAGCAGGCTGAGCTCACAAACATAGGGATTTAGATAAAGTTTCCAGTTAGTCTTATAATTTTTCAGTGTCTTTTGCCCTTCACCATTACAGAGCATACAGGTCAAAGGGAACTGGCCATGCTGCTTTTTTCACCTTCCCCAGCTTGGGCAGTCTCAAAGAAGATCTAGGTTTCAAGGTGAGTTGTGAAGATGATGGTTGGACTCAATGATTTTAAAGGTCTTTTCCAGAGTGAACAATTCTATCACTTAATTATTAAATCCAGATGATGGAACAGAAGCACTATGGTGTGGACACAGTTTTATGCTGCTTCAAAAATTGCATCTAGTGCAACTCTGGATTCATCTTCAGACCTTCTCCAAGGAAAGCAGGTCTGGTCAGATGGGCTGGGTGAGGGACAGAACATGGAATTAGGGACTGAGACTACAAGGTGGGTGAATGCAGACAATGAGGATGTTTTCCTGTCCTGTCCTTTCCCCCTTTCAAGTAGCAGGCCCATCCCTCAGAGCAGCATTTTCTTGAGCAAAATGATCTG
Source organism: Pycnonotus jocosus (assembly GCA_013400435.1). Classification (NCBI taxonomy): domain Eukaryota; kingdom Metazoa; phylum Chordata; class Aves; order Passeriformes; family Pycnonotidae; genus Pycnonotus; species Pycnonotus jocosus. The sequence continues at coordinate 216,789 of VWYP01018267.1, read as the reverse complement.
TCAGTCTTGCCTCCTCTGTTCAGCTAGGTCCATGGTTTTGTAGGAAGGGATGGTCTTGGGCAGCAGGTAGGGCTGTCTTTGATACACCAGGAATGCTATCCAACACTGAAGTCTCCTTTCATATGAACCTGAATTTGCTGATGTGAATTTGCACTTGCAGAAGCTGAGGGATTCTTGTCACTTTTGTAGATTTATATTCACAAAGACATACTAAGAACATATTCTGCCCCACCCTTCCTTTTTTTTTTTTTTTTTTCTTTGTTAGCTTTGCTTTCTCCATATGAATTCTGGTTTTTAATGATACCCTTTCTGGTTATTAAGACCCCTTTTCTCTACACCCTTCCTCATGCCTCTTTCACAGCCTAAGCCAAAAATATTTGTCTGCCACAAGTGATCAATGCCAGATTTGTTGTGTGGGCAGGATTAACAGTGAGGGATAACAAAATAGAGGCAAATTGATGCTTCACTAAAAATAGGCCTGCTGCAGAAGGTAGAAACTGTTTCCTTATGTTGAAGCTAAAGGGTAATTAATAGAGCAATTGGGATGAATTTGGGAAATGATTCTTGGTGAACCACATCCTTCCTGCACTCAGTAAGGGAGGCAGAGGATGATACAGATTTGAAGCAAGCACAGCAGTGGTGAGAGGGTCGGTGTTTGCAGCCATTAATAACTGAAGCTGCCTGTTGTTTGGCTTTGTTGTAAGTGGCAGGAGAACCACTGCCCAGAGCAATGCTGGCAATTTTTGACATCTTCCTTTCTGAATGAGCAGGAATCTAGGTGGATCTCAGCCTCAAGTGGAGATGGCAGATTGTGCAGAGAGAGGGACTGTGACAAGGTTTCTTTCTTGCCTGCTTGTCTGTTTTACATTCTGGATCAAGCCCTGAGACTTAATCCAGCTATTTAATTGCACATAATTTAATCTGTTATTCTGTAAATCATGTTCTTTCCTGTAAACTGTCTGACCAAAATAATGTTTTCATCCTTTTAATACAACAGATTATAGCAGCCAATTCCCAAGGCAGCACCTGTTGTTTAATTAGAGCTAATGGATAATTACCTACAAGCACCACTGTTGCCAACATTGGGAAGAAACCTATGCCAGAAATGAGACATTTCTGATGTCGGGAAAATGGAGGTCACTGGAGGACAGGGAGAATGTCCACCTGTGTCTGGTGCACATTTCTTTGAAGGCAATTTGCAGTAAGAGCAAGGGAGAAATGATGGTATAAAAAGTCCTGGGATAAAGATAAAAATGTGTACTCCTTTGCTAATCAGGTTACTGCATCAGGATATGGCATCTGAGGCCCCCGACATAGGATGGACCTGCTGGAGTGGGTCCAGAGGAGGGCCTCAAAAATGACCAGAGGGCTGGAGCACCTCTCCTGTGAGGGAAGGCTGCAGGGGTTGGGGTTGTTCAGCCTGGAGAAGAGAAGGCTCCAGGGAGACCTTGTTGTGGCCTTTCAATATTAAAAGGGGGCATGTAAGAGAGATGGGGACAGACTGTTTAGCAGGGCCTGTTGCAATAGGACAAGGAGAAGTGGTTTTAAACTAAAAGAGGGTAGGTTTAACTTAGATAGTAGGAAAAAATTCTTTAGTCTAAAGGTGGTGAGACACTGGAGGAGGTTGCTCAGAGAAGCTTGTCCCAGGCAGTGTTCAAGGCCAGGTTGGATGTGGCTTTAAGCAACCTGATGTAGTGGAAGGTGTCCCTGTACGTGACAGAGGTGTTCAATCGAGATGATTTTTAAGGCTCACCCAAACCATTCTAAGATTTTAGTATGTGACAACTTCTGTTTATTATACCCTTGTCTGTGGTAATGGCAGGCCCTCTATTTTGAACAGTAGGTTCATCTAAACTACTGTCATATCACCCCTTAATCTTCCATTAAACAGCTTGAAGGAAAGCAGGATCCCACTGAAATTGGTAGGTGAACCAATCACTACTTGAATAATTAATTTCCTGTGATGATTCCAGTGATGCCCACTGAATTAGGCAGAGGACTTGTAACGAGGGCAGCAGTTGAGTGTCTACAAATTCAGTGGATCTCCTGGGTGGGCAGGAGCGAGGAGCACAGGTCTGTGCCCTGGATAGGGAGGAGACCAGCAGGACTCAGCTGTGACATTGCCCCAGGATCTGTTTTGTCAAACAAACATAATGTGGGCTGGCCAGCCCAGCACATGTGCTAGACAGATGATCAGCCTACATATAACTCTCAGCTAGCAGCAAAGTAATGTTTTTTGCCTGGTAGGCATGAAACAGGGGAGGTGAAGGATTTTTAACTGTGAAAGTATCACCGTGAGCACTGATCATACATTACTGGAGAAAGAGTTGTATCAATTCTGCTCTTATCAGAGCAGCTTATCATCATCAGTGCAGACTTCCCTCCTCTCCTACCGCTGAGACTTTATTCAGTCTAATTGCTGAATAGCAATTCTTTTGAACACCCTCACAAGGCTTTAGAAATGCCAACGTGATAAAATATATAATTTTCTAAGGGCAACTCTGACTCCCCTTGTGTATTGCCTCATCTATACTTTGCATTCTTTATTCTTTGCTAATTTCATTCTTGGCATCTTGAATCCATGGGAGTCCTAGACATGTAGGCTGGAAAAGACTTGATAAATCATGCAATTCTTCCTACGAGCAGAGGTTGGATCAACATACCTGGACCACCCTGTAGACCTTATCAAGACATCTTGACAATGATTTGTCTACACCTGTTCCCAAAGATCCTACATGAAGAGGATTCTATATCTGTTTCTACTATAATGCTTAACTGACTTTCTAATTAAGAAATTTTATTGGAATTATTACCTGAAGTCCTGCTTTTTATAAATGTAGCCTATTATATTCTTCTCCAGGCAGAGAACAACTTACATAATGCAATTTAGTTTTAAAAGTTTGTAGTTACGGTGTTTTACCATATAGTCCTAATTTTCTTCCTGTGAGGCAAAACAGGTGTGTTCTTTCTAACTTTTTTCTTGGTCATAATTCCTAAACTACTAATATTGTTCGTTTTCCTTTAACTAGCTCACATTTTAAGTGAGAGAGATTTGAGAGAGGTTAAAACTCTGCTAAGGTAGAGATCTATAATTGTAGAAAGACACTTTAATACTAACTCAGACAAAACAGTGGTGGGTGTCATATGTCCAGTAATGAATAGGGAAAATTTAAAAATTGGGATATGCTTCCTTCATAAGGCACATTCAGCTTTCAACAATCAGTGGTTTAAAAACTTCCTGAACTGGAGGTTGCAGTTCTATCATCACATTTAATAGACCCTGATGGGCTAATTCAATTGACTGGAAAAGAGATTAGACAAATTTTATGGTTAATCTTCAAAGCATCTGGTGACATTGAGTTCCTCAATTTACGTGCTATGCACACGAAAAACATATTTCCCACAGCTTGTCTCAGATGTGTTTGCCTGGCAGCTTAACCACTGCTCCCACCCCTTTTATCCCCCATCAGCTCTTGCATTCTGAGAAACAGCAAGTGTCCTCCATGCCATACATGTGTGCATAGACCTGTGGCAGCAGTGGCTTTCTTCTAGAAACAAAAGTAGATCACTCCCAAAGTCCTAGAATAAAATGGACCTTCTCTAGAGCAACTATGATAATTGGTCAGCACTCCTGGCTCTCCTGTCACAAGATATGAAACCAAAACTTTGCTTTGCTGTTGTCTGCTTCAGCTTGGAGTTGTCCTGTGTCTTTGTTTGTCGGAACAGAAGCAGCAGCCGATCTTCACTAAGGATCTAAATGGATTCATTTCATCTGTGGCAGGGAATGAGAGCACACTTGTGGACAGTTACTGCACATTCCTGTCACATGGGCCACGAACTTTGGGAAGTTATTACTGGCTCTACTAGATTACACCAAGAACCTCTTTCATCTGCTTTGTTTCATGGTTCTACAAGAGAAAGTAAATATTAAATGCTGGTCCGTGGCCAAATTAGTCTTCCAATTCTTCACCTTAACAGTTCCATCCAGCTAAACAAAGAAGATGATCACTTAAGGATCAAAGCTTTCATCTGAAAATTTTAGGTTGAGTAGATGTGCTAGGAAATATGACCCACAACAATTAAAACAATTGTTGGAAACGTTTGATTTCTTGAAAGCTTAGGGAGGAGGTAATGCAAAAATTTGATTTTTAGTAGTGTACTGTAAACCACTTAAATCTTTCTTTGCAGGATGTCACTACCAGGCAGGAGCCAGTGACTGCTTGGCATATGGACTATTGGGTTTCAGCAGCTGGCTGGGAGTTGAATGATAATCTGTCTTCTGGTAGCACCCTCAGCCTTGGTGTCCCTGTGCTATGCTGTGCCACCAGAGCAAGATGGAGGGAAAATCTCTTGGTGGATCTCATTTGGACTCTCCTGCTTGTCTGCAAGCTTTCCAGGCCACTGCTATAGGCTGAGGACTGCCCCTGCATGGTGCTCCAAGGATGGAGGGGTTCTGCTGCAGGTATTGCATATCTGTGGGTATTTGTACATACCAAGTTGTAAATCTAGATTACTTAAAACTATTACAGCTCCATAATGTCCTCAACAAAAGTTACCATAATCTCTTGCCTCTCTTCCAAGCATGACCTGAATTAACGGCTTTGAGTGTGACCATATAACCTCTAGCACTTTGCAAAAGGGAGTTCTTGCATCTCAGCAGTGCAGCATGGCAGTCGGTGACAGAAATGTAATAACCCCTTCTCTTTTCCCCTTTCCTTCCTGAAAATAGTGTGTCTTTCCTGTTCTTTATATGTGTTTTATCATTCACTCTTACTTGCATGTATTTAATACATACATTTTTCCAAAACAGCAGAATGGCAAGACTTGGTCCAAATGTTAGCAGGGATGGCTCTGCAGGACTGTGGCTGGACTGAAGTGACCTGCAGGTTTAGTGCTGCTCTGGAAGACTGAAGTGCTACAGCATTGTGTGCCAAGACAAGTCCTACTTCTTAGACTGTTTTTGGGAGAGCATAAATGTATTTTATGGAGTTTTATGAGATTTTAGAAAAGAAGTTGCACATTTTTTAATTCATGAGGGTAATGAAAGATCAAGAAACATATTATGATTATAGTTTGAAATCACTAAAGCTGTCTTTTTCCCCCTGTCTTGACTATTCCTTGACCCAATCTAAAACTTCTTTCCTGCACAGAAGTGTCCCACACACTTTCTTCCCAAAAGTGATCCATCTTGGTTGTTCTGCTTCAGTAATGTTATAGGTCTGATTCAGTAAAAAAGGAATTGCTGTACAGATGTCTCCATAGATATAATGAAAATGTTTTTCTTCTCTTCTTTTTCCTAGTTATTCTCCATAGCTTACTCAGGAAAATGATGAGGAATCTTCCAGAGAGCACCACTGTGTGCTGGAGCTGGTAAGTGTAGGGTGGTGTAGAAATCATACAGTGGCCCTGCATCTATACTAAAGGGTAATAAAGTTGTGTGTAAGACAGGAAATCATAGACCAAATATTGGCAACCACATCCTATGTAGATTTTGCCGAGATTGGCTTTGATTGCCAACTGGTGGCCAGAAGCTGTCTCTGATTCAGTTCTTCCCTAAGGCCACCCACCTGGTGGTTCAGAGGCACTGGAGCAGCCAGACTGGTTGTGGCCACAGCAGTCCTCTAGCCAAAGGTCAAGTGAGCATCTCTTGCCAACACAGAATGGGCTGATTCCTTCTTATTGGTAGATTTGTATTAGGTAAGAAATTGGGAATGCTGTGTGTGCTGTGGTAGTAAAGAGTTGGGTATACTGATTTACCTCTTTCTGCAGGAAGAGTGCAGATGGCTTGCCAGTAGTTTGTGAAAATCTCTTGCCAGGGTGGGTAGGATCAAGTGTTTCCAAACTACCCCTCTGGGGACTTCTGCCAACAGACTCATCAACTCACTGCAGTAAATTGCCCAGTGACCTCGCTGGGAGGGGGAATTTGAGATGTGGATGTAGCTGGGATTGCCCCACTTAACAAAAATACAGCTGCAGGTACAAGCTTTAGAGTCCCATGAAGGCTGGTGTTTGCTACTATGGCCTCTAGGTACTCTGGTGAGATGGGGCTTCCTGGGATATTTGAGTGATTTCCTGATCATCTGGAGCAAGGAGGAAGCGGCAGAGATCTCTCAGTAGTATGTAATCTATCATGCTGCCTATGTAGCTGGACTGAGAAGGAGAACCAGCTAGGAATTAAAGGCAGGAAAACTTGCTTTTTGGCAGTCTGGCTGTCGGAAGACTTTCCTTTCTAAGCCTCAAAGAATTCTAATGTTATGGAAATTGTTCCCTGGAGATAGCTTGAAGGAGAGCAAGCCTTGTGGTAGTAGTCTTAATATATCCTAGCTATTCAAGAAATAATGTTCTTAAAGGTCTGATGGGAGAAGAGGCTTCTTTTTGACCTTTCTCTGCTTGGCTTTGATTTCAGACTTTCCCTTGCTTGTTTGGATAACATTGGAGAAAACTTTGATAACTTAAATTGTTAGCCTGGAGCTCAAACAACTGGCAAAAAAGATCAGGAAAGAAAGTATGGTGCTACTGCTTTCCCATGTGGAGGGTGACCACTCCTCCTCCTCCTTATCACTGAGGCCGTTGGTAGCTCGGATTGCCCTTGTTCTTGTAACAAAGATTGCTGGGTAGGAGGAGAATTGAGCAGCAAAAGGCAAACAAGACTTCAGGAGCAACTTGCAGGAGCATGTATTAAAGCTCAGGCTAGACTAAGGGGTGAGCACAGCCTGCATAAGAAACCTCTGCAAAAGGCTGCACAGATTGTGGCAATATACATCTCTGTGCTCCCCTCACCATTTCCAGACTGCAGGCTGTGACTGGTGGAGTTGGATCCTGCTCAAGGGAGGCTTCTACTAAGGTCCATCACCAACCTCATCCTTAGCAGTGACTGAGAAGAGCTGGAGGGGAGGAAGAGGAGCAGAATGGTGGTGTGGGTACCAGTCATCCTCCATGGAAAGATACCCCACTGGGTATCTTGGCTGAAACCCCTGTGTGGCAGCTGAGGGCTGCGTGGGACTTGATCTAGTTCACTCAGAGATCACTGTAAAGCCACTGCATTACAGCAGCAGTCACTGACAGGTACTGCTAGTGCTTGAACTCATCCTGTGTGTCCTGGCTATGTCAGTGGCTTGCATATAGTGGGTTTTTCCTCTTGTGAGTAGCAAGACTTACAGATGATCAGTCAGTGGGGTTTGTAGAGTCATTCAGATCCTTGCATGTTTGTCCTCACATTTTTCAGAATCCAATCTACAAAAATCAATTTAATTGCTTTTGTGTGTGTAAAGGCCAAATTCAAGACCCAGGTTTTCACAGTCAAACCAAATGGACAAAATGTTCATTGGTCCACAGTACAGCCCTATCCTTTTTCTTTGTATTGAAACCTAAGATGAATTACCCAGACTACTTCAATTTGCAGAACTGAGCCTGAAATAGCCAAAGCCCAGGCTCTTTCCCTCTGAATTTTGCAACACTAGTTTCTGGAAAAGCTATCAGAAAACAGAATGCAAAGTAAAAGGCAGGAGAGGAAAGGTGCTCACCACCTGCCTGTTTTCAAACAGGGGTCCACCTGCTGAGAAGGTCTAGTACGCTTCAGGAGGATTCTTGTTTTGTCACGGTGATTTTCCTATCTCTACTTCAAACCACCCTCTGCAGCCTTTTTCAGAGAAGGGAGAATGTCCTATTCTGCTCCACAGAAGCTACTTATAGCAATGTTCATGGTGCTGGAGAGCTGTCAACTCTGCTAAGTGGTGAGGCAGGGGGGAAGCAGAGACTTGAGATAAGAATAGTAAGTGAAATCTTAAATTTGACAGGCCTGTCAAGGAGGAAATTACAGCTTGGAGGAGGAAAAGTGGTTGTGTTTTGAATTTTCTGTAGTAAATATAAAGTCTGGGGGTTTTGGTGGTAAGGAGGCAGTTCCACTAGGAATGTGTAAAGCTTTGTTTTGGACATGCCTGCCACAGCTGTTTTTCATTATAAGAGAGCAAGAGGAGGACTTGGTGACAAGGAAACCTTGTTTACTACAGTAGAGTTGGTGTAGAAGATGCAGGAAGGCAGGCGGAGATGAGTGTGGAGGGAGCCTGGAGGACACTGGAAATCTCTTAAGTCCAGGTGGCACCTGAATGAATTTGGGATAAGGTTACCTTTTCTTCCCCATCTCCACTGAAATAACAAGTTGCTGACCTCACCTGGCAGTAACTGCAGTGCAATTACCAGCTGTGCCAGGGGCCAGGCACTTGTTTTTCATGGGCTGTGTTTAAGAATGTGATGCTTGCTTTTTAAATTTTATTCTAAATTCTGCTCTCAGGCCAGCTTGAACTTGTACTGTGGAAGAAGTGCTAGTATTTATGGCTGCTCTGCTGGGTTTCCATCAAGATTTCTGCCAGAAGAAGTGGAGGGTAAAAGGGGAGGTGAGGGGGGTGCAGGAGAGTTCTGTGAGTCCAATCTAGAAATGTGCCAGCACACAGGCACACCATCACCTGTTGCTCATAGGAGACAGAGGTGTGGAATAACATGTCCAGGGCCAGGCAACAGGCTGCTGTCAAAGCATGAGCAGTGCAGCTGGCTCTCAGCCCTTCCTGCTGGACTCTGCACTGCTCTGGATAAGCTGTCCTACTCATTCCATGCTCCTCCACGTGGAGCGTCAGCTTCTTTTCCTGCAGGATGTGTTCATGTAAACTGAATGCAATTTGCAATGAAAACAGGAGAGAGGTACACCTTCATCCTTTTCTTCCCTCCTCAGAGTACTGAGAAGGTTTGGTCCTGTACCAGTAATATCAGTGATGAGTTTGGCAGAGGGAGGGTCAGGGGCACCAGTACTGCAGTCACAGGATGTTCTCAGTGCATTGTCCTAGTGTTGGAACAAAGCTGACCAACAGGACTGAGACATTCTCTAACTGTGCTGTGCATTTCATCCTGGATGGGACCTCTTGGATGAGCTCCTGTGCAGCTGATTCACTGGATTTCAGCAGTGACCCAGATATGAGCCACCCTCACCTCAGCAGGCCTGGGTTCCTTAGGCTGTTGGAAGCACCTTCTCCAGGGGAAAAGGGGACACTTCCTTGTGCCTGAGGTAGTGGGAGTGGGGTCAGCTATCCTGATGTTACAAATGCAAAGCAGCTGGGCTCACATTTCTCAGGTGTCACCCCCAGGACTGGTCTGTCAATACTTAGTGCATTCATAAAGTTTAAGATATTCAGCCCTTTATTTTGATGCTTCTCTGACTGCCAGTCTAATTTAAATACCTGCTCTCAAGAAGTGAATGCTGAAGCACTTCTGAACATTGCTTTTTCAGCTCTTAGCTAGTGATTTGTAAGAGATTTAGCTTGTAGTTTCCTGGGCAGGTGTCAGAATGAATCTGCTCTCCTATGGATCAGCTGGAGTCTTCAGTGTCCAATAAGAGAGAAGATCTGATTTGAAAAGTTACCGACATGGGAGTCCATTAAAATGTCTTGACCAGTAGAGATTCTCTGGTGTCTAAGAAGAGTTTAGGTCCTGCCTTTCCCTTCCTCTTTATGGGAGTACTAGGCACCTATTTCTATGAACTCGTGCAAATTTGGTATCTCTGAGCCCTCACTTCTGTCAAGACTGACCAAGAGTTTGAAAAGATTTCAGGAGGAAAAAGAATATAATGAGTAGCAGACAGGCACAGAGAGAGCCCATGTCATGTAAATTGAACATACAGTTCTGTCTCTGAGCACTTATGGCTATTTAAGAGGGCCATGATGTTCCTAGGATTGTTTGTGTAAGATAGGAGGATGTTTCACTTTTCCTAGTTGCCTTCCTATTTAGACAGAAGGGGAGAATGACTTTTGCCAGTTCCTGAAGTTGCACTCTTAGTAGTGATAATATCCCAACATACAGGGATATCATGTTATTGATGAGCTCAGTCTTTGAATACAAAGCTGTTTGCTCCCACCTCTTCCAGACTGGATTGTGGATTGTGCCCTTGATTTCTAAGCTCTGCCAAAATCCTTTTGGATACTTTTATTGTTACAGAGCAGATGAAGGAGAGTTCCTAGTGCAGACAGCAGGGAAATAAGGTAAGAGCCAAAAGCTCTTCTGCTTGCTGTGGACAGACTGGTTAGATAATGGGGAGCAGGGTACCAGTGGCTAAGCCAAGGCAGTGCCAGAAAACCAGCCTGATGCCTACCCCTCCTACCAGGGGCCTGGTGTTGGATCTTTATGGGGCTATCATGGTGCCAAGAGCCTGGGTCAGGGAAGCCATGGAGCCAAAGTAAATATTTTAGCAAAGGCTGATGAGCACAGACTGCCTTGGTAACATCATGGGTTTCTCAGAAATTTGAATACTGAGGCCTTTAGCTTTTTTTCATTTCTGCCATAACAAAAGAGTCTGCCTGGGTGACTTCTTTCTTTCCTCTCTCTTTTCCTCCATCCCTCCTTTTTGAACCTTTCTTGTTTTTCCCCCTAAGTCCCAAATCACCATTATTAATCACTTAAAAGGGCTAAAAGTAAAGGTGAGAAATGGGAACAAGTATTCTGCTTTTCACATTCAGATTCTCTTAGGGCTGGAGCACAACCTAAGCAATGGGCTTTGTGTCCTTGCTCCTGCAAACAGTGCAGAGGATGTGCCAGCCACAGTGGCAGAGGAGAAGGTGGTGATAAAGCACTGCTCAGTTGAGCCTGGATGTTGCTTCCCTAGATCTCTCTTCCTTTTGGCTCCCCAGCCTGCAATACTTGCAAAGAAGAGTAAGCCTGGCTTTTGCTTCCCAGTTAGTTGAAATGCCACAGGATGTGGGTTCTCAATTTTGCCTCTCTAGTTCTCTGGGAACAAGACCTTCATGTTCCAAATGCAGGCACTTCAGAGAGGTGGCACAGCCAGATTTCCCTATGCTTGCCTCTGTTTTCCTCCTTTAACCAAGCAGCACTAGACTGGGTTCTTCTCACAGCTTCTAGCTTACATCACAGATTTACTCATCACTTGCCTTCTTTTCATTTCAAATTATTCTCAGAATAAGACACACCTTCTAGTCCAAACCCCAAGAGTCCTCATATTTTATAGTAAGTAGATACATGGTTGTATATCAGCCTGCAGTTTTTAGAAGTCTGGAAATAAACATTTGACTTTTCTCAATGCCAAGCTGCTTAATAGCCTGTTACAGTCACGCCTACTAATACTCTCAGGCACAAAGCTGTTGCTCCTTTATAGATGCTTTTTTCCTTGGCATGCCTTCTGGAGGTTTTTTTTTTTAATTATTATTTTTAGTCTTGGCAGATTAGTGCAAAATCTTTTTTGCAAGTCGCCACTTTCCACTCTGGCTTGTTATTGCCCAATTGCTAAGAATCTTATTTCCTGTTGTGTTTTCTCCTTATTGCCAATTGGTTTTGGGTACTTCCTGAGTTATGGTGTCTTCTCACAATAGCAGCAGATGTCAGCATGGTTTGTCTTGTGGCTGCATAAAGCAAAACAGTGTTGCCCACTGTGCCCGTTCCTGTGAGCTGGCAGTGCATCATTAAATTACTGCATAAAAGGTAAAGACAGGCTGATTTTCATGTGAGGAACTGATGGAACCTGCGTGTAGCTGTTCTGCAGTGGGCTTTACTGGTAGAACTGAGTGCATTCCAGAGTTTGCAGCAAGATTAATTCCTCCCCTTTTATAGGTGAGAAAACCAAAGCACATGTAAAAGTTATTCAGCAGATCAGATGCTGAACTGAGAATACAACCAGAATATAAGTCTCCAGCCTCTCAGAACTGTGGCTTCTCTTTTCCCTGAGTGGAGAGGGTTTATGCACAAGGATGATTATGCCAAATGCCAAAAACTATGCCTTGACTAGGCTATTTCATGGCAACTAATGTTGACATCTGTGGATTTTTTCCCAAGGCTCACACAGCAATTGGGGAGAAAATAGAAAGGATTGGAACGTGTAACATTGTAATGTTATTTCTCATTCAAACTTCAGGCCTCCATCTTGCTGTGATTTGATGCCTGTACTGGAGCTGTTTACTAATGGCGTGGAGGGTAGGTTATTCTTTTCCTCTTCACAGTAGCTAATATTGTTCTCACCACCTCTCTCAGTCCTCCTTCCTTTAGGCTGCCAGTGCTGATGAACATTGCAGTTACTGATGCAGTTTTTACAATGAATACCCCAGTTACTCTGTAATATTTTCATCCAGACCATATTTTTCCTAGTTTGTTTTTGCCAAGGTCACACGAAACACTGTTAAAGCTCTCAGCAGAGCCAGTGTATGTGGTTTCTTGTGCTTGCCTGGTCTCTATACAAGATCTTTGTCATAGAAACACACTTCCTTGAATCTGTTTGTGACAGATATGGGTGGGATTTTAACTACCTCCCAAGTACTGGGTAGAGGCTCTCAGATGGTTTGTTACTTTTGTTTTCTCTCAAGAGTTGAAGCTTAATGAAAAAATTCTGACTCCTCCCTTTCCCCTTTTCTAAGATGGTCATTGCCTTTACAACTCTTCTGGAAGCATTCTGCACAAGCTGTCAGATACCACTTCTGATGGCTCTGAGGGTTCTTCTAAATTTCTCTGGATTCATTTCATCCAACTAAAAACTATATAGCTTATCTATTTTGTTCTTTATGAATTCTAATCTGAGGTTAAATAATACTGATATTACTGGTATTAATTTTGTCGACTGCCTGATCTGTAGTGTTTTTTTAATAGACACTGAAGCAAAAATTCATTAAACACATCTTTGCTTAGTGCTGTTTAATAAGAGCTTCCAATGTCTCTTCATAGATCTGTTCATCACTTGTTTTCCTTGTACTAATATTGTACAAATGTGAGCTTTAACAGTTTTCTCTGTCTTTTCTCTGTTAGTTGTTACTTTCTGCCATGGCCTCTCTGATTTTTATCTCTGTACATCTGTACCATCAGCGCTTGTAATTTTTTATCTCTTTTCCCAGAATCTACATCCTCTCTGTGGAGGAGTTTGCTGAAAACCATAAGATTTCATCTCTTTTTCCATGCCATTTCTGCATTAGGACAGTTTGTGAGTTGGGTGGGCTTTGTTTAAGGGCTGAAGGCTCCTATGGAGTTTCTCCTCACAGGAGCTGAATTTTTTTCATTTAATTCCATGTTCAACAACTTATTTTGCTCTTCCCACTTTTTCTTCTCCTAAGACTCTGAGGTTTTATAGTTTGGTCCTTCTCTACCAGTTTTCTTCCTTGGTTTTCTGTTTCACTGCATTTCACTACTGTCAGCATCAAGTACTCCTCTGAGTGATTTCAGAGATTTTGCATCTACAGTATTTCTACTTGCATATAGCTGAACAACCTGTGGAGCAGCTTGTGCTCTTGTCTCAGGTCATTCCTTGCTTCCCCTGATTACTACAGGTAACCACTGTCATGTTTCAGTTTGGCTAAAGTTTCATAATTTGGTTTCTAAATTGTTTTCTTATGGCCTGAATTTACCCCAACCATCTCTGCCCTCTCCGTCAGATCCTATTCCAATTTACCAGCCACACTGAGGAGTTAAAATGCTTGTTTTACAAACTCCCTCAGGGAAGAGAGCAGCAGAGAAAACTCAGAAATGGTGGATGTGTGTGTGGTGGAGAGTTGTGAAAATCAGTATAGCAAACTTAACTTCAAGGCTAGCCTGTTTCTGAAGTGATGTCAGTAAACTGAAGATAGAGCTGACAGAAATTTCTTGAAAAGACCCCATTTTGCTCTTGAGTGAAGAGGATGAAGACATTAACTCAATCACATCCTCCTTGTCAGCAGTGTTCTGCTGCATTGGCTGAAACAGTTGTTTTCATCTCACAGAAGTCCAACAAGTATAATGAAACTTTAATCCTTCTGTTTCCTAAGCAGAACATCATGTGTTCTTTATTTTAATTGGATTGAGGCTGTGCTGATACTTCATTAGGACAACTATGAGCCTTACATAAAATCTTGTGCATAAGTTCTGATTTTCTCAATGGTGTTTCAGCTTTGTGTTCCTGTGCCTGTGTGTGCCTGCTGTATTATTCTGTCAAAAATCCTGTCTAATATGTATTTGTGTTATGCAAATATTGTATTTTTGACATGTACTTTTGTTATCAGAAGAAGATGGGTGGAGGAAAACTGCAAGGTCCAGAATATGCCCAGTATCTGATCATATAATTACTTGGGTTGAAAGAGACCTTTTAAAGATCATAAAGTCCATCTTCCCTGTGTTGAGCAGGGGCATCTTCCTCTACATCGGGTTGCTCTGAGCCCTAGAAGGATCTGTTCCATGATCTTCCCAGGCACAGAGGTGAGGCTGACAGGTCAGTAGTTCACATGATCTCCCTTTCTACCCTTTTTAAAGATGTGTGCAATGTTTTCCTTTTTCACCTGGGACTTCACCTGATTGCCGGGATTTCACCTGATTGCCAGGACTTTTCAAATATCATGGGGAGTGACTTGACAACCACATCAGCCAAATCCCTCAGGACTTTGGGATGCATTTTATCATGTCCCATAGACTTACATATGTTTCAGCTGGTTTCTCAGGTGGTCTCAAATCTGATCTTCTCTTACAGTGGGAGGGACTTTGCTGCCTCAGTCCCTGCCTTGCCCCACTCAAGAGGTGTGGGAAGAATGATGAGGCAAAAAATTGAGCACCTTGTTTGTTGTTCCCAGTTTGCCAGTCACGTTCATCAAAAGAAGTATTTTTTCACATTCTTTTCTGGCAGATATACCTATACAAGCCCTTCTGAGTATTCTTTGCATCCCTTGCCAAGTTGAGCTCCAGCCACACCTTGGCCTTCCTGACTCCATCTCTACACATACAAGCAATATCCCTATATTCATCCCAGGATACCTCTGCCTATTTCCAGTGACTGTGCATTCCTTCTTGTCCTTCTGCTTTGATCACCAGGTCTTGACTCATCCATGGCGGTCTTTTGCCATCCTTTCCTGATTTCTCACCTGTGAGGATCAAGAATTCTTGTGCTCTGTGGAAAGCGTCCTTAAAGATCTGGCAGCTCTGCTCTGTTTCCTTGTCCCCCAGGGCAGTTTCCAGGGGGTCTTATTGAATGGAACTTAGGAAGCAAAACCTAGGAATTTTGCTTTCCTAAAATTCAGTTGTCTGACTTTACTCTGCCTGATCCATATTCCTCAGGACTATGAACTCCACCAATGCAGGATCACCGCAATCCAGGCTGACTCCAGTCTTGATGTCACCAATTAGTTCACTTGTGCTAGTGAATAACAGGTCTGCATCTCCTTTGGCAGGGATGTCTATTACCTGGCTTGCCTGGCTTAAGAATTTACCCTCAATGCATTCCAAGAGTTCCCTGGATCACCCACAGCTTGCTCTGCTACTTTTCCAGTAGATGCCATTTGTTGAAGTCCCCCAGCAGGATGATAGCCTTGATCATGACTTTAAGCTTCTCTTCTGGATGCTATAGGTTTGTAAGGTACAAACTATGTGAAGAACTGAACAGATGCAGAAAATCCAGCCCTAAAACCAATTTGTAAGAATTGATGCTTAGAGGGTAGAGAAGCTCACAGAAATAGTGTTGTTGTGTTTGTTTTTCACGGTGCATACAGTTCAACCTGTTCAGTTCTCCCATGCTGTTTACAACAGAAATTCACCAGCCACCTGCTGGCACACCAGAGTTTGAAACTCAAATTAACTCTGAAGTGAGAACAGGTTTTGTAGTTCTGTGTGAACAAAAGTTTGTTAATTTTATAATTAATCCTGGGCTGCCTGTAAAAGAAATGAACATTCTTTAAATAGTGTTGACAGACCAATAGCAGCTCCGATTTTTCACCACGAGGCTCCCAACTTACCTTTAATTATGACTCTTCCAGGAGCAGCAGCAATCATTATTATAGCTGGATACTTGCCCATTGCAGTGAGTTCCTTATCACTGACTGGAGTTAACTTGAGCTGCTGACACAGCTCTGATTTGGTTCAGTGTGCTTTGTCCAACAGGGATGAGAGAGGGACAAAACGAATTATATAAAAATAAAAAAATTATAAAATTAAATCTCCAAAATTATAATATATAAAATATAAAAAATAATTTAAAAAATAAATTATATTAAAAATAAAAATTAAAAAATGGTGAAAATCACCTTAATGCTGCCACCCCCGCTGTGTTCCACAGCGAGAAGCGCGTCAAGCCCTCGCTCTGCAGGGTGGGTGCCAGCCGGGCTCTGGGGGCTCCCCGCGGCTGCCGCCTGCAGGCCGTGCCTCTGCCGCCCTCAGGAGCTCGGCACGGCGCGGCACCGCCGCGGGGAGAAACAACCCGGCCGTGCGGGCAGAGCTCCGGACCTGCCACACAGCGAACTCGGGACGGGCAATGGGCACCCGCAGCCCAGAGAGCCGGACGGGCCCTGGGATGCGCCCAAAGCGGCGCGGGCGAGGCAGGGGATTCTGCCGCTCTGCTCTGCTCTGCCGAGGCCCCACCCGCAGGGCCGTGTGCGGCTCTGGGGGCCCCAGCACTGACAGGACATCAGCCAGGTGGAGCCGGTCCAGAGGAGGGTCACCTCTTGATCAGGGTGATGGAGCACCTCTCCTGTGAGGAAAGGCTGAGAGAATTGGGGGTTTTCAGCCTGGAGAAGAGAAGGTTCTGGAGTGACCTAATTGTGGCCTTCCAGTACCTGAGGGGAGCCTACCGGAAAGATGGAGAGGGACTTTTTATGACAGCATGTAGTGACAGGACTACTAAGGGGAATGGCTCCAAACTAAAAGAGAGTAGATTTAGTTTAGATACAGGAAAAAAATTTTACTGTGAGGGTGCTGAGGCACTGGAACAGGTTGCCAGAGAAGCTGTGGGTGCCCCATCCCTGTCAGTGTTCAAGGCCAGGCTGGACAGGGCTCTGAGCAACCTGGTCTAGTGAAAGGTGTCCTTGCCCATGGCAGGGGGGATGGTACTAACTCTTCTTTAAAGTCCCTTCCAACCCATATCATCCTATGATTCTATATACTTTTATTTCTTACAAAATGCAGACCAGGTACTGTTCAAGACAATGTTAAATGCAATTTTCACGTGTATTGACATCTAGAAGCACATAAATCTTGTCAGGAAAAGGGAATTTTGTAGGGATTTTTTTCCACGAGGTTACACTAGTCTGCAACTTTTGCCCCACAGGTCATTTTTCTCTCTTTTTTTCCTTCCTTAACCTCTACTTTGTTTGGCAGCCACCAGGAGCATGCAGTGTAATCCCAGAAAGAGCTGCTCCCAGCGTTGTCAGTCAGCAGATGGCAGATAGAACTGATGTAACTGCATTCAGGGTTGGTTTCGACATCCACCATTTTAATATCTAAATAGTCATGGCACTGAGCCATATCAAAAGGGCCTTTCCCACTGCATACAGTGGAAAGATTTCCATCTTGCTGGGACAGAGCAAGTCTTGCCTGGTATCTTAACCACCCACAAAAATTAGTCAGATGGTAACTAGCTGAGCATGGCTTTACCCCTACTCTACAACTTTTTTTTTGTGCTTCAAGAAGTAAAAGAGCAGCTTTCAAAAGAAAAAGAAACTTCTAATGCTGAGAAGGTCACAGACTGAGGTAAGATTTTTGACATTGTCAGTAATCTATTTCAGGGAGCACAACACCACCAGGTTGTTCTGATACTCTTTCTACATCTTCCGGTCCCACTTGGTTGATGTTTTTAACGGTGGAAGTGAGCTTTGTCACTGAAAGTATGAATGGATGTGACAGTCACGTACTTGTGTCATGCACTGCTATGTGATGTGTGTACCAACTGCAGTTGGTTGGGGTGTAAAGTGAGGCAGAATCTGGCAGTTATATGAATATAAATTGTGTTGATTCTTCCTTCAAAAAAGCCTCTTGTTGCTCTCCTCAGTACCCAGACACTTGTGAAGTGCAGATATGTTTGGAGCAGTGCAAGGGCATGTAAATATGCTACCCTAAATCACATCAACTTTCCGTGACCCATTCAGCATCTGTTCTTGTATCCTCAGGGTGGTTCTGTCTGATGAGTACTGCATTTGGAGAAAGGGTAGCATAAGGAGCTTTTTCCTGTGCTGTGGAGACACTCCACCTGGGGTACTGCATCCAGCTCTGGGCTCCCAAGCACAGGGAAGGCTGTTGGACCTGCTGGAGTGGCTCCAGAGGAGGGCTGTAAAAATTATTAAGGGGCTGAAGCACCTCTGCTATGAGGAAAGGCTGACAGAAGTGGAGTTGTTCAACCTGGAGAAGAAAAGACTGGGGAGACCTTGTTGTAGCCTTTCAATATTAAAGGGGTCTTCTAAGAGAGATGGGGCCTCTTTAGCAGGGCCTTTTGCAATAGGACAAGCGGTAACAGTTTTAAATTAACAGAGGATAGATCCTGACTAGATATGAGCATCCTGGTTTCAGCTGGCAGAGAGTTCATTTTCTTCCTGGTACAGTGCTGTGGTTTGGATTTATGAGAACAGTGTGTGATACCACTGATATTTTAGTTACTGCTAAATAGTGTGACTCTAACTCAAGGACTTGCTGGTTTCCCATCCTCTGCCAGTGAGGAGGTGCACAAGAAAGGAGGGAGTATGGCCAGGACAGCTGATCCAAACTGGCCAAAGGGATGCTTCATATCTTAGAATGTCAGGCTCAGTACAGAAACTGGGAGAAGTTGGCCTGGAGCCACCAGTCACTGCTGGAGGATGGGCTGGGCATTGGTCAGCAGGTGGTGAGCAGTAGTACTGTGCATCACCTGTGTTTCTTGAGGTTTACTCCTTTTCATTACTATTATTAGTGTTATTAGTGTTATTGTTATTATATTGTTATTATTATCATGTCTTGTTTTAATTCACTTATTAAGCTGTTCTTATCTCAGTCCATGAGTTTTGCTTGTTTTCTGATTCTCCTCCCCATAGGGTGGTGGGAGGAGCAGCTGCGTGATACTAGTTGCAGGCTGGGGTTAAACCACCACAATATAAGGAAGAAATGTTTTGTATTGAGGGCAATAAAACATTGGAACAGGTTGCCCAGAGAGGTTGTAGATACCCAATCCCTGGAAACATTCAGGGTCAGGTTGGACGGGGCTCTGAGCAGCCTAGTTTAGTTGAAGGTATCCCTGCTTATTGGACTAGATAATTATTGAAACATCCCTTCCAATCCAAACAATTCTATTATTCATATAGGGGTTTTTAAATTGTTCCTTCAATATTTATCTCTGTGATGACTTCTTTAATTTTTTTGCTATTGCTTTTCCTACAGAAATATTGATGTTGCTTGTAATAAAAGATGGCCCTTCACAACTTTGCCTTTACAGGGCAAAGAAGAGGACTCCTCCTTTGAGACACTGAAGATGGTCGTCTTCTCTCTCCCTGCAAAACAATTTCCATGCCCCTTCACAATACTTCCTCTTTTTGATACAGAACTTTGATGACCAATAGTTAATTTTTCAAGCAGCTTTGCAAAGGTTGCTGTCATGGAGGTTTTAAAGAAAAACTTTAGCTCATACAGTTGCAGTGACTGCTGTTCTGGTAGCTGTAGCAGGGAGTGTAGTTGTAACCAGAAAAGCATTCAGAGTCCAAGAATCACCACCGAAAAAACCCCACTGAACTATTTTTATGTTTTGAGAACTTTTTATGGTGCCATGTTTGTCAGGCAGTGTCAGCCCCTCTGTTCCTGACACTGCTAGCCAGCATGAGGCTTTGGGAACAGGCTCTTTACACTCACTGTCTCACTTAAATGATTTTTAAGTGAGATAGCAGCAGGGCATTTGTCAGACTTTTTTTTTTAATATTATTTTTCTTCTTGCAAACCTATGTGAGCCATCTCTCTCCTTAAACCCATTTCTGCCAGGAAGCCTCTGTCCTGTAGCACTTTGCTGCCTTGGCTTGCAGTGTCTCCTGATTTCCCTGTATTTGAGTTACTGGCATGTGTGTCCCATTTATCCCTCTTGGAGCAGAAACTCTTGGCAGATGAGCCCTGGGTATTGCAGAAAATCTCAAGCACTGGCAAATGCTCAGACATTGCCATTCTGTCTTTTCCTTTCTGTGGTCCCGCCTAGGTTACTTGCAGTGCTGTCTTCCCTTAAAACATGCTGTAACTATTTGAAAAAAAACCTTTTTGTTGTTGTTGTTGTTGATCTCCCAGTCCTGTTTGTGACTCCATAACTGACCTCACTGGGGTCACAACACTGGGGTTTCAATTCAGATGTGGCACCGGAGCCCCCTCTGTGCAGAAAAGTTCTCCAGCTTACATGCAATGTAAGATAATCATGTGCCTAATGCTCTCCAGTTATACCTACAAGGCACCTGAGCTCTTTCACATGGCTGCCTGAAAAGTGTAGGGTTTTGATATTTAACTTTACCTTTCACTTGTGCATCCTAAGGTTTTCAAGTTTTTTCAATCCTAAAGATTTCCAAATAAGCATAAAAAGATCTGTATAGAGATTTTAAGTGCATTGAAGTTTGACTTCCTTTTCATAGTTTCTTTTAGGACTGCCTTAAAAGGGCCTTACAACCCACAGGCTGGAAGAGCATTGATTTTAATCTGTGTCTGCATGGCACACTGTGGTGGTTTAACTGTTCATGTCAGAGTTGATCTGGGGAAGGAGCAGAAGGAGGGGGAAGAAAACTGTCACACAAAGTTGGGTTGCTGAATATTTCAGGGAATAATAAGTTTGAAAAAATTAGTCCATTGTCCTTATGCAATAAAAGGGAAACTGCATGGTACTAACAAAGGTATTATTTTTCTTACAGTCATTTTCTTTATGGATTAAGAAGGTGGTGATGGTGACACTTTCCCACCCTTTCAGGCAGCTAAATGAGTGCCAGTGCACTGATTTAGATTTAAATGTTAAGTATTATTTGGCACCTAAACCCCCACCTTTTTCAAAGCAACACCTAAATGCTCATGCAGCCTCAGAACCAAACCCACTCCTTACCAAGATACTTCAGGTTTCTTCTCAGGAGGTCTAATCTTAACCACAGCTGAATGTGTAGATATGTTTTATTCAGTGGGTCTATTTTTTTGAGGAGATGAGGGAACCTGTATCCAGATAATATTTCCTGCTATAATTTCTGACTTGTTCTAGATTACCTGTAAACATTTTCTCTTCTGGTACAGAGTGATAGAAAATAGAGGTCCCTACACATAATTAGGTGGAGACTGCTTTCTAGCTGGGAGTGAAAGGGTGAAGACGTGTATTTGAGACGTGGGTAGAGGAAAATTATTTTGTCATATGGCCTTAGAAGTAAAGAAGGAAAGTATTTTGATGATGTCTTTATTTTTTATCACTTTACTTTTTTTTTGCAAAGCACCAAAGAGCAGCCTCAGTCTATCCAGGTCTAGTGACTTCATCTTGACTAAACTGCATGGCCCCAGCAGAATAAAGATGTGTGTCTTGGTACTGATATTCACCATGAAATAAACCTGGGTGTCAGTTGTAAAACAGTAGATTCACTTTAGGGCCTTCTGCAGTTGTCATTAAATGTTAGCTCCACAGGAGCTCAGACAGCTCTGGCAGCTGGGAGAGAAGGATACTGTAAACTGGGGTAGGAAAGAGAAATCCAGGAGGAGTAAACATGCAGAAACATCTGGAGCATTTCAGTCAAACAAAGTTCCCCAGCTGTGGTGCTCAGACACCTCTGTTTTCCCTCCTTTATGTCTGCGTGTCCCTCCTTTCCCCATCAAGGATGGCAATGGAAGAATGCAGGAACTGACCTGCTTTTACACCTTGGCAGGGGAGGGCTGGGCTCCCAGTCTGGATTTCCTCTCTTTTCTGCTTCCTACAATCAGACTCCAAACTTCCTGCAGTTTCTGTCAAACTATAAAGAGAAATTATGAAAGTTAGGAAAATTATTCCCTCTTCTCCTTTTATTGTAGGAAGAGAAACAGAGGAAATGTTAGACTGTGACTTGCCCAGAACCACACAAGAAATATTAGATGAAATGGGGCGTGGATTTTTGCTTTTGCATTCTTGGACACTGTGAGATGCAGCGGTATGAAAAGAGATCCTTCTTTCTTCAATTAAAACAAAGGATAGAACTATGCTTGTGCTATCCTCATAAGTGTTTTTTGTTTCTTTATTTTTACATAGTTTTTTTACTTTCTTGTAAAAATATGTACATCTGACATTTCAGGAATGTCACAGCTATGCCTCCCCTGGTTTTGCTGGAGGAATTTTTGCAGGGCTGGAAAATAGATGGAAAGCAGCTCATGACTTCAGATTTGCACAACTAACTTCCTCCAAATTCCCCATACAACATATTATCTAAATTTAAGATGGCATCTTCTGGGTTGGAGAAAGACTGTGCTCCTGGCTGCTACTGCATTTGCCATTGCTTTAGATTAATGTCTTTAATGTTTTTTTAGCAAAGGTGTTATGGTCGAAGCCCCAAAGATGTGTTCTGGTAAGATTCTCTTCCCTAGTTGCCTGCCTCCATGGCCTGATCTCTCTCCTCACTTTGTTTTAGATGTGTGAGTCAGTCTATTACCCAATCTGCTAATTGCTCACATGCTGCTATCCCTCCCCTTTGGTATAAACTGCTGCCGTTCCCAACTCGACCATGCAGTTTGACAGGGTCAGATAGGGGGATAATCAACCCTTGGATGGAGCAGGGACAGCAGCAGGCCTATTGCATCCTAGTATGGGACCTTAGACCCAAATTACCAAGTGCTGGGAGCAGCTGCAAGCTGAAAGAGAAGTGGCTGCTGCCCTCCAGCAGCCTGTGGGCAGATTCATCTCTCCACATGGCTTGATGCTGGCATTGGAACGATGGACAGGTCATCTCATCAGCTGATCCCTGATTGTTAGGGCCAGGGGCAGGAAGGGCAGGGAACCCAATTGTCCTGGTGTCATTGAGGCCATCACAGTACAGCCTGGCTCTCCCTGCAGGCACTCAAACCAGTTTTGTATGTGGCCCCCAAGCTGATTGGGGTTTGGGATGGGATACCAACCCCACTGTTCCCTAGCGCCTGCTGCAAGTGCAACTGCTTCATGTGCCCTTTCTCTGCCTCTAACGTCAATTAACCCCACTTACTGTGATGCCAGGACTGCTGGGTAATTTCCACCATGCAGGAGGTCAGACCCATCAAAAATGAAGCCCAATCACTGTCTTCAACAAAGAAATCTTTCTTCCAGTTATTTGTCTGGTGTTGGGAAATTTCTTTAAGCAGATGTGAAACAAAACCCTCATTCAGTTGGTGTTCACACAAGGTTTTTCCATTAATGATTTACAGCAGCCTAGATTTGGGTTCCAGTTTATTACAGATCTATCACCGAAGACCAACATCTGCTTTTCCTGCCTTCAAGGAAATTGAGATTTTTCTAGGGTTTAAATACTATCTAAAATGAGCCCTCTTTAAAGTACATGTTCTCTATATGTTAAACCAGAAGCAGGAGAGAGAAGAAAACCTTTTTTTTTCCCCCTTTATAGGTGATCTTTAATATCAGCACTCTAAGCCTTTTGTAACCCCTGGAATTTTTAAACTGCTGTCTGAGCTGAGTTGAATATTGCTGAGTTTAGAAAGAAACCAAATCAAAACATTCAGCCCTTTCCCTTGCAGGGGGCATCTGACACAAAGTAAGCAACAGGACTTAAAACAATTCTTGAGTAATTGTTCCTGGTGTTTGAGTTGGGCAGGGGTCCATGGGGCACCAAGAAGAAATCTCAGCTGCTGCTCTAGCACCTACAGCAAGGCAGATAAATTAGTACGTGACAATGGGGCAACCTGGAAGCCACTCATCTCTGAAATATAATTAAACTATTAAAATGTGACATCCATTTGTTAAGCGCTTGCTTGTGATTTATGGCTCCTGCTCTGAGACTTGCAAAAACCATTTAAAGGGGATGTCTGGTGGACCCTTGTGATTTCCACCTCTATAAAAGGCCATCTAGCAATCCTTTTTCTTATTGTCAAACCAGTGTCAGCACTAGAACACTGATGCCCAAAAATGGGCACTTAAATGAAAGTTCTTGCCTTATGCCGTTTGGTTTTATCCCTGTGAGGGGGGCAGGGGCAGTATCTGGCCTGTGAAAGGTGCGGGATGTCTCAGCGTGAGTTCGGTGCTGCTAAACCCTCTGCACCTGGCCCCGGCCCAACGCAAGCCCCATGTCATAATGCAGTGGGGGTAATGTGTTTGTAGGAGCAGGTGGCATGCTTAACCGGGAGGGGGAGAAAGGCAACAAAAGTCTTCTGTTGAATGCATTTTTCCTTGAAAACGACTGTTTTGTATAAAAGTGACTTAATAAAATGTTTGTTTTGGTGGGAGGAGAAAGGCAACCTCCATTCGAGAAGAAAACAACCACTGTTTTTCCTGGACCCAGAAAAAGGGGCGGGCGTCCCCGCTGTTAACTTCCAAATCCACCAGCGAAAGGCTGCTTTTCGAACACGCAGCGAGCCGCCTTCTCCAGCCTTCCCGGCTGGTTCTGGAGCAATTGCTCCCGAAGGAAGGAGTTAACCAGATCAAGAAGAAAGCCCCATCTCCGCCCCGCGCGGCCAGGTGTTCCCACGCGTGGGACGCGCCGCGGCGGGACGGTGCGCCCCCGCCCGCTCCCGGGATGCGGTGCGAGCCGGGATCCTCCATCCCAGCCCCCTCCCTGGCGGCGGCCTGAGGAGGAGGAGGAGGAGGAGGGTCGGCTCCAGCGCCTCCCCCCTTCCCCGCCTCCCTCCCTCCTCGCCGAGCGCAGCGCCCCGAGCATGGAGCCTGCCTGAGACGCTCCGTGCGCTCCGGCAGCAGCTGCGGCGGCACAACATGGAGGCGGTGGCGGCCCCGCCGCTCCCGCTGCTGCTGCTGCTGCGGCTCCTCGCCGCCTCGGTGCTGCGCTGCGAGCCGGGCTCGGCCGGGGGTAAGCTTGTCGGGGCGTCGCGGGGCCCGGGCCGGCGGGGAGGCGAGCGCCGCTGTCCCTTTTGTTGTCGGACTTGGGCAAACTTTCCCCCGCGCTCCGCCGGGAGTGCGGCGGGGAGGGGCGGGGGCGGGGGCCGGCTGCCGCGGAGG
>VWYP01018267.1:58174-191683 GCA_013400435.1 Pycnonotus jocosus | reverse complement strand
CGGGGGTCCGGCCGGGCCCGGCCCCGGGGGCGATGCCCGAACTGCAGTCCGGGTGCCCTGTCCCGGGCACGGAGCCCGCGCTCCGCTTTGCCTTGGCTGTCCCGTTTTTGAGTGAGTGTGCTAATCCTTTAAAATCATAAATAAACGGAGGCGGTGCTATGCCGGCAGCATCCGTGGGGAGCAGGCCGGTGTCCGTTCTCCTCCGTTTCTCCTGCGTGCGGCTTCGCTCCCGACTTTGTCTCGCCCGAGACGGGGAGTTAGGGCTGCATGTACAAGACTTCTGTTTTTTTGCTGCTGCATGTGGTCTGCCTGAATACATCACCCCTGTGCTTGAGCAAGCCGAAGCCTGGTTGTTGCGATTAGTTTAGAAAACTCGGCAGTGTGGCCAAGGCTGTCAGAACATCACCTCAGGGCCTCTTTTTATTAGGCCACCCACCTTTTCAAACCTCCTGTAATTATTAGAACTGTCATTTAGAGCAAGAGAACCAACCATTTTCTGCTGGCATCATCATTCTATATTTTTAGTTGGAGCTCTGTGTGGGTGTGTATTATGTATTGCTTATTGTGTCTGGATTATATCAAAAAGATACCCTTCATATCACAGAGTCTGCCTTCTCCATATGCACTGCCACAATCTTTTCGAAATGTTTCTGAAAACCTGAAATATGGTTTGTTCCTTTCTGAACACTTTTATATTTGCGTAAAGGTGTTCAAATTGCTGCTTGACTGAATGAAGCTAATGTAGCTTTTGGGGGGTTGGAGGGTGGAAATCGACTTCTGAGATTCTTATATGAAGGCTCCTTAAAGGATTTCCTTACATTTACTTAACAGGCTCTAACAGAAAGGGATAGTTTTAAAAAGGGATAACTTTGCATTTGGAATTCCTAGGAAAATAAGAGTTCATGATAAAACTAAGGAATTAATTCTAACTTGGAGTTTGGTTTTCTTTCACCTCGTTTGGGAGACAGTGATTCATTTGATATACTGTGTGCTTGGTATGAACAATCACCTTCTTTAACATGCATGGAGGAACTTGGCTACAAATATACATTTTTAATAATTAGTTAAGGGGTCTTAATTCTAGATCGTAATGACATTGCTTTTGTTCTGCCTGCTTAGTAGGAAGGTTTTGCTGTGTTAAACTGGACAGTACTTTTAAGGACAGTTCATCTGTCCTTTTAGAAGGAGCATGGATGTACTGTGAGAGTACTCCATGTACTATGAGAGCTCTCCATAGATTTAATTCCCTTTCTGAGAATCCGTACTCTGTAAGGAGATGCCTGACTTTTAGCTATTAAAAGTATTTTGATGTGCTTATCTTACATAAATGCATCTCTGCACAATTGGGGATCTGCTGGAGCTTCTGCAGTGCTAAAGCTTCACAGAAGTTTGACATGTTATAATAGATCTTGAATACTTTGGCTGTGAAATAATTTTGCTGTAGAGCTAAGTTCTTGCTTACTGTGTGGTGGTGTCAGGAGTGGTTTTATTTATGTGGCTTGAAATAATGATAAACCTGTTTCAGATATGGCTTGTACTTGACTCATTTCTGTGAAAAGACAGAATGATCATTGCATTTGGTTCTTCCCTGAAGGGAAGAATTTCTTGCTCATGCAAAGTATTTAATGCTTTTTCATTTTTGTGAAAATACTGTAAGTTCTGGAGTCTTACTGTTGCACAGTGGGTATTTCATGTGGGGATCTTAAAATGTTCAAGTAAGTTGAGATAATTCTTGCTTAGAGAACTATCTTGAGCAAGAATTATTTTTACTTAAACTCGTGAATGCTTGCTTAACTGTGTCTTGTCACGCACTTGAATGTTTCCCAAAGTCGTGAGATTGTATCTTAGTATTCTTCAATGTGAGAACTATTTACCTGATACCAAGGAACACAGGATACAGAAAGGTGAAGAGAGCAGTGTGACACAGGGAAGTGGGAGGGTTACAAATCTTTGAAACTGGGGATGGGGCACAAAATAAAAAATGCATTTGAGCACAACCCTAAAATTACTTTTAATCCATTCTGTTTTCCTGAGATAACCTATAGCTAGTGAAACCTGTTGCTGTAGTTAAATATAGAATGTAGCAGGGAAAATCACTAATTTTATGACAGGGAAATGTGCTGTGTAGGTCCTCAAGTGCATTTCAGTGCCATTTCAGTCAGTCTGTCATTGATTTAGGGGGCTATTTTCCTAGTAACTACTACTAGCATGATGTGAGGGTCTGTCACAAATTATGGTCATAAATCCTCTTGAACTAGTGAGGAAATAATGAAAATTCAGATTGACTATGAAGTTTAAGTTGGTGCTTGCAAAGTACTGAGTCTTCTCTGTCCTGGGAAAGTTAAATGGGTTTAACTGTCTTTAGGTATGGTATGTGAACTAATTTGTTGCTATTTCATTTTAAATTAAGTTATTTAAATTTGTTTTAAAGCACACAGATGCTTTAAAATCACTCATGCTGTAGATGTCTGAAATACACAGATCAGCATGACGCACAAAGTCAGTACTTGGAAGAGCGTGAACATATTTCATCAATACCCCAGCCTAAGTTCCATCCTTGCCTCCTGCTCCTTTAGTTTAAAATTTTATTTTTTGTTGTTGTTTATAATGTGGTTGTTAGTATAATAGGCTATGGGTTTTGTCCCAGCTGTACCTGTTCTCAGTCCTGCATGTTTCTTGAATAAGGCAAGGCAAGGTAACTTTTTAGCAAACAAAGATTGTTTCTGGGAACTTGTTGTCCTTTAGTGTTAGGGTGAGATTTGGCAGCGTAACAAGAAATAAAGGTTACAAAACCTCTCCTGGAATATAGACACACCTGACTTACTATATAAGGGTGTCTACTGTAACTGCTTCTAGTTAAAAATAACCCAGCAGTGTACATTTCAAAGCAATTGTCTCTCTTTTTGTCAAAACAGAGGTAAATTTCACTTGGTGAATTTCAGTCGGTGGTGCTCAGAAACGGGTCTAATGACAAGGTTTAGTTTCATGTTAGATCAGTATTTCTTGTGAACTTACTGTATTGTATGAAAGCAGCCTGCCATCTTGAGACTGAGGACAATAATTAGGTTTAAATTCTTTCTTAGAATGAAGAGAAAGTTACCTACCATACCTTCTTTCTAAGAAATCCTCTTATTTTTTTTTTCTTATGTTTTAACCCAAGGGCTGTTAAACATTCAGAATGTTTGGCTTTTGTAAATTCAGAATTTCTCTTGGGAGTTGGTGTGGCTGAAAAAAACCCCACAGCACTGAGAACACTTGATAGAAATGGATGTTATTTTCTGCTCAAGACCTCTGTGGAGAACTCAAATAGGTACCAGCCTGAGCTTCAGGGCAGGAATGACAGTAGAACAATTATCCCCCCAAGTTTGTGGCACAGGCCAGCAACAATGCAGCTCTGCTGTGCACAGTGGAAAACAGCATTTTCCTTTAGATTTTTGAGGCATGTGCATTGTTCTTCTTTTTTTTTTCTTGTTCTCTCTGACAGAACATGTCTCTAACAACACTGCGAGTTCACTTAGGACAGGAGCAAATACTTAAATGATGGCTAGGGATGCTGGCTAGTCAAGCCCATGAGCTGTTTGGACACAGAGATCTTTCTGAAGAAGGCGAAGATTTGCCATCTCCTGACAGCTCATATCTGGGACTTCTAAACTGGAAAAAGTATCTCTGGAGAGTCCTACTGCCCTTAAGTTAGGCTATGGAAAAGCTTATGATAGAGTCAAAGGATATTTTTAGCAATTCTTGAGATTTTGTGTGATGAAACAGTTGTGGTGAAAGCAGGAAAGAAAATGAGAATGATGTCCCACAAAGTATTGTTCAGTACAGTTGTTTGTTAGGAGCTTATGGGCCAACAATTCTTCTGGTTTTGTCTCTCTCAGAACAATTGGGATCTGGAACTTAGCAGTGTCTCATCTTTGTGGTTTCTGTTTACTAAGGATTGAAAATATCTGTTAAGCCACACAGATCTACTGAGAAGCTCCAAAGAGTGTAAGGAATGGGTGATGGGCTGGTAAGGGTGTTGAAGGTCTTTGTAATGAACAAGATTTTAAATGTAGCTCTTCTTTCCTTTATTCTTGCTTGACTCATACTTTGCCTGCCAGCACAGACAGATGTAAGGTGTCATTTTGTATTGATATTAAATCCATGGGTGACTTTTGCAAGGATGCCAGTAAGTTAACTGGCACATGCTTGATTTAAACTGGTGTGTTTGCTCTGGATGATTAAAGTGTTAAAGCAACTGAAACTGTTTTCAAACCAATAAATAATTTGTGTGTGGTAGATTAACTTAACGGAAACAGCCTACTGGGAAAAGAGATTTCTTGACTGTAAATCAGCTACAGAATTGTCTTCATTTCACAGTGTAAAGGCTTTTTGCTATTGCAGTAAACAACACTGACAGCAGATGCAGTAGTAAGTTCTTGGTGAGACTGTCAGTAGTCTGAGACACTCAAATGTTGGCATATGTGTTTAAAAATGTGCCTGGTTAACAATATAATAATTGCTGAATTCTGTTTGGCAGTTTTACTTTCTGAAATGCTGCATGTATTTTTAGCTAATTCTGAAGGTTCTGCAAGGATGGCATCTATTATTTATCTATTATACATAAGGAAATTGAGCTTCCCCAGTTAAAGTTCACATACTTTAAACAGTAACAAAAGTTGTCTTTGTGGCAGGCAGAATTTTTGAACTTTGGTCTTCTTGTTGGGACTATAGATGTAAACCAGGTAATTGTTCAATAAATCAAGTTTGATGTTCCTGAGCTATGGGGAGAGGTGATGCAACTGGGGAAATGAAGTTGCAAGTGTGTTAGGGTGTAATTCTCCCCTCTACTGTGGAAAGTGGAAAGATGGAAGTTGTATTTCTGATTTTTGTTTGGTTATACAGAGGTCTTAATTTTCTTTTTTTTTTTTCTCGTGAGTTCTTGTTAAAGGGCATATGGTGTTCTGTGAAAGTGTAGTGCTTTTAATTTGGTAGTCTCGTCCTTACAAGGCACCTGTTTACTTGAGTTTTGTCTGGGAGGGAGATAAATGACTGAGTTGCTTATCTTGACATCTCTTCATGTGGCTCAGAATTGATAACATTTTGTGATGGTGATTCCAGAGGTTCTCTCTTGCCCTTTCTTTAAATGCCATGACTATATATTTAGTTTATTTCACCATGTTGTTGCATTAAATGTGATGCATTATACATTTTTTTAATACGAGTTTTTGCAAGTGACTTGTTACACATGATTGCTAAGTTGATAAATTACCCCTGGGGAATTCTTGGTCCTCAGCCTTCAAGAATTAGACTGGAGGCAGGAGGGGACAGTCAGTAGAGACAGAAGCTTGACCTCTTCTTTCTGTGGTGTTTTTAAGCATAAAGCAAGGCCAGACAATGTGAATGAGTGTTGTCTGCTTTGTGTTTCTGCACCTCTGGGCAGATGAGGAGTAGCAGTGGTTTGAAAGAACCTGCTCAGTGAACTTCTTGGCTTTGGGGTTTGGGAATCAAATACTGTTACTATAATGTGATCTTGCAGATGTTCTTTTTCTTTTCTACTGTTTGGTGCTGGTTTTAACTAAATCAAAAGGAAAAGGAGTAGAGAATCTGAGAAGACTCAGATGATGAAAGTGTACTGTGCTGGTATACTCTATCAGTTGTTG
Organism: Pycnonotus jocosus; assembly: GCA_013400435.1. Classification (NCBI taxonomy): domain Eukaryota; kingdom Metazoa; phylum Chordata; class Aves; order Passeriformes; family Pycnonotidae; genus Pycnonotus; species Pycnonotus jocosus. The sequence continues at coordinate 186,041 of VWYP01018267.1, read as the reverse complement.
ATACATCATTTGAGAACTTGTATGGAATTCAGTATGTATTTACGCCTTAAGCCATATATTCCAGGGCTTGAATTAGGCACAGATTATGCCTAATAGTAGTAATATACTTAAATCCTGGTCAGTTACTTCAGCATACCTTCTGCTGAAATGGTGATTCCAGTTTCATGGATACTTCTTCCAGTCCTTGTACTATTTTTCATTAATTTTGCACAAACACATTATTTTCTGTTCTTCCAGATTGAACTTGTACTAGCCAGGCTTAAGAAGGGGAAAAAAAAAGTCTTTAGAACACAAGAAATGTAATTAAATGGTGTAATTTGGTTTTGATTGGTTTTTGTTATCACACAACATTACGCTGTAGAGTATGGCTATCAAGAAGGTCAAGTTGCTTCCTTTTGGCCTTGCTGTAAGAGATGAAATGCTTTTTCAGTGGACTTTTTAATGATGGTGGTGATCAGAGCTACCTTGTTTGTACTTTAATGTGCTCCTGAAGCAAACAGCTGGGTTGTGCATGGGGTAGGTAAAGATTTCACAGGGCTCCTGGCATGACACATCTCTGAGGGCTTTCTGGCTTATGCCACCTGGATCTTTTTTTCTTTATTGTTAGGATTTTTTTTTCTTGTTTCTCAGACTTCCTAAATAACACCTTCTTTAAATCTGTTCCTCCAGGTAAGACTGAAGGGTATTTTTTGTGATGTTGAGTGAGTGATTGATCTACCAGCTGCCTTACTGTTACTAGGTCTTGCTCTTCCTTGCATCCAGTGGGGTGCTTGGGTACTTTGTCATGTTGTTTTCCTTCAGCTCATCGTTTCTAGGGTGTTGTGAAAGCTGTGGCGTGTTCCTGTGTAACCAGACTTTGTCTGCAGAGGCTGTCGAGTGTTGAAATCTCAGTGTGTCAAATTTCAGAAAGTCTTCTAACCCGATTTCTCTAGTTTTAGTTCTAGAATTGGAACATACACAATACTCAAGGCAATGTGAAAGGCCTTATGTCTTTACTGTAATTGTTATTGTTCAAGGGTTATTTTCAAATAACTAGTAAGGGACAGTTTCTACAAGTTTTTGTGCAGATAAAAAAAAGATTTTGGGGGCAAAAAACCAATTGTTTTAGAGGGACAGTCACAAAGCTGTGGCATTTGGAAATGTTTCTGCTGCATATTTGTCTTCACAATACTGTTTTTAGTTCTGTGGTGGTTTGACCTTGGCTGGATGCCAGGTGCTCACCAAAGCTGCTCTGTCACTCCCCTTTTCAGCTGGACAGGGGAGAGGAAGTTTCAGGGAAGGCTCATGGGTCGAGGTAAAGACAGGCAGACATCACTCACCAGTTACTGTTATGGGCAAAACAAACTCGGCTTGGGGAAATTAGCTGAATTTATTACCAATCAAATCAGAATAGGATAATGAGAAGTAAAACAAAATCTTAAGAATACCTATCCGTCACCCCTCCTTTCTTCCCTGGTTTAATTTGATTCCTGATTTTCTCCCTTCTCCCCTCCAGCAGTGCAGAGGGACAAGGAAAGGGGGCTGCAGTCACTTCACCACACCTTGTCATCTACACAAGAACTTTTTTTCCTTGTTAATTTCTCCCTGGAACACTCCCACCATCACCCATGGGCCCAGCCTTGGCCAGCAGTAGGTCCATGCTGGAGCCACATGGCATTGGATCTATGGGACATGGGAGAAACTTCAGCAGCTTCTCACAGAAACCACTCCTGTAGCCCCTTCAATTACCAAAACATTGCCACACCAACCTAAAACAGGCTCAGTCACTTAGACCAGTGTCTTGCTGGTGCCAGGAAAATATATTCTGAAATAGAACCATCTTTCATCTGTTTTACATTTCATTATAGAGGAAGAGAAAAAGCGAATGTTTGTCTCTTGACTAACAAGCTGTCTCTGCTGATGACAGAGATTCAAGGAAGAAAAGAGATTTATTCTCTGTAGTATAACTAGACAATGTCTATATAACATGCTTGGTGTTCTTTCTTAGCACTTGAAGTTAATACAAAAGTCAGTGTGCGGTTTCTTGAACTTCTCAAAGCAGCGGAACTTAAAAAGCAAACCCCTAATCCTTTGTTTTATAGAAGGTGTCACCTTTGGCCACTGAATCATATATTATCCACTGTTAGGTGTATATTGGTCCCTACTTACATTGTGCATGTTCCAAGAGCTTTGGAGGCTTTGTGTAACTACTTATTTCAAATAAAGTGTCACTTATGTATTCTGTCCCCTTTAAGAATGTTTACTTATGGCCAACAAGTTTCCTATTTTCTCTGTCACCTTTTGCTTTGTTTTCAGTTGTTGAAAACTTTCTGGTTTTAGAAAAAGCTCAGAATAGAGTGGCCTGCCCTGTAGAAAAGAATTTTGACATAAAATATGATATAAAAATACAAGTAGTTTTACTTTTGCTTTAGATTTTTCCCTGATTGCTTGCTCTGTTTGAAATTCAGCAGCTTGAAGTATAAGGTGTTTAAGCATCTATTTTTTTTTCCCAAAGGGAAAATGTTTTAACCTCAGAAATCTGTATTGCTGACTTACCTGGATGTGTCTGTCCCAAAAGATATAAAAGCAAATTAAACTACTGAGTTGTTTGTGTTCCCAAGTGAGAGCTAAGAGGATAAAAATGCACATGGGTGGCATTTTCCACTTAGAAAGTCTGCCCAGCTGTGGATGATTTAAAAAAATCTATACATTGTCTGTATCTTCAAAAGCTGAGTAAAAGAAAAACATAGGGAGAATTTTGGTCTGTCTGGGTTTTAACAGCATGTTTTTTACTGTCTGAATGTGGTGGACTATTACTTGTGTTCTAAATCTCCAGTTTGCAGGTGTTCACTGATAGAAAGGGCATACTCAGAAACAGTTATGCATCTGGACTTACTTAGGCAAGCTACACGGTGAGAGTAGGTAGGGTGTGGCAAAATTATAGTGGAGCCTCAATAAATTGGAACTGAATCATTTGCAATCTTTCCCTGCCCCTAAAACCTGTATGAACTTGGATTTTCATCTCATCTGGCCCATCTTCAACAGCCATCCTGTCCTGAGCCACAAAACCCCCTGACTCGATGCCAGCTGTGACTTTGAAATCTGTGCACAGGAGGAGAAGGTTTTCTATGATGCTGTTAAAAAGGTGCACTTTTCACCTGCAAAATCCAGGTGTGGTGACTAACAGAAAGAACCATGCATCCTCTGAAGAGATCTCTTGGGACTTTTTGAGTAGAGTAACTGAATTCTTAAGGGTTCTCATAAAACTTAGTTTCTGTGGATATTGTAGCTAATGGTGAAATTTGGAGAAATGTACAGACACCAGCAAAAATGTGAGTGTTGGATATACTTGCAGTGAATAAACCATGATCTGCAGGTGTTCTGTAAGAGTTGCAGACAGCTCAAGTGAGCTCTGTAGCTTGTGTGTAGCTACCAGACCATTCAGTTTTCCTGGAGTAGAGACAGAGTTGCTCCTAGTTTAGAGAAATGCTGACCGAGGCAGAAGTGATCTCTTGCAGGGTCCTGGCTAGTTTATGGTCAAGTATTTACACAGGGAAAGGTGTGAGACTTTGGGGGGTGGTGGTGGGAGGTTTTCCTCATATGTGTGAGCATGTATACAATAAATATCTATGTTCTCACATGCTTAAACACTTGGTTAACCAGTTTCTCCTGCTCTGTTTTTTCCCCTTTCATTCTAATGACTGTGTTATTGAATAACCTCCTATTTCTGAAAAAAAACCCTCCATAAGCCAGAAAACCACAACTGTACTTTTTATGTAGACTTGAATGCGTGATGTTAGGTGTCGATACAGAATTTTAAGGAGGAGAGTTTCACAGTTGCTGAGTATGGGACTGGAATTCACTATACCTGGATTTGTTTTTGGTGATGTCACCAAAGCATGCCCTGAAAGCTGTGAACTTTTGACATTTTCTCTGAGAACAGGTGACAGTGATACAGAAATGGTCTTTGAATGCATCTTGGATGCACAAGATGGCACAAGAAGCACCTCAGAGCCATCTTCTCCTATGCATATGGTTTTAAAATAACCATCTAGGAGTAAACCTGCTTTGTTTGACTCCGTTGCATTGTTCTCTTAATGACTGTTGTTCCACTAGAGAGAAATGAAGCCTCAAACTAACAGGATGATAGGTGAGGTATTCCCTAAAGGGCAGGGCAATGAGTATTTTATTCATCAAAATTATATGCCTGATCAGTATTCTGCACCTAAATATTTGACCTTGCATAACCACTTTCCATACCTTTTGCAGTCTCTACACATGCTGTATCACTTTCCTATATTGGTAGTATTTCTCCTTCACTTGAAAGCTCGTCTAGGCATACTGTTTTTAAAACTTTTACCTGCTTCCTTTGTGTTGTTCCCCCCCTCCCCTGACTGTGTGAAGAACCAGCGTTGCTAAAGGCTGAAATGTCTGTAGGTGGGTAATTTTTATTACCCAGTGGTCAAGAGAGCTCTTGGGAACTTGTAAGGTTTCTTCCCTAAGGAGGATGATGAGGCAGCATCATTGAATGAAAGGCAGAAAAACAAACCCTAAACAAAACGAAAAACCAGCCCCAAACCACTCTTCTATTTCTGGCAGTTTGGAAAAACTGCCTGCTGTCCCTTTAGCATGTGGCTCCACTAACATTGTCTGCCCATGAACAGAACTGGTAGAACTGGCGAAGCTGCAGCTGAGTGTGTATTTGAGGATTGCTGCTTTTCATTCAGTCTAGGGCACAATGGAGACAAGATGAGCACGTGGAAATACTTTGCTTGTGACCTCTGTTGATGCTGTCTTACATGGTCCAAATTAAGGTTTTCATTGCTGCCTGCAAAAAATATAAGTGACCTAGGATTAATTTACCTTGGGTATCAACCACCTTGACACATCTTGTGTCTTGTGACTGAATTAGTTCATGGAAAATAACTCTGATTGCCGATTCCCAGGTTGTGGAACTCCTGGCATCTGGAGATAGAGCACATCTGGTCCTGGTCCTCAGAGGCAGAATAGAGCCAGCCCAGAGCTTATTGCGTGTGGGGAATGATGCAAGTGACTTTTTTTCTCTGAACAATGGCTATGGGATCTTTGTGAGTGTTGGCCTTTTGCCTGGTTGGGTTTTTTGGTTGTTTTTGTTTTGAGTTTGGGTTTGGTTGTTTTTGTTTTGTTTTTTTTTTTTTTTTTTTTTTTTTTTCCTGAGGAAGTCTATGTGCAGTGAGGGAGGATGTGGAGTACTGTAAGTTCTTGATACAGCTGACTTGGTCCTCCAGGCAGTCTTTACTTCTTGACAGTGGTGCTTTTATATATGCAAAAGGCCTGTTTCTACCTCTGTAGAAGACACTTGATAGATACAGGTAAAGATTCTGGGGTCCTGTCTTTTGTGCTTTCTTACTCCTGGGATTCTGCGCAGTCAGTGTTGCAGGGCCATAGAAGAAAGTTTTCTTTCTAAAGCAGATGTACTGAGGTGCTCAACGTTGAGGAACTTACTTGGGGCTTGTTAGAATGTCCTTCCTTGTACACATTGTAAGACTCTTGTAGGGTACACAAAACTTGCTTTGTTTGAGGTAGAATATGAATTCAAAATCTAACAGCTATTCCACAATTACTTCCCCTGGGGTGCTTGTATTTTGGAATGGTTTCCCCACAAAGATTAGTTCTGGAATACTTTATTATAGTCTCATATTTGTCTTGGTCTTGGAACTCATTTCACACTGTGGGGATTGAGAGTGAGTTACAGGCTCATGTTACTGAATTTGAGCATCTGCTGGTCACATCCTGATGTAAACTGTTTCATTATCATGGTTGTTTATAACATATTCCATTTCCATACACTTGTTGATAGCCTCTTAGGACCCTTTTGTCCACAAATGGTCATTTCTGAGGGCAGTAGCATTCCAAGAGTCTCTGGGAGCACTTTGGGTCACATGGCAAGAGTCTTTAGGACACATTTGGCCCTTGATTGGCAATGAGGCAGAAGTAGATGGGAGGAATTGTTTGAATGGGCAACAGGAAAAACATGGGTTTGCTTGGAAAGCTATGGTATAAGACAGGTACACTCAACTCATGTGTACTAGTGTGGGGTAGGAATTTGTTCAGTTACTTGTAAATTCTGCTGCAGTTCTGTTTTTTGATTACTGTTAAATTCTCCAGGTGTTTAGATCCCTGACCATTAGCTGTGAGGAAGCTGCTTTACACATTCTTTCCTGCTTATTTTGAAACTGTAGCAGCAGGTTTCTTTGGGTTTTTGTTGTTGTTGTTTGGGGGTTTTTGTTTGTTTTGTTGTTGTTTTACTCATTTAAATTTTATTAATAAAACCTTGGTCTCTGTTAGAAACTAAAATGACTAGAGGTGTCTCAAGTCTTGGGCATCAACTGGAGATTGTGGGGAGGTTTCAGGGATAAAAATAAAATTTGTCAGCTGCTATGCTCCGAACTACAGCTGCATGCAGTGCATTCTCCTGTGTAACTTGTCTTCTACTTTGTGAGGCAGAAGCAGTGTGTCAAATCCTACAAAAACCTCCAATTTTCTCCAGGAATTAATTTTGATAATTTTTTTCTTTTTTAAATTGAAATGTTTTCTGTGCACGAATAGAGCAGTCAAGCTCAGTGGGGGATGTTTAAACATTATGTGCACACACTTAAAACTGCAAAAAGAAATTTTAGCACCAGTTTGTTATTATAAAGCCTGAACTAATGTTGGCTGTTTATAAAAGGGAATGGACTTCACAGGGTTATTTTCGTATTTAAACTTCAGCAGGACAGTGGGAACAGATTACTGTGAGTATTTGAGTAACTTGTGTTTGCTTAGTGTGCTTGGCAACATTTCTTTTACTTAAAGTTTAGCTTTTAAGCTATTCAAATTCAATTCCAAAACTTTGGCCTTCACCAGGAAGGTAAGATGACTGGGAAGAAAAATCTTCCCAGAAGAAAAGTGTGGGGTTTTTTTGTTTGTTTGGGTTTTTTTGTTTGGATTTTTTGGGGATTTTTTTGCAGTTATTGATGTGCATGATGTCAGTTGTAAGATCTCTATTGTGTATGTGGCCAGACATGACTGTGCTTTATTATCTTTACTCAGAAAGACTTTGAAACATGGAATGCTAATTTATTCAAAGCCTTGTCATAAATATTGCTTAATCCTAAGAGGAGAATTTTTGCTGGGATGATCCCAAAACCCTGACAAATAGATCAGTGTACAGCAGATAGGCAGGCACAGAATGCTTTCTGCCATGTTTGGCTGAGCATGTGCCAAGTGTATGGCCAGACTCTGCTGGATACTACAGATCTCCCAACTTCAGCTCCACCTGTTGCACTGGCAAAGCAGTAATGGTTTCAAAATTCTTCCCAGTGTCTGAAATGGCACAAAACTTCCTAGTTCTGACAGCTGCAAGTTCATGTTAAAAAAACAAAGTTTCCTGAAACGCATCTATTGGCTACCTCAAAGCACATCTTCCTATACAGTTGCAAAATTGACACTACCAGAAAAGACCTGAATTTGATTTACTTGCAGTGTATTCTTTAGGTGTTAATTATTTTTTTACTCATCCCCAGAGGCTTATTTGCCACAGAACTCAACAACTGATTCCCTTACTGCTTCCTAAATCCTGGAGAATGGTTGTGGGGTTTTTTTTTGTGTGTGTGGGGGGGGTTTCCCCCCTAAGACAATATATAGGCACAGAGCATGCAGATGAAATTGCAACAGTGTAATGCCATTCAGTGAATCTACCAATTTTATGTATTTTAGAACTTACTGGAAACTTTTTGGAATGAATGGTGTTATGCTAAGCCAGAAAGAGCTTGTTGGCAGCACCTGGTGTAGATTAGGACAAGGCTGTGTTTCAAATGGAGTGTTTTGTCCAGTGGTTTTAGTTGAAGCAGCATTCTGCTTCAATTCCATGCTCCTTCTAGTGACAGCACAAAAATGTGTGGCCGTGTGGTAAACTAGGCCTGAAGGTAACCTGCTTAGTTATCTTTTGTTTTGTGGTATGTATTATCCTTATTCATTGCTTTAATTATTATTTTATTGTTTTACCTTCCTTCTGTTCTTCGTCACCGCTCTCCCCGCTCCGTCAAACATATTATTAATAAATTCTTGCATCAGAGAGGAGAAGGAGGAAGACTGATCAATGACATAGGCTAAAATGTGACATAAGTAAAATTTTCTCTAGTCTAATAAAGAGGAGAAGGAGGAAGACTGATCAATGACATAGGCTAAAATGTGACATAAGTAAAATTTTCTCTAGTCTAATAAGGCTGTGATACGGAAAGATCAAGGATTTGGTGGGTCTAACATTCAGCTTTGAAAGAAGGATGATGCCACATGTTTCTATGCAATTCACATGTTGCACAGCCTGTGATGTGATGGTTCTCTGTGTTGGGCATTCTTTTTTGAATAAAAAAATTAAAGCTCTGTGTGTTATTTTTGCAAGTCTTTAATTGTTTGTGCTGCACCTCATTAGTGACAAGAATAGCATCCTGGAGAATCTTCTGAGCAGTGCAGGAATGGAGCATGTGTTTGCATTTATAGTGTGATGTGATGTGAAGGAGGGTTAATTGTATGGATTAACTGTTCTCTGGAGTAGATAGATGTTTTCTGCTTTGATGTTGTGGTGTCCCTGGACAATTAATGCATGAGCTGAAGTTTTTGGTTTGAAAATTTCGGCTTAAGTAGCTTTTAGAAATGTTTGGTGTCATTTGGTGTCAAGTCTTATTACCTCATTAAGTACATATATGTATGTGTGTATGTGTATATCTATATAAAAATGTCCCCTGTATTTTGAGGTTTTGTAAAGGAAACAACTTAATGCTATAATCAGTGGAACACATTCTTGAGAGGTTTTAGATGCCCTAACTTCCTCCAAGTAAAACTTAAGAAAGCTGATGGTTCTCATATGTTGACAATAACATAGGGGAGATAAAGCATCTTTTCATTTCAGAGCTTCTTGATGCACAACAGTGAAGGGGTGATAATGACTTATAGTTACTGGCCCCTGGGTGGCTTTTATAAAGTAAGTTGGTGGTTTTGAATCTCTTTGCTGCAGAGGTGATAACATATATTTAGGTCCCCTTTTTAAAGCAGAAAAAGTTTTAATTTTCATTTGCATCTTAGTTCATTTCTGTACCAGATGAGCTTGATAAAGGACTTCCCTATTTCCACTTGGTACTGCTGTTGTTGCAATATCACAGTATTTTCTGTAAGGACGAGGTGATGGTTGCCTTAACTCTGAGCAATTATTTAGTTACAGGCGCTACCTAAGTTTTTGTTTTTGTCAACTGTGCTTTGAGTCAGTGCTTGTTTGGTGTGGTTTGGGGTGTTTTTGTTGGTTTTGTTGGTAGGTGCTTTTTTTGTGTTTTTAAGGAGAGAGCAGTTTTTCATAAAAAGTGAATGCTTTTGTGGTCTAGTTTACATCTAGTTTTTAGAGAAGGTGGGTTTTTCCTCTAGTTTAGGAATACTCTGACTCTTCAGCCTTCTCTTTCAGACAGTGCATCAAAGGTTAGGTGAATGTAGAAAACATGCTCAATTTTCTTGCATTTCACAAACGAAATTTAAGGTGTCTTCTGTTTGCTTTTGAAACTATTCACATAAGCCTTACATTTGGGGCATAATATATTTTTAGGCAAATCTTCCATCTTCAGTGTGTAGGAAAAAAGCCCTTCCCTGTGCATGTAAATCTGTGGGTTAAATTGGGTTCACAAGCCCCTATTATATTATAAGAGGGCAGATGTTTGTTTTGTATTTAGTCATTGTCATTCATACCTAGAGGGAGTTACTTAAATGCAAATGTTAATTTCTTGCATGCATTTCATGTTTATTAACAGTCTGCTGCACAGTCTTGGTTATAAGTGTTAAAATGCAGTTGGTACTTTGCAGTGTCTGAGATTTCTGGATTGCAAACGTGATTTTAGGCTGTGGGTCATGCATAGCTTTTTGTATTAACAGTTGTATTTTGTGGTGTTTTTAATAAGTAAAAGGATATGCACATGTTTAATAGGGAGAGTGAGATCCAGGACATTTTAACTCCGAAGCAGTCTGTAACAGCTGGAAACAGAAGAGGTGTAAAACTGGTTGTAATCAGGTTACTGTGCTAAAAGGCTTTCTCCAGACAGAGGACAAATGGCACTGATCCTTAGCCCAGCTGTGTGTCAGTGCTGGGCAGGGCATTGCAGTGGTGGTGTGCTACATGTGTTCTGCCTCAGACTCCCACTCTGGGGTCTGAAGGACTGCAGTATTTGTTAATTTTGCTCAACTGTTGTGTGTGGTTGAAATAGTTGTTTGGAATACCATTCATCTGAAATGCCCTGGATGTTCTCCAGACACCAAGAGAGAAACATTCCTGCTGTGAAAGTCCTGGATCATGTCTTCATTGCTGAAACAGGTGTAATTACTGCACTGATGCTGCAATCTTGATGTAAAATGCCCAATAGAGTCAGTGCAATTCTGTGCAGCTCATGAAATCTTGGGTGAGGAGTGAAATAATGCCACTGACTTTTTACTGGATGTAAAATTTCCAGTTCTCCTTGGGCACTTTTACATTAAAATAGCTATCTCAATGGAACATGTACATCTTTCTCTTTAGCAATGAAGGCACAGCCAAGTGGTGCAAATGCAGGGTGGAGAAAGGCAATATGATGCATAAAACAGGATGATCAGATCATTCATGGCCACACATTGCTTGAGTTAGTTTTGTTATAGTATAAACAAATGCATTTTGTTCTGCCCTCCACGATACTGCTTCCTTGTGTCATGCTAACAGGCTTGTGCCCTTCCTTCTGAAGAAATCCTGTTATTTATCAGAAATCCTGTATATTTGCAGTACACCTTGTCTAGGCTGCCAAAGGAATGGGAGATTTGGAGTGGCTGAGATCATTCCTAAACTGTTCATCATAGTAAAATCTATGCCTTTTTTAAAAAAATAATTGCAAGGCAGCTTGAGGTATGAAAAGATGTAAGTGACTCTTGTCTGGAGAGAAACACTGGCTATGGTTCTGCTGTGGTCCTGATTAGCATGCTGGGCTCTTCTTGCCTTGGTTGTGCTGTGGACTGCATGACCCTTAATCCTGGTCCTCTGTGGGTTTCCTTTCATTCTTTGCCTTGTGTTGATAGACAGCAAGTTTGTCAGCTGTGACAGCCCTTCCCAGTGTGTCCACACTGAGTCTTTCAGGGTGCAAATCACAATTCTGGCTTGTAGGTGTCTCCGTATTATGAATGACCACCGTCATGTTGTGTAAAGTTTGTTGTTGTCTTTTTTCCCCCCTCACCTCATTTCTCTGCAGGGAAAAATTGACTTTCTTCTGATCCTCCCTTCCCTCCCCTTTATAATGAATTTCAGGTTTTTTTAGACATTCATTTCCTTTCTTGTTTGGGAAAGGCAGATATGTGTTAGGTTAAAACAATAATTAGGCTTGGCTGTTTATACAGGTGGGGAAATCACGTGTAGAAGGAAAAGGAAGAATTAAGTCTCGAAATGACCTGGGAAGAAAAGATTTTTTTTTTTTTTAAATTTCTTAGCTCTTTTTGGAGTTAACCTGCTGTTGAAGTGCACCATGCTTTTCTAGCACCTCTCCTACTTTGTGTTTCTATAATAGGAGAATGTTGGACAACATTGTGGCAACTTCTCTTGCCTAGGCAGTGCAGTTAATTTCTTTTGCCACTAAGATGTTATTGAGACCCACACGAAAATTTCAAGAGGCAAGTAAGACTAACTTATTAGTCTTATTAGAAAAAAACCTAATAATGTAACTTATTAGTCTTATTAGAAAAAAACCTAATAATATAGAAAAATAGCTAATAGCTTATTAGAAAAATAGCTAATAATTTTTCATAGCTCTACATGGAAATATTTTAAAATCTTTAGGTTGGGAGTTTGTACATGGCTAGGTTTATGCCTAAAGCATAAGAGTACAGCAGACCTATGCATACCCATATATTATTTTTTGTAAGCACAAAATCTCTTCTGAAGTTCTTTCCCCTGAGCACCGTGTGGACAAGACACAGCAGCACAAGGGAAGGTGCTCTGCACGTCTGTCTGCAATATTCTGTCTGCAGCTGAGCTGGGCAAAGCCAGCCCAGCTGCCTTATAGCTTTTTATAAAATCGATATGCCTTTTAAAACGAAGATCTTTTTTGGCAGCATCAGCTCAAGGAAAGCAATTGTATGGGCAAATTTCAGGACACCAAAACGTCTGTGGTGTAGTGGGGGATGGGGAGTAACACTGGGGAGGGGCAGGAATGGGTGGCCAATTCAATCAGACAGCAGAACAAAACCCATCTGACCCAGCCCGATGCAAAGGGCAGGTTTAAATCAAGATCCCTCCTAATATGGTGTAGCTGCAGTTTGATTTGCATAGTTTCTGGTTTTTTGCAGGTTTTATAGCCTTCCCTTGGTGCTCCACGCCAGCACTACTTTAATGTTGTTTTTAGTCTTCCTTTTTGAGTTCTTTATCCTTGATTATATACCACACTGTCAGTAGATGCATGTCACACAATTCTGCAAACACCAGAATTCAACAGACACCAAGGAGAGTGAGCAGTTAATAATTGTGATGATACAAAGCAGTAATTAAATGTAAAAACAACAAAACAAAAATGTTAAACATTTCCTATGTAAATTGCCTTTTAAAGCTCCAAATTTCATTGCCTCTCAGATTTTCCTAATTTTTGAATAATTATCTAGACTCAAAACCTTTTCCAAAAACCAAATGAGGCATTCTGGGGCTGAATTCTAAAACGTGTTTCCCTTCTTGCACACACAAACTACCAGCCTATAAATTTAGGTATGGAGCTAATGCAATCTGCTTTCTTTTGAATATTACCAACATTTCTCCAAATGTGGAGACTCTTTTACTCTGGAGCATTTGAGCTGACACCTGTGTTTTCTGGAAATGTCCTTAAATTTTACGTTGTGGAGAAACAAATAACATAGATGGCCATTTTATGTTTCTTCAGCTAAGCTAGCAGAAGAGCTTCCTTTTTGGAGTTCCATTGGTACAAACACTCCAGATAACTTGCATGACTAATACTGACCTTAAAAAGATAAAAGGAGCCATAAGGAATTGATTTGGTTGCATCAATGTTCTTGGCTAAAGCAGAGTCATCCTCTGCAAGGAATGATTTGCAAAGCTTGGAACAGGTTGTTCTTTTTATTTGCTGCCTTCAAGGTGGCAAATGAAGTATTACCAGTGATATAAGTACAAACACAAGGTTACAGATTTTATTATCTGAAGTAACCTTTTTTACCTCATCCTCTTTTTCCTCCTTCCTAACAAGCTCTCGCAAAAACGAAATCCTGAATATTTGACTGGAACACAGTCTGCACAAAAAACAGAAGTCGTGTCTACAACTAAAAGCTTCTCTTAACTTTACCCTCTCTAAAGCTCAGTATGATGTAGCAGGTTCCATTTAAAAAGGTGTTTTTATTTGGGAGTATTCTTAACTGTTAGAAGAAAACCACGACAAATTGTGGAACCTACATTTGAGACTTGACTGCATTTTTGTTCCAATGAGTAACGTTTGTTAGCAGCTGAATCCAGCACATGCTATTTCTGAGTCTCTTTTTCTGCAATTTACAAATACAGTACATATTGTACCTTTGGTGGAAATAGAAGTAAAATATCTTTTTTTCAGCTGAAGAGTTGTATTTTTTGGAGTTAACATCTGGAACTGGAACTAAAAATTGGAAACAATTCAGATCAGAAACAAGCATACCTTTGTCAAGCCTGTATTTGTTCAAGTCCTGGATAAAATTTGCAAGCCAAGTTTGCCAAATTATATAGAACCACTATTTTATCCATTAAAATTTTGGAACCCTCATCACTGTGTAATCTACTATTATTGGCCAGACAGCTGTATGCCAAACCAAGGAGGAATACTGAAAAAGAAAAAACAACAGAAAAGAACCTTGCTCCCATTGACATCCAGAATCTAAAAAGGGGACACTGCAGGGTTTTTTTCCATTCATGGATTGACCCGAATTGTTATTCCCAGAAAAAGTCATGTTTAGATGTTCATGGAAGTCACCCTTTTGTCTGCATTCTTCTAAACCAATTTATGCAGAAGTAGGACAAATCTTCAGTTTCCTCTGCAGTTTTAAAATTGTTGAGCATATCATGGGGATGGGGAGAAATCCATGCCTGTTGCCATGTACTCTGCATCACAGAATGTGAAGCATCCAAGTATATTTTTTTCCTGTCACATCCCCCAACCCTATTTTTAAGCACTGCTTTCTGCAATTACCCATTTTGGCAAAGCCCAACAGCAGTATTGTGTAAGAGACTACTTCAGTGCCACTTCTGCTTATTCTAAAATCAGAAAGTATCAGAAATCTCAATGAACAGGCTGTTTCCCACTTTTGTGAGTACAAGCAGAGTGCCGTATGAATTCTCACAAAGAAAACTGTCATGAATCCTCTGTGGAATATGGTGAACACTGTTACGAAATTGAAGCTATTGTTGGTGAAGCTAATGGTGTTAGGCAAAATGCAGGTTTGTACTTTAAAGAATCCTTAATCAAAATGTGAAACCTCACTGACAAAGTAATGAACCTGCTGTTGAAGTGAATGTGTCTGTGATAAGAATCTCTGTTTCTATGATGATGTCTTCTCAGTGACTTGCTGAGTGATTTGCCTCAGAACATGGTTGTCAGCAACTTCTGAACTGAGCTTCTGGCAGAGGTAGGGGCACTCTGGGCTTTTGCATGAGGAACACTAGAAAGCAATACTCCTCTTCCTTCAGTGCAAGTAGTCTGTCATTAAAGGTTACCCATACCATTAATTTTCTTGGCCCAGGTTTATAAGCTGTAAATGCTTACAGCATCTTTCGCTCTTAGGGGCAGCAGCACAAAGACCACGGCTTTGTACAGCTGGAGGAGGTGAGCATCCAGTGCAGCAGTCGATGATGGGTCTGCAGAAGTTGCCTGGTACCTCTTGAAATAGCAGGTGGTGTGTGGGGTCTGTGAGAGCCTTCCTTGTGTCACAGTGTTCTTAATTTAACACAGAGGAGGACTGGAGGCTGGCTGTGGTGCCAGTGGATCACCCATGTGTATGTGATGGGTCTCTGCTTTCCAGTTCCTCCGTTTCGGCATCGTGTTGGACTCAACCCTCCCAATGCAGACCTGTGAAGTACTGCTACCTACTTGTTCTTAGAGAAGGGAAGTTTTCACCTTTCTTGTGGGGTTTACTGTCTTCATTTAGAGTGGGGTTTTCAGTGTATCTTGGGAGCTTTGACCATCGTCATTGAAGTTTGATGGAAATTGTCAGTTTAAGCTCCCTTGTAGTTCAGTGCAGGTTCCTGTCTCCAACTAGCACCAAATGTAAAAGCTGACTTGTGTGACTGGAGAATGCTCAGTTTAGCAGCCATTTTCAAATACCAATTTGCAGAGCTCATTGGTGGTGTCTGTCTGAAGCCAATTCCCTAATCCCCAGTAGATGGTATATTTGTATTTAAGCTGTCATGTGTGTTGTGGTTCTTGAGTAGCAAATTGCAGCAGAAGCCTCAGAAGAACAAACAAGTGGTTGTGAACAGTATACTGCTTTTGGGAAAATCACATGTGTATTTTAACCTCTGTAAAAAACTCGAGTGAGAACTTCGTGAAGTCAGGAAGATGTGGGGGTTCAGACTGCAGAGATTTTATCTGCTTAACATTAGCTAGTCAGGATTTCATGAGACTGCAATCCTTAAAACTGTTTGGCTGAACACCAGTTGTGCGTTGCACAGAGAGAGATTGCCAAGAAACAGTTTTGCAATGATGTTTAGAAATTTCCTCTAACAATACAGACCAAATAAAAATTGCTTTATGCTCTAGTGAATCATGTTCTTCTCTAAATGTTTAAAGTGCTTGCAGGTCTTATCTGATGAGTATCTCATCGTAAGTTGATGTGTCCCCAAATCACAGCTGATATTTTGGGTTTTGTTTAGTTTTTTCAGTGGCTCTTTAAATATGTTCTCTATGCTGCTTGGTGGTCCTTGTAGTGTTGTCAGCTCACAATGGGCTTGGCTGTCGTCCTTTCCAGCTGCTAAAGCTGTGTTAGAAGATGAAATATGCTGTCCTATGTAACCAATTTAAGTATTTGCTACAACACTACTAAGGGTAGTCTGAGAGAGCCATTGCCTGGTGCACCAGGAGAGGTATTTGTGTGGTGTGCTTAATGGGTGGTCTTGGGAAAAGAAAAAAAGTTTGAGAAACCCCCCTTTAAAAGAAAGTGTCCATGTAAAAGTGGTCCTGAATGCATGTAGCATGCTTCCAGGATCTGCAGAGATGCAATTGCACTGAAGTACGCACACTGAATCCAATAATTTGGCTTTTTTGATGTATGATTTTTTTATTTTTTTTTTACTTGAAGTAGGTAATATAACTAGAAACAGGACAGAAGAATAATTATGTTCTGGGCATGTTGGAGATTTAAAAAATCTTTAATTGCCACCCAGCTAAATAGAGCAAGATTTCATCATTTCATCATTTGTGTAAAGCACCTTTGTAGAGTTCTTCAGAGCATGCTCTTCAGAGAAATACTTTGGCATCTCTTGACCAAGGGAAATGAACTAATTTCGGCCAGTGTAGATTAAATGGTATATAATCAGTGCTATATTTTGTTGTTACTGCTAACATTATTATTTGAAAGCTAGGCTGCCAAACAAAACCAGTGGTCTGAACTAACTCTCATCCTCCTAAAACCCTGTCATTATTGTGTGTGTGGGAACCCTATGCAATGTGAAAAATATAACAAGACCTTCAAAAGAATTGTTGCTTGTTTATTTAAAAAATAAAACAAAAGTAGCTTGAAGTTTATTTAACAACATTTTAACATTACTGTTTGCTAAAGCTACTAAATTCATCTGTTTTGGGAGGGCAACAGAAACAGTGATGTGAGTTACTGGGAAGTTCAAAACTATTTTGTGTAAAACCAGGCATAAACGCAATCAATCCCAGACCCCCTTAATCAAGATTTTTAGTGAAGCAGTATGGGGAGGTCAGTCCACTGAACTTTTTTATTTATTTTTAGTTAACTGTACAAAAACCATGCTTGGGGAATGGCTGTCCAACTGCTATTAAAAGTCACCTGTCACAAGCAGTTTCTGTAGTGTGCTCCAGTATCTTCAGAGCATGTTCCTCTCTGCAGTATGTCTGTATTCTCTTCCCCATCAATGAAAGCCTAACCTGATCTGTCCTCAGTGTCCTTTCTCCACTGGCTAAGAAAAACTGAACTTCAGCCTCTCATGAAAGTGTTTGCTGATTGGTCTGTTGTTTTACTATATTTTTGTCTCACAGCCTTCCCAGCTCCTCTTCTTAATGAGAAGAACAAGCTTCATATGTTTTCCAAACCCATGTAAACCTTTTTTATATATTTTCTGTGGACCCTTTCCAGCTTGCTGCTGCTAAACCAGATGTCCTTTAAACTTGTGTAATTTATTTATGTAACCCACTTCCAAATACATTTGTGGCTAAAGCCATGTCGCTTCTTGTAAGTGCATTAGTGGATGAACAGCCTTGCTTCTATCCTAGCCAGGTAGCAAATAGATCTGAGCACTGAGATCCTTTCTGTCTTCTGGTATTCTGTGGTAATACTTAGCATATATAACTACCAAATACATTTTATAATATGGGATACTAGTGTGGACTGGCTTACTGCACACTGGTGTGTGCCTGGTGTGACCATGTGAATAATTTAAGATATAGGCTGGTAAAGGGGAAAGATTACAAAAATTTCTTGCTGTGCACAATGTGTGTAAATGGGTGATATTTCTTATTGGTCTCATCCTGAACTTCAGACTTTGATTCTGAGTAAAATCAGATAAAATGGAAAAGAATCCTCCTTATTTTATAGCCAGAACACCTCATGGTTTGGAAAGCAAAATTCCTATGAAATGGACTGAACAGGAGGGTTAGAGGAATGAGATGTAATTTGGAGGACTATATTTTCCTCATCAAGAAGTGCTATAAACCAGCCATCACTGAGAGAATCAGTTCACAGAGAAGTGAAGTCTTAGCCATTCAGGAGTGAAAAGCTGAGTGCATCACTGAACCTTTTGCTGGAAAATCTTCAAGTGCCTTACTTGAGCATGAGTGACTTCACTGCAGCCCTTTGAGATAATTAATAGCAGAAGGAAGGGTATGTTTGTAGCAGGAGGAATGATTTTTACAAATTGTTGGGCTGAGGTTCCTGGTCAAGTTCTTTGCTAAAGGAGAAGAAATGTGTGGGAGTGAAACCAAGGAGTCCTGCTTTTTTTTTTTTTTTTTTTTTTTTTTTTTTTTTTTTTTTTTCCCCNTTTCCTTTCTTTTTTTTTTTTTTTTTTTTTTTTTTTTTGGCTAGTGCCCTAAGACTGCTACCACCTACCTCTGTGTTGGAGAAAGAATATTTTATAATTTAGGGAATTTACTTTATTTTCAATAATGTGTTTTGAGGATAACAGCCATAGCCCTCAGAGGACTTTGGTCTTCAGAGGACTTTGCCTTGCAAGCTGAAACTTGGATTGAGTATGTGCAGTTAGTACAGGAAGATCAACATTCAATCTTATCTTTTGACATTGATCATTTCCCAACAGAGGAAGGACATTGACCTGCAGGAGAGTCCAGAGGAGGGCACTAAGATGATTAAAGGGATGAGGACTTCTCCTACAAGGAAAGGCAGTGAGAATTGGGGTTGTTCAACATGGAGAAAAAGGCATTGAGTTGACCTGGTTGTACCTGAAGGGGCCTACAAACAAGATGAGGAGAGACTTTACAAGAACATGTAGTGACAGGACAAAGAGGAGTGGCTTCAAGCTGAAAGAGAGTGAGTTTAGGTTGGATATTAAGCAGAAATTTCTTTACTGTGAAAGTGGTGAGACCTACAACAGGTTGCCCAGAGAAGCTGTGGGTGCCCCATCCCTGTCAGTGTTGAAGGCCAGTGTTGAAGTTCCCCCATGGCAGGGGGAACTGAAAATAGATGATCTTTAAGGTCTCTTACAACCCAGACCATTCTGTGATTCTATGACGTCCAAGCTGTAAGCCTCCCTATGCTCCAGAGAGTTAGAGCTGGACAAGAGAGATGACTTTGTGTTGTAGAAGTGGTTTCTCCAATTAATTTATGGCAGTTAAGACCCTATGTACACAGTCTTGTTTCTGCATAGCAGCTATTTTTAAGTGTAGAGAGCTGATGCATGCTAATTCTATATCCTGCCTAAGAGTTTCCACAACATGGTGCAGCCTTGGGTGCAAAAGTTTTGACATGTTTGTTTTTTGCCATCTTGCATGCCTGTGGTAGGGGTGTGTGGGGGTTTTTTGCTCTTTGGTAATAAATGTTTTTGTGGTTTGGGACATTGACTGCTGCAAGAATTACGCTATTCTCTCTGTCCAGCTGTACAGATGGCTTAGCCACAGAGGTCTCCACTGCAATTGTCCTGTTAAGGATTGAAATAATATTTAAAGTATAAGTTGGTGCACATGCTGTAATTTTGGATGGCTATTTTCGCTTGTATGCTTATTAAAATGAGACCCTCATTCTGTGTTGTGTGCCAGATTCCCAAGATCCTCAGCTGCTTTTCTTAAAATCACAGTTAAAACCTTTCCATGAACTTCAGCCTAGTTAACTGGTTTAAGAACTCGTAAGTTAGGCTTTTCTCCTGTGCTATACATAGGATTTGTGTTTGTTCTGTGCTTCTGGTGCTTTCAAGGGTAGAAATCATGCATGTGCCTCACTATTCTCATGTCTTTCTATTTTGGCTTTAAGGGAAAGGAGACAAAATGTAGGCATGTCAACAA
The DNA here is from genome assembly GCA_013400435.1 of Pycnonotus jocosus. Lineage (NCBI taxonomy): Eukaryota > Metazoa > Chordata > Aves > Passeriformes > Pycnonotidae > Pycnonotus > Pycnonotus jocosus. Next base: position 166,335 of record VWYP01018267.1, on the reverse strand, counting down.
GTAGGAAGCAGTAGTATAAATATAACTTTTTAAAACTCTTACTCAACTTGTCTTAGAACTGTTGTAGCTTTGCAAAAAACCAACCACTGATGACAAATGCACTGTTGATTGTCGTTCATGATCATCTTAGTCTTAATATGTATGTTGAGCCCTGTCAAACTGGTTTTTAGAAAGCTGTTACTGAAACTGATAGTGAAGACCATATAGTGCAGTTTTTAGTTATTTGTTCCATGTGAGTTTACTGGGCCTAACAGGTACCTTGAAGCACTAAATAAAATTCAAGTGGGCACAATTAAAACAATGGGAGTTAATGACTGAATTCAGAAACTGATACTGTTTATGGTGGTCAAGCAAATAAATTATACAAAAGTGTACAAATCCTCCAGTCTTAAGTTATATCTGCACAAGACAACTTTCCTGATGCAGGTGAAACAATTAAAATTTAGTAATTGGCCACAGACAAGGGGTGAGCATTAAACAATCAAAGGCAAAGCTGGAAATCGAACCCTTGCTTGATTCCTACCCTGCCTGATCAGAAGTGTTTCCTTTTCTGCAGTTAATAGCCTGATGAGAAGCTCTGTTTTCACATGGTTGTACAATAGGCTTCTGTGTAGATACCTCACTACATTGTCAAGTCAAGGGTGTGTTTTCCAGTTAGCAGAAAACCACAGGAAAATTGGTGGGGTTTTGCACAGAAATAATATGTCTTTCTAAAATAAAGTGGTTTTGATCAAGTACTATGTGATCCAAGTAAGACTGTAGAATTGCTGCAGAAGAAATTCTCTAACTTTGTATAGTTCAGGCTGTTATCTGTTTAGGGATTACTCGAAAATTCGTGGGATTTCAGGTTCCTTTTTTGTTTTGTCCAAAGACAGTGAACTGCAGCTATGTACAGATGTTTTAAATGTTGCCTATTATGGAAAAATATGAACTGTTCTACTGAAAAAGAATACTTTTATTTTGTGACTACTTTAAAATGGCATTTCAATTGGGTGGTAATAGATTGGATATAAACAGTTTATCCTCCACATTCAGTATTCATCCTGTCACTGTTTATTCTTCTATTTTTTCAAAATAGAATCTGGTGTTTCCCTTTTCAAGCAATTTGCAGTTGTCAAGCGTATTGCTGATCAAAATAGAGCGTAACACTTAGTGTTTCTTTGAGTCTCTTAACCTTCTAACTATGGAATAACTTCTCAAGGAAGGGATATTTCCTCCTGTGAAACAAATAAGCTCATTTGAAGCTTAATGGTAGTCAGTTATTGCTGCTTTTTTTTGATCTCTCCCTTCCCTCTTCTCAGAAACTCCTGTTAACTTGCCTACCTGTTTGCCTTGTCAAGAGTTGTGCAGTAAAGAATTAAATGCATCAAGGATAAGAGTGGTCTGTGGACCATCAAGCCCAATTTAGGACTGAGAAGAGAGCATGATTTGGAAGGAGATTAGTCTTCATATTCTTGGAAATGAAGTTTTGATTTTACATTCATGTGGGATTCAAAATAAACTTGTACCATGTATGGGTGGGATCACCTTGAGTCTGTGGCATGGTTTATTGATGGCACAGCAAATCAAATGTTTTGTCAATGCCATTTGTTTTGATGCTTTTTGAGCTTTGTTTCTCATTCTCATGCCTTAAAAACCCTATTGGTTGTCATTTTGTAGAGTATGAATGTATCTTTTGAGTTGAATTACTAAACTGTTGAGTTTAGTAATTTTATGAAACAAAATGCTGTGTGTCTATCTTTCTAGAAACACATTTCCTGTCTTGATTGCCTGTTTCAGATCTACTAACTGGGAAAGTTGAATATTTGAAAAATTCTGTGAACTTTTCTTGGGATATCTTGGAAATTGTATTTAGTGGAAGCTGCAGCATTGCCAGAACTAACTTTGCTTGCTCATGAGCCATTACATTCTGACCTGAAGTGATAAATACAAGACAGTGGAATCAGCATTTAAATACTTTTCTGACTTTTGCTTTATTTCTTTTATTTGTATGAGAGGGGTTTCTTCAGCAGCATTTCAGGCAAGAATTACTGTAGAGAAGCAGATCACTGGTTTTTGTTAGAGTTTTTGTCTTTTTCTAATTTGTTTGCTTGTTTGTTTGTTTTCCCAAGCAGTATTGCTCTAAAAGGGCTCTGTAACCATTTTAAAAATACAACTTGGAATCAAAAAATGGGTTGATAGGGAGGAGCAGAGAAGTGAATATAGTTTTCAAAATCAGAGTTCTGCCTTCTCCTTTTTTTTTCCCCCAAAGGAAGTGGAATACTCACCTGTTCTTAAAGGGGATAAAGCCTGGCCATTTTCAATAACCAATCAGTTTAGGTGAGTGTAAGGTGCAGGGAAGTTCTAACAGAGTTGCAAGCAGGGCAGTGTGATTTCCCTGCTGGGTGCTCATGGCCAGCACAGTGTGGCTGCACTTCAGCCAGGACATCTCTGAAGAGCAGCAGTGACAGAGAACACTGCAGTCAACGTGTTATCTGCGTGCTGCTGCCCTACTGTGTACAGCAGCGGGGAGGAAATCCATTGAAAGGGATGGGGAGCTGGGATAATGCTGATGCTGATTGGATTAGACACTTTTCATGTTTGATCTTTAGTTAAGAAGCTGTCGAGTTCCTCTGCTGTTGATTGGACTTGATATTTCAGGTTCATTTTTCCTTTGTAGGAGCATTAATAATGCCTTCAGCATGGAAGTGTCTAGCTGAAAATCCATCTATTCAGATTCCTCTAAACATGTTTTTTGGACAATATTTTAAAAAAGAATTTGCATAGGCTTTTTACAGTTTTGATTTTTGACTGGATGTGGGGCTGGTTTTGTGAGGCAGTGTGCATAACTTGAGGTCTCTGCCCCAAAGAATTTGTGACTTAAAACTGCCCAAGTGTTCAAATGGTTTGATGAAGTGCCACTTAAAATAGATATGGCTGTGGGGAACCAATGAGTTCCAGAGAAGGAAACAAGAACTTGGTATTTTAGACTTTTTTTTTGTCTGTTTGTAATAACTAACCTGTCAGACTTTCCTGATAGTATTCCTAGTGTTTTTAAAGATGACTGAGAGAAGGACTTGGCAAGCCAGCAAAATTAAATAGGTGGGATACTGAGACTTCATTTCTTAACAAGTAATTCTCCTCAAGCTGTATAAACGTTCTTGAGTTAAATATTGTTGAGAACAAAGATTCATCTTCAGTGAAACATTAATTATAACAATTGGTTCTCTTTGCTGTCCAAGACCCTCACTAAAACCACCAGGTGATGTAAATTACATCAATATACTCTTCCTTCAAAAAGCAAAATAAAACAATCTCTTTCCTGACTTAGGGGGGGGAAAAAAGACCATGGTGAATGATAATAAAAACTCTGAATTTTTATGCATGTTTTTGAGTTCATCTGAAGTTGAGTTGTGTATTCTGACTGAGGTCCTTGGCCTGTGCATAAACACATTAGCTGTTGTCAAGGATGTGCAGAGGCACACACTCTCCAGTGAGAATGTAGGCAGAGCCAGAATTCACAAGAAAGGCAATAGCATCTGACAGGGCTGCCAGCATTGCAGACCTGCAATTCAGACACTGTATAAACTGTCTTCTTTTTTAAAAAAGTGCAGGAGGAATTGAATCTGAAAGACAATATCAGGAAGTAACTCTTACATATACCTGCAGTAACATGAATTTAAAACTAAAGGTATTTATATGACAGGCTTGAACCATAGGAGATAGGATACATGCTGCTCTATTCTGTGTGTTGTTCCTTGAGTAGCTAGTGATTGGGCCTGTGCTGACTGTGCTTTGGAGGCAGCATGTGGAATGAAATGGTTGCACATGAAGTTGGGAGTCAGCAGGTGACTGGTGTGGAACTCCAGCAGCTACTGCCTGAGTTAGAAAAATTGGGGTGAGACTGGGGAAGCTGGGAAACCTTTGTCCTTTTGCTCTCGCTGCCTCTTCCAGCTAACAGCAGTCGTTACAAACACCACAACCCATGTCATTGTCTGTACCCAAACTGTCTTGAATTTCTCTTGCTGTGATGGAGGAGAGAAGACAGGAGTTGTGAAACTCTATCTCAAGTTTTTGCACTTTGGGAGGGCGCTTAGTAGGAGCATTTCAGGATGTTATGTCTTGTGCTGTTAGCTTTCAGGGTGCTACTAAAAGGTACTAATGTTACTAATTCAACTGGTTGAAACAAGCTTTTAAACCATGAAGACTTAATTTGTTCCAATTTGTCTGTTTTTAGAACAACAGACAGAAGGTGGTGTTGAAGGTGTTGTTGAAAGGTCTTGATTTGAACTCCTAGTTAGGAGTGGAAGATGCTGTTCACATCCCATAGATAAAGAATTGGGCCTGCTCTTCCATCTCTCATTTCACCTCTGTCTGACATAGGGAAGGAAGAGATTTTCGGATACTTGTGGCACTTTGGTACTCCCTGCCCTGTTGGTCTGGGAGAAGAAATCCTCCTCTGCCACACACATTGTCAGCTCTTGGAAATCTGTAGATGCCTGCAATGCTAACATGCTTTCCTTTTTTCCCTCTGTAGCATCTCCCTTCCTGCTGTTTGCCAACCGGCGGGACGTCCGGCTGGTGGATGCTGGCGGCACCAAGCTGGAGTCCACTGTGGTGGTCAGTGGTTTAGAGGACGCTGCTGCGGTTGACTTCCAGTATTCACAAGGCATCGTTTTCTGGACAGATGTGAGTGAAGAAGCCATCAAGCAAACTTACATTAACCAAACTGGGAATGTGGTGCAGAATGTCATCATTTCTGGTCTGGTTTCCCCGGACGGCCTGGCGTGTGATTGGATTGGGAAAAAACTTTATTGGACGGATTCAGAAACCAATAGGATAGAAGTAGCTAATCTCAATGGAACATCTAGAAAAGTCCTCTTCTGGCAAGACCTTGATCAGCCCAGGGCAATAGCTTTGGATCCGGCTCATGGGTAAATATTAATTTGGCTTAAATGCTTAAATGGATATGGTGGTGATTTATGTGGAGTCTTTAGTTTTAAAAAGAAAAGGAACACATAGCCTTTTGTTTCACTTTACATTTTCCCAAGGTATTTTTCTCAAGATCTGTAACTGAACATATGTTTGAGCTTAAATATTTTGTGGCAAGAAATGGCAACCCAGGCCTTGAGCCAAAAAGAAAAATACAGCTGGTTCTTAGGTGCCAAACCAAATATCCAACCAGTATAATTACCTGGCTTATCCCGTTGCACTTTGGAAAAGTAATTAATTTTCCAAGCCTTTTATTATCATTATTATTTTCTCAGTTATCTTGTCTGGTAAGTTAACTTTGATTTTATATGTGATGTCTATTTAATGTGGACAGCAACATGTGGAAGTCTGCATGCGTTGAAACAGGAATTCTCACTTTCTCTGGTAAACAAAATCAGGATATTTTTAAGTGATGATGTTGAATAATAATGTTTGTGCCAGCAAGGGAAAAAATCCAGGTGAAACTGTGGATTCTCAGTGCTGTAAAGTGACCGTGTTAAGAAGTAGTAAGAGTGCAGGCTGCATGTGTTGCTTCTAGTGCTCTTAAAAATACTTGTGTATGTGTATGGTTCCTCCCTCTCTCTTCTGTCCTCCCCAGGGTTTCACATGTGCTGTTTGCTCTCCCTGTGCACAAGCAGTGCTGGTGGTGTGTCCTGTGGGCCTGGCATTTATTGCAGTGATGACTGAACACGTGCTGTGCTAGATGGACCCTCGTGAAAACAAGGAAAGAGACCTGAAGTGCATTTCTCTTGTGTGCACAGATCCACACAAGTGAGCTGGTTTGCCACTGGTCTGCCGCCATTTTCACAATACAATCTCAGAGATCACTTTATCTTCCTCTAGGTGTATACATATGTAGGATTCTCATCTGTAGGAAAATCTGGCATTAACTGATGTTTTCACTGAGTCTGTCCTCTTTGCAAAATGTTGCTGAGTTAATACAAGGGCTTAGTATAAACCATAAAAATAAGTTATTTAGTGGTTTATCCTGCTCTGGGAGATGGACAGTTTCTTGAGAAACCACCTGCTTCAAATGTGCAAAAAGTGAAAATGGAAACCAGGCAACAGAGGGCAACTTAAGATCACCATGTCAGCATCTTCCATGCCACAGACTGGAACTTTGGTTGTTTTTGCAGTGTTTCCTGCATGAGATTTTTCAGATGAATGTGAGGAGTTACAGGTACATTTATGATTAGTACATAAAGGGCATACAAAGGCTAAATAAAACTGTGTATATGCAAAGAAACAAAATACTTAGTTTTGTTGACATGTCAGATGCTGGAGCTGCCTGTATCCTTCAGATAATGATTGGAAAGGTACAGCCACTACCAGTAAAAGGCCAAAGGACTTTTCCAGAGGGCTCCTTATCCTCTTAATTCTGCCTACCTTACGGATGCCTCTAGGTGAAAGGAATTCTCCCCACAGCAAATTGGTGTATGGAGATGTTTTAGATAAATTACAGGAATCCTGTTATATCTTGACAGCAAGTAATCTAAGCAGAATTAATTAATGTTGATTAATTAGATGTAGAGTTCAGTAGTATATTTAAAGAGAGAATATGATGTTAAATTGGGTATTTCATGGTGAGGTGGACTACAGAGAGTGGTATGGCACTTTGCATGAAATGCCAGTGCCAGGTTTACTTCTTGTGAGTGGATGCAGTTCCTTGCCTTTTGACTGATTCTTTAAGTGTTGAATCAAAGACAAGTTTGCCTGAAAAACTAATATATTAAACTTAAAAGAAAATTTTAAAAATTAGACATTGTGTATATTTGTGGAATAAAACATTCAGGTTTGCTTTTACAACCACTTTATTTCACCTGGTATTTCTGAAATATTTCCTAGGTGCAGCTGTGAAATAGTGATCATGACATTTGATTTTGGCACAGCAGGCTCTGGGGTTGAGCTCCCATAGAAACATGTTCCTTGTTCCAGATATTTTCAGGGGAAGAAAAGTGGGTGACAGTGGGAGAAAAGAACCATTTAATACTTTTTTATTTGTCTTTTTGTTAATAAGTTTTTGAAATCAGGTGACTTATACTGGTCCTGCAACTGTCAGAACTGTATTAGATCAGAGCATGTGAGTAAGTTTGTGGGGTTTTTTCCTGGATCATGAAATCTGAGGAAGTTCAGACTAGGATTCTTAAAACTGGTTGATGCAATCTGTCACTGGCTAGTCATTTGCTTTCAGTTTGGAAGAATTTCTATTCCATAGAAGTGATTTTGTCCTTTTAGCAGTTTCTACTGGAGAAGTATGGGTGGGAATCTTAGAAAATGAGGAAGAAAACATCATTAGTCGGCTTGAGTTTCCAGAAGTGATACGGGACAAATAAGCAGTTTGCAAATGCCTAGCTGATACTATTAGTACCCAGACATGGGTTTGTCTAGAATTGCTCAAGTCAAATCTAATTTCTAATTTCTCTCTCTTGAGAAAATAACATGTTGTGCAGAATGGTGACACCTTTTCTTGTCTTTTAGCTTTAGTAAGGCTGCTCTGCAGAGGTGGATGGAGGGAGGACTGTGTGTTGTGGTGTTTGCAGTGGGGTTTTATGCCCAGAGTGGTGTTTGCTTGATAAGCAGGTTTTATTCCATTTTGAGTCCAATTCTTCAAGACATAGAGTATTTTGAGAGAATAGAGAAGAACATACTGAATATACAGTCATCATTTCTCAGGAACATCAGAAGTGTAATGACCAAACCTTAGGACATGGGAGAGGGGCTAAGTTGACTTTTGGAGTTTCCTTTTGAACCCTGTTTTTCTGTGATTTCTAGTTGACACTCAGGAGTATGATTTTTCAGATGTTCTGATGGACTTCCTAAGTAGTAAGTCAGATGATTGTGGTGTAGTGACATTTTTAAAGACAGCTGCATCTTTTGTACACTCAGCCAATCTTCCTTCTCTAAAGGCAGTGATTATCTCAAGGTTATGGCTGAGAAAAGAGAGATTCCTTTCCCCTAGCGATCATTCAGTACATTCCTAAATTTTCAGTTTTTAAAGGCAAGCTGTGGGACACTTAAAGCTTGTCTGTGTGTCTCTCTTCTTCCCAGAGCTAGTGAAAATCACTAATTGTACAGGTCTTCTGATACTCTGAAAAAGTATCATAATTAATAGGAGTCAGCTTAATATGTAACATCATTCTTTCCCATATACATTGAAATTTTCCTGCTGGACCCACTGTATATTCTAGGAATTAAAGGAAGCAAAATATATGATAATCTAATTATTCTTGCATGAAATGGAGGATAAACTAAGAAGTCAGAGGAGAGTACAGAACATTTTTCTTCAAATTTGCTGATGCTTTGTTTTGAACATTTAGATCCCAATCCTGCTGTAGGTTATATTGAGCTGAGTTTATATAATGGAGGACATTAGGCTAAAATTCTTGGTATTGTTTTGTAGAACATTACCGTTTGTATAAATTCTTGATAGGCAGACTGCTGATGGAGGATTCAGGAGTGTTGGTGTTATTAACTTTGAGTTTGCAGCCTTTGCATAAGTATTTACATGTTTTCAGGATAGCAACTTCTAACAAAGTTGAATTTATTGTAGGTAAAGATTTTACTCAAGCCCTGCTAAAAAAGGTAGCTCAAAATCCTTACAATGCAGTGCAGAGAACTTAAGTGTCATGAACATTGTCTGAAGAAGGAGTAATGTATTTGAAAAACAAGTTTTTATCGCATGTTGTGGCAAGCAAACTTCAGTTTCCTGAAAAGAAATCTTCAAAAGAATGCATGAATGAGTAGCCAAAACAAATTATTTAATTCTCAGTCCTGTAGCGAAGGTCTTAGATCTGAACACCCTAGAATGTGTATTGACAAGGGTCATTAAATCTACGACATAAAAATCTCAAAGCTTGCTTCTCCATGTAACACAGGGCTCTGATTCTGAGGATCTGTAACATATCCATAATCCTCATACTGATTTTCACTAAGTGCTTAATGAAGGAGTTAGTTCACGTTACTAACGTCTACAATGCATTAGAGATATTTACTTCGGTTAATATGAATCTTGAGTTTGTTCCTACTTGTGTGATGGCTGCTGTATTGCCTTCTGGAGTGAGCTTATGGGCTGTATTTTCTATAGCTGGGCTCACTTACCAGAGAGTAATGCTTGAGAAATTTCTGCCCCCTCTGTTTGCTGAAGCACAAAGAGCTAAATAAGACATCTGTGAAATGATTATTTTGTGGAAAGATAAAAATTGCTTGCCTCAAGAAAAGGTGTGCTGTCTTGTGGGCTTTTTGGTGTGGGTATAACCATGGTCATCACTTGGTGTAGTCACTGGTGTTGTTGATTTTGCCATATCTAAGCTGGCCTGCTAACTCTGGTGGGATCTGTAGAAATGATGTTTGTGAAAGAGGACAATAAGGACCTTTCAACTGGTTAGACTGACTGAAGGAAAGCTGCAAACTGCTGTCTACATTTCCTTCCTTATTTTAATTCTTAAAAAGTCTTCCACGGCATGGTGTGGGGCTGTTGGGCAGAGGCAGTGCTGGTGCCAGTGGACCACACAGAAGCTGACTTCATGTATGGAGCAATCTTCCTCTTTTGGAATAGCACAGCTTCAGGGGAAGGAAATAAGATACAAATTAGAATGCAGCAATAAGAAAAAAGTACTACTGAGTACTAAAAATAAATCATCTGTTTTGGCATTCTGCAGAATGGCTATTAGTTTAGAGATTAAAACAAGTCTGATCATGTCTGAACAGCATTAAGGGAGTGTGTGCAATAGCCTAGCTTAGCCATTGCCTCAGGTTACTTATGGCAAATTAGCCAAAATCTGCAAGCAGTGGCTGTCATTGACCTTAAGTATATTTGGCACTGAAGAAAGGATTAAATGATAAATGCTCAAAATGGGATATTAAAAAATGGATATAGAAGGGACAGCTATTACAATTAGAAAGCTTTCAGTTCAGAGTCTAAAATGGAAAGCCTAAGACATGCCTGGTTGTTAATTCAGTGTTCCCTCAGTGTCACAGCAAAGCCATGAACCAGACTTGGAGCTGTTCTAACTCACATCTGTGTTTATATCAGCACTTCAGACTGTGGTGGTGTTTGCTGATGATTCACCAGGACCTTGGTCCCACACAGCAGCATGGCAGGTACTAAAGGTTAAGCATGTTGGCCTGCTGTGTTGAAATTATTTGGATCTGTATGAGCTGCAATGGACATTTGTATCAAAAGTAGAGCTTTTGATAAAATAAATGTGAATGATGACATATTTTAAGCAGTATATCTTCTGGTCCTTATCTCCTTTGGAGTAGCTGAGAGGAGAGGCAATACTGAAGAAAAACTTGTGACTGTTGCAAGTGGTGGAGAAGAAAAGCAAGAAACATCCTCTGAGTAAAGACTGTACTTTTTAGAAACACTAAATTGTGGCTGCTTGGTTAAAATGCAGATGCCCGAGTTTTGAGTGAAACATGCTTATTGCTGCCTGAAAGCTAGAGATTAGTTTATATCCTGTGTGCTTCTAGTTAGTAATTAATTACAAGTATAAAATTATTTTGAAGCTTTTGGTTAGTTATTTGAAACTCTGTAATATATGAGTAGCATGATTATTATCTTAAAATGAAAGAAAAGTACTCAACTGTAAAATTGGTTCACAGTCATATCCAGTGTCTTGGTATGGCTGTAGTTTCTGGGACTTGGAAAGCTTTTGATATGTGTCTCCAAATAGCTGCAAATAGTCTCATGCATAAGAAACTTGAAGTTTTTGTGAGAATTGTTATTTACTCTAATTTTCAGATGATTGTCCTTGATGGTGACAGCCTTTCTTTAAATAGTTAATTAGTCTCCTCTGCTTATTTCTCCCTTTTCTTACTCATAGATATAACTAAAGGGCATATATTGTTCAAAGACCTTTTGCTTCATTTGAGAGCAGACCTACCTGTTCAGAGATGATGGAAAAAAAAGTGATTTACTTCTCCCCTAACCCTGAAAATTGCAATGAGGAAAAAGTGGAAATGTGTAGACTTCCTTAAAAACCCCATTGAACTCCCTCCCCTGTTTGCACTCTCCTTTCGCTACAGATTCTGTGATTTCTCCCGTCCTGAGTCCTGGAGACTGATCCTTCTTTGTCCTGTACACATTTAGGATTATTCAATTTGGGAATTGTATTCTTATCTTCTAAATTTCTCCACCATTTATTGAGGGAACAGAAGGAATAACAGGATGCCTTTAGCTGTCATAGTGCCACTGTGTGTTGCAGTGGTTCCTTGGATGAAGTCAGGAATGCTCTGAGACCAAAGACATGATGGAAGCTCTTTGATTAGATGACTTAATAGGGTGCATTTTGTAGCTACACAGTGTGGAGATCATGGCATGTACAACATGTTGGTCTGGCTGTCCAGGCACTATTCTGTTTGTCATGAATGAGTTGCTTTGGTTTAACTCAAAACATGTTTCTAACTTTTTTCTTTTTCATTTAAAATTAACCATTAGTATAAGCTGGAGTAAGAATTTTTCCACATAACCTGCTGAGGGTGTTCTCAGGGCTTTGTTTGTTACTGTGTTTGAAATTACAAGGATGCAGATGAACAAGCGTAAGTTGCAAGTCTTGACAAATTCCTGTCTGTATTGGAGTGTACCTTTCCCTAAACATTGAGTTAAAGTGCATCACCACAGTGAAACATAAAATGTGTTGGTTTGAGCTAAATGTTTAAGAGCAGTTGGGAGATCTGTGGGTAAGAGAGCCACCAACACCTGACTTACACCATTGGATTACTGTTGTTCAATACATTTGCTGCACTCCATCTTCCATTAAGTCAGTACAATGTGTAGATACAATTTTTTTGACTGTCCCAATATGTTTTAATTCCGTGTTTCCTTGTGGAGAGAGGAAGAAACCTAGGTTTAATTTCAGGCAGATGTAGTTTAGTCATGACTGGGTCTAGCTCACAAGCTGCTGGCAAGTTCAGCAGTTCATTCTTGTTCTTTTTCTTGAGCAGCTCATTCTTTTATTTTTCTTGAGCAGTTCTCACTTTTTCAGACAAGGTTACCCTGAATTTTGAGTGTCTCAGTGTGTTTTAAAATGTGTTGAATGTAGTGAGGTTTGGACTATTTTTCCCATTCCTAAAAGAAATCATATTTTGTGAAAGAAGAAGGGGAACTGGGGTCAATGGACTGAATATGAGAGAGCAGTATGCCCTTGCTGTCAAGAACACCAACAGCACTCCTGGGCTTCACCAGAAAGAGTGCTGCCATCAGATCAAGAACCTCCCTCTCTGCTCAGTGCTGGTGAAATGACCCCTAAAGTGCTGTGCCTGGTTCTGGGCTCCTCAGCAGGAGAGACACATGGACATGCTAGTGTGAGCCTATCAAAGGACCATAGAGATCATTAAGGGCATCTTACCAGTGTGTGTTTTAAAAGAATAAATCAGAATAAAAGACACTGTAGGAAAACTTGTGGAGAAGGCTGGTTCTCAAGGGGTTTGTTTGCTTTGCACACATTTTTGAATACTGTGTGGTTAGTTGTAATGATTACCTGCTGTGGCATATTTTTTGGGTTTGATGCAATGATTTTGTCAAGAACATCCAGGTCTCAAAAATCAGTGCTTGAAAACAAGGAAAAAAAGGTAATTTGAGTAAGCAATTTGCAGCTTAATGCTATGCGAGATAGACATTCCTTTCTTCTGTAAACAGTTGGGGATATTTAATTTCACTGTGGAGTTTTTGTAGCTTTAAAGGTGGGATGGGGGAAGTAAGTTTTAAATGTGCAGGAATCTACAGTTCATAGCAATTTCCTGTAAACTCCTGTTTTGTGCCACGGGCTTGTATAAGTTCAAGAGCATTGTTGAAATTGGAGAAGTTTGTACTGATTTATATCATCTGTACAACTGGCCCCTTTTGTGTAAGCAGGTTATGTAAGGTTTGGCAACTGTACTGCATTTTGGGAGATGGAAAAAGTGTTTGGGCAATGTTGGCTGCTTTTTATTATGTCTGTGATACCTTCCAGCTCAGATGGCTGATCAGCTGCTCTTGGAGGGCACAGCCCTGATTTCTAATCTTTGTGAAAATGATGACAAGAGACATGAAGCAGCAGGAAATAAGAAATGACCTGCAGCTTTAAAACTGAGGGGAAATACGGTCTTCATCCTGGTTCTGCTCCTGCACCTGGAATTTTAAAATGAGTTGAGCAGGGGGAAAGTAAACAAACCAAACAAATAAACAAAAAAACCCCCACCCAAAACCAAAGCCAACAAAAAACCCCACTGGGGTGCAGTTGCCAAGTTCAAAATCTGATTGTTTTTGCAAGGTGGTTTTCAGTCCCATTCTTCTGATAGGAGGGAAGCACCATTTAAGCGCTGATTCAATGTGGTAATTTATATGCCAAGACCCAGTGACTTGTTGACTGCAGTTGAATTGCATTTAATTAAGTTCTGACTGGAAAGCTTGGTTGTGAAGCTTGCAGCTACTGTGCTTGCTTATAGAGCAGGCACTGAATTTTATGTGCTCTCTTGGGCCTGGTGCTTCTGGCTGCTGGGCTGGGTGGACTGTTAGTGGCTGTGTGTTCAGAAAAAAAGTATAAATTTACATCGTAGCTTTGATGGAGCTTTGGCTTTTGCTCTGCCTTGTTCCAGCTGGTTTCTTTGGTGTAGCAAAGTGCAGTTCAGTTTAGAGACAGAATTGGTGCAAGTGCTCTGCAATTATTATTTGATAATAATCTCTTTTCGCCCCTGCCCCACCTTCCTTTCTGCCTTGAAAGTCTGGAGTTAAGGTTTAAAACCAGCGATGGGGGGAAGACACTTAAGCATCTCTGAACAATTAAATGAAGTAACCCCCACGAGTTTGTCCAAGGTCTGCTTTTTGTTTAGAGCTTCTGTAGTGCTGTTGTTTACTTTTTTTTTTTTTTTGAGAGTATTGATTTGTGATAGCTGCTTAGCAGTGAATTTTGCTCACAAGGGCTTTTTTTTTTTTTCTCTCATTAGCTCTTCAGGAATTCATATTTTCATTTTCTTTTACAGCCTCAGTGCTGTTTGACTTTTATTGACCTGTTGCAATGCAAGCAGGATATAAAACTCCTCAGATGCTAGATCTCAGTCCTAAAATGTGATCGATCTAATGTGTACGAAGATACTCGTTTTGATATTTTTAGTGTCTTACAATTGTTATGGCGTGCCCTGCCCAGGGGTATTTAAAACTCTGGAATTTGCATTTAAAACCACCACCACCACCAAGAAAATCAACCAAACAAAAAACCCCTACCCAAATGCCTGCCTTGGGCTCTTCATTGTTATTCAGTGTGCATCTTTTCAGCTGGCTTCAAAAACTGGGAGGTATAATAGCACAGGTAGCAGCAGACTGAGATTCTTTACTTAGTCTACTTAGTTTTCTGAAATGTTGTCTGGGCTAAATACTAGGCTTTTTTTAAATGGTGAAATGAAAACTATAGGGATTATTAATATACTGGACACCTGAAAACATGTTCTATTTGAAAAACAAAAAACCCAGTCCTGAACTGTCATTTGTCCCAGGGACATTGATGATGTCTTGACTGTTTGAAAGTGCTTGCTTTTTTATTGAAATCAATAAGAGATGTGGACTCTTGAGCATTCTTTAAAAAATAAATTTAGTAAAGCCTTTTTTTTCCCCCTACAGAAATAATGTGTCAGTTGTCACTCCAGGCTCCTGGATTAAGGTTATTTTAAATCAGGTTGAATCAAATCAGTTCCTACATATAAACTGTTAAAGCATGCAGACTGCTTTCTTTCTCTCAGAAGCCACTTGGAGCTTTTTGCCATTTTGTCCCCCTGTCCACAAAGCTCCAATCAAGTGTCTGCTCTTTGAATAAGAATTGATCCTGTGTACTGGAGGCATTTGGAAGATGCAAGCCGTAAGGCCTAATGATTACTTCAGGACATTACTAAAATCTTTAATTTCTCCCTGTTTTTGTTGTATTACTCTTTCTCTGATGAACCAGCTAGTGCAAGCAGATTTCATTACTTTTGACAGGAGACTGATATTTCTGATCAGATCCATGGGTTATTTCAAGGATTGTTAAGCTTTGTCTTTTTCTTCATCACAAATCACATGAAGGAAGCTTTCCTGCTGCTCCAAAATTTTCTCTTACCACTGTTCCAGTTAAGTTTGCAGTGCTGGTTTAGCTAAGCTTGTGTCATTCTTTCCATAATAACCATGGATGTTTCCTTTCTCTAGGATTTATAACTTGTGCAAAAAAATTTCTGTCTTCTGGTGACTCTGTGTTCCAGGCAGGACACTGTATTTTTAACTTGGTTTGAACTTGCTTTGTCACTCAAAGTAGAGGAAATCCCTCAGAGGCATGGAGTTAAAACATGGCATTTTATGGCCTGTTAGAGTCTCGTGTCCAGTGCTGTGTTGTGCCTTGTGCTGCTAAAAAATGTCAATGGAGCCTAGTTGTTAGGGTGGAGAAGAGTGGAAGAAGAGGGATGGAAAGGATTGCCCTAGCTAATTGTGGAGTCAAAGGTGAGTTACTTGCCTAGGAGGAGTTGATGAGAAATGCCTCCTTCTCTGGTGGCTTCACCTCGATGGTTGCTGCTTTCATTTGCTGCAGCAACTGCCCCACTGCTGCAGGAGCATTGGTAAGACTGATCATTTGCTAAGGTAACTGAAAGGGTTTGGGTTTTCTCATTTTGTTTCCTTGTAGAATGCTAATGCCAACACCAGGGGTGGGCATCAGGGAAGAAGTGCTCCATTTGGCAGTGCTGTGGTTGTAAATGGGCTCACTTAGACCAGAGGGGATCAGTCCTGCTGGAGGAGCAGCTGATCTCTACTTACATTGATTTCCAAGCTCCCGATTTAGAGTCTTGGTGTGCTGAGAGATCCCCAAACGAGAGCAAATTTCCTAGAATTCATGGCAATTCAGCACCTGCTGCCTGATGAAAGGACAGAAGCCTCTTTGAAAAGGAGAGGGAGGTTAAATGGAAGCAAAAATTGTATTTGCTGTTCCATGGCTTGGCATGCACTCCTGTGATGGACCACAGGGATTCTGTGGAGCACACAGAGGGAAGGAAACCTTTACCTCCTTAGGTGTTTGATTACTGCAGAGACTCAGTATATTCTGAAAAGTTCACTGAGAAAATCAGCTTTATGATACTTGAGGGATTGCAGGGACACCCTGTAGTCAGGACAAGGTGGTAACAGGCTATGTTGCTTTAAAAAAATCCAGCTGCGAGAGAAGTGCTTTGAAAGAAAGCTGCCTGCATTCACATTGTTCTCCATGTTGCCTAAGTGCATCTTCATCCTGCTCAACTCTTCCTTTGTGGTGCAGTTACTTTGCTAATACTGTGTAGTATTAAATCTTTGAAGAACATTGAGCTTGGTGCCTGCTAATGAGCTGAACTGTAGAGATGCATTTTCCTGTGACAAGTTAGTGTGTGAATTTGAAAGTACTACTTTTGTGCAGCAGTCTCTGTGAGGCCAAGGGTAAACACATATCACCTATGAAATTAAACAACACTATTTTTTGGGAAGAGGCTCTTAAGTTGGAGCTCTTTTAATATCACAGAAAAGCCATGAGGGCCCTTTGGTTTACAGATATTTTTTTTTCCTTAATCTGAATGCATTGAGAATGCAGTCTGAAATTTTTATGGACAGCTTGAGGAGAGGAATTTCCTTCCATGACAATTTAGGAGATTTTTTTTTCATCTTTTAAACCCGCTTTAAAGGTTTAATAGGACTTACCTAGTTTTGTCTCCTTTGTTTTTCTTTTTAGATAACTTTCATGGGATTTTTCATTTTGGTCTAAGCTCCTTTTTAGTCTGCACTTAATAGATTTCAATAGCCACATGATATGGACCAAAATCACTTCTAATAGCAATGTTTTTCCTCATTCAACAGTCTATCCTTTGACTGTCCTTATTCCTGTAGAGTTGGATGCAGGTGGTGCAAGCTAGTGCAGATGAGCTGGATGAGATAGCTGATTTGACCTGACCAAAAATGAGTATTTGGCCATATCTGTTTCACAGTGTGATTCAGCAGCTGGTTGTGCAGACAGGTTTTTTGTGTCAGCTATTGACAAACAACTAAAGAGAGAGAAAAGCAGCTTCCCCACACAGTCTGAGTTGCCACAAATTACAGCCTGACTTGCTAAGGAAAACCAAAATGAGTGGCAATTTACATTCATAGGTTATCCTGTGAACTGGGGCAGCTCTCAGCTACTGCTGCTGCTTCTGCAGGAGCAGTCCGTCTATCCTGGTTACTGGAGCTGAGGAAGCTTTGGGAAGACACCTGGGGATGTGATTGTGCCTCAGCCACTCTAATGTGAGCTGTCACAGAAACCTGGGGACTCACCTATGTGGAAGTTTTTTATTTCATCTAGAAAACTTGTTTGACCCTCACACTCAGGGGTATGTGTGCTGTGATACAAGTGAGCAATTTCTCTCTGTCTGTCTCTCTATCTGTATGGTTATCTGTATTCCCCTCTTTAGTGGGGTAAGCTGCTCATGTTATATATGCTGCAGTGTAGATGCTGTGCCTGCCCCGGAACTGGAGATCTGCCTAAATTGGGGTGGAGGATGCACATGGAGATCAGAGCATTTTAAGGTCAAGTGTGTTATGAGGGACATTTGCTGGTGATAACTGTAGAGCTGCCTGTTTGTCCTTGCCTGAAATGATGGTCCCAGCTGCAGGTAAAGCAGCTCCAGAGACTCTGCAGTTTGCAGCAGAATCTTGCACTGCAAAGAGGAGACCACCCTGCAGAGGAACATGACAGCAATTACAACTGTAGTCCTTACATCAGCCCTGAAGTGGACAGCATTCTCTCTCATAAAATAAAGCATGAAGCTTTTTTTGTGTGTGTGTTTTCACAATCCACATTCGTTTCCTTCCTTCCTGGTTCCTACTGTGATTGCATAGCGAGTGCTGTCTTCTTCAGGGGAGCTAAGGGTCTGGGATAATCCTGGTTATGAAACATGTGGCTAAGCATTGTGCAGGATTGAATAGATGTCTCTTTAACATGCTTCTCTGGAGCTCCAGTGTTAGCAGGGCTTAGCTCAGCTGCAGCTCAGTGCCCAGCTGGTGCCCAGCTGGTGCTCCTGTTGATCTGATACGGTTTGGGGAACCTGGCGAGGTGATGGGTCCAGTGCCCAGACACCTGATTATGTTTGAGAGCTTCCTCAGGGCAGAGGCTTTCTCACACCTCCCCATGCTCCAAATGGCTGTAATGGCATTGGGAAAGCAGTGTCTTTTCTCTGACCAGCCTGAGGCAGCTGTGCTGGGAGTTGGCTGTGTTATGTTTGCATGTCAAACTTGTAAGCTGGATATGTGATGCTGCGTGATGTTTACCAGCTGTGAACTGGCTGACCTCTTCTCACCAGACCATTTCTCTTGTAACTGTACGATCCCAGCTTTTCATGCAGATGTTGTGTGATTTACCACATTTTGATCTGATCCTTTCCAGTTGGTACATGCTGTTAATGTCTATTCAGGCTACTTAAATTGCCCATTGGTGGAGTGACAAGGAAACTGAGACATGGATGAGAATGGGGAAAAAAATTCCAGAAATTTAATGTCTTTTTAAGTCTTTGTGGATTCATGCTTTATTTTTTGACAGAAACAAATTCCGGGACACTTGATTTTGTTCTTTTTTTCCTCTATAGATTTGCAAAAGGAGGTTAAGCTGTGGTCATTGCCTGCTTGGATAGGTAGTTAGTTGCTTCAGAATGGAATTTAGCATATTAACTTGTAATAACTGACCACACAAGGATGATACTCAGTTTTAAGTGCTTATAACAATAAGTTACTGCTCAACATTGGAAGAGAATGGTAAATACATTACACAGAGGCAAAGCTTGTTAGATGATTTCATGAAGGACTCTTACTTTGTGCCCTGTGGGCCTGGGGTTTGATTTACTTTAATGAGTATGTTAAAGTTTTGGGAGTAAACATTGGTGTCTATGTGCTGCTGTATGTATGTATGTATGTATGTACCATTACAGGCTTTGCAAAGAGCTGTTATCCCAGCTTCTTGTGGCTTCATCTGTGTGTGTGTCTCTTTCAGGTACATGTACTGGACTGACTGGGGTGAAACACCCCGGATAGAGCGGGCAGGGATGGACAGCAGCATGCGGAAAATAATTGTTGACTCTGATATTTATTGGCCAAATGGACTCACCATCGATCTCGACGAGCAGAAACTTTACTGGGCTGATGCAAAACTGAGCTTCATTCATAGGGCAAATCTTGATGGTTCCTTTAGGTAAGCTTCCTTTAGTCTATGATAAGGTGTAAGTTATTTCTCACTTTCTGTGTTCATTTTGAAATGAGACTTTTTTTCCCCCAATAGTATAGAATAATGCAAATACCTACCAAAAATCTTTTTTTTTATGCAGTTCTTAATAGCCTTGCAAAAAATAATGTCACATACTGTAAAACTGGTTTTAAGAGTAAGACTATTTGTAGCAGTATTTCACTATAGACTGTTCACAGCCTTCTTGTACAGCAGGCTTCTTCTTTTGTAGGCTCTTAATTGTCTTGAAAATAGTTGGAAATGCTTCTTTTTGACCCTAGGCAATATAACATTTAAGTTGTGACTAGGATTTTACAGTATTGTTAATGGGTTTTTTTTACCAGCAAGAAATACACATTGAGACACACTTGTCTGTGGCCCCATCCAGAGATGTCCTTTATGTCATGCCTATTAATAGACCAATTTTGGGTTGTTTGAGTCATCAGGCAGTTAGGAAGCAGATTTTCCTCAAGCTTGCTGGAAAGCACAGTGTGGAAGTTATTTGTTGGCTGCTGTCCAAGTGTGCTGTTAAGTTTTGGCTTTTGTAGACATGGAGAAGTGACACTTTGGGCAGGGCAGACTTAGGCATTTGAGATTGCATCTCCAGTTCTGTGCAGTGCGCAATGGGCAGGTTGTGTTGCTCCTGAAGGGTGAGCGTCACACGCAGTAAAATGTCCTGCCAAAGTAATGTATGCATTGTTGTCTGGCTTTGGTCTTCAGGTAGTTTTAAATGACATTTTCATTTTTGTGATTTCATAACATTTTAAATGCTTGTGTCAATAAAATTGTTTTGCCTTGGCGAAAAGTTGGAGGAGTTCTATTTTACGCATTTCTGTGTAATAGAATAATATGCCTTCCCCCCAAAAACCATTTTCCATGGTGTTTTTAATTAATTTTTTTTTTACTGAGACGCATTCTATGCCTGATTTTCACAGTCATAAAAGAGCAATAGCAATATTGACACCCTTTTTAAAACGCTCTGAAGTTCCTTTGAGAGCACTGTGTAAGAGCTGGATAATGGTGGCATTGTAATAAGTGACAAGTATTGACTGACAGTCCGAAGTAGAGACAAGGGAAAAGGCCTTTGTGGAAGGCAGTGGTAGCTCCAAGTCTGGCTGCAGGTTTGTAGACAGAAAGAATATAATTCATATAATTCAGCATGATTATGTTTGTCTGATTTGGGGGTGAGTGGCAGAGTTTGAGGTTTGCAGGCTGTTTCTGTGGTTTTCATGCACATGCAAATTGTACAGACTTTACTTGCACAGGTGTGTAAATCTCGAAGTTGTAATTGGCAAGTAAAATCTATTCTGCTCATTTTAAGGTAGAGAAAGGCCACCTGGAAAGGGAGCAAGACTTTGAATACACTAATTCCAGCAATCTGTCCAAATTTGTGGTAGATCAATGCTGCACATACCAAACAGATTTCTGTTGAACCATAAATCAGATAGTGTTTTAGGAAAAAATAATGTATTTTGCATTAAAAAAAAAAAAGTGGCGCACTCTTGCATATTTTACTCAGCTGCTAGAGCATGTAGATGCATGCTTGAGTTCAGAGTATCCCTGTACAGTGTGCTTTGTGGAAGTTCCTGATGTCTGACTACACGTGAATCTTTAAGTATTGTCCAACATAATAGGATATTGATAAAGTGCCATGAAGATTGATCTTAATCACAACTCCTTTTAAATGAAACTTAAATTTATTTATTCTCTTCTCCATTCCGCATATCACTGTTGAAACAGATGTCTGTGAAGTTGGGATTCCTAGATTCTGGTGGTAAGGTGTACTTCAGTAAGGGCTCAGACTAGATGGTAACTTGAGAAGTTGTTTCTGTTCCTTAAACATGGAGCAAACAAGTTTCCCTCATACATGACAATGAAGAAATCTGTGATGTTTCAAATGCTTCCACCCCTCCCATGCCAGAATCCATTCAGGATTACCTCAAAATTCAAATAAAAAGTAAATTTGCATTCTGTGTGGTAGATTAATGTTACTGGAGCAGTCTGCCTCTTAGCAAGCTTCAATTTGCAACCACATTTTCTGGAACTATTTCAAAGGATGTAATTACAGGAGAAAGGGAGACTTGATATCTAAGAATGATGGAAATAGGGGCAATACTAAGTGGAAAACAGCTGTTATGATATTAGGATACAGCCACTGCTGTTATTAGTTAAGAGGACAAAGCAATGGTGAGAGTGGAAAGAGAAGGTGAAATTAGTATTTGTATTCATTCTGTTGTGTTTTATGGTAAGAAGTAGTGGTAATTACACAGAATTTTTAGAATAGTTTCAATTTTATCTCTAGAAGAGAAAGTTTATTTCCAATTTTGTTTTCTCTTGTATGTGCCAGTACTTGTGTGCATGTGTCAGTCTATTTTGAACTTGTCCATGTCTGAATGTGTATCAAGAATTTTGGTGGTGCTTTTTATTCCCTTCTACCCTGGAAAATGCAGATAATTACCTATGCTGCTCAAAATGAAACAGTCCTTTCCCTGCCAAATGTTAGCCAAATGTTATTTTTCCTTAAATACCTTAAGTGGAAAAAAAATTGAATGCAGATTTAATATAGGTATAAGAAAATTAAGTTCTTCATTTTCCTTCAGGGTGACACTGAGACTTCAGCTTTCTCAAAGTCATATGATGAAAAATTTTGAATAATGCTTTGCTGTGTCACAACTCTGGTTTGAAAGGTGTGTGCATACCTTCATGTATACATAAAATGCATGGATTTTGTGGAAACTGAGTACCAGTGTTTTGACTGAGGAATTGTCAACCATCTTTTCTCTGACTTAATAAATGTCTTCAAAACGACTGAATCTAAATTATATACATTTATTGCACCAGGTATAAATTTTGGGATCCTATGAAAACATGTTAGAATGTCATGTGTTTTGTGGCTTTCAGTTCAGCTAATTCTCAGAGGTGTGGCTGTCACAGTGAAAAACCGTCTCAAATGTTTCTGGTTTGTATTAATTGTAAATATTTAGTTTTAGGAAAAGCATAACTGACCTTTGCTCTACATTAAAAATGAATCTGAAAAATACTTATTTCTGCTGCAGACAAAGTTTAGAGGCATCATTTAATGAGACTCAGAGGTCATTTCTACCTTTTTCTGCTAGAAGAAAAGGCTGAATGCAACTGAAGTTCAGGGCAAAGATGTCATATACTGCTTTAATCAGAGGAGCACTCTTTGGACCTAAGTTTCCTTGAAAAGTCACTTGTGTTTGGGTATTTGCACAGCTCCTGAAGTTAAGGAACTTAAGGGGTCAGTGTAGAGCCTGAATCAGATACTTTGATGCTCTGAAACCCAATATATTTGTGTCCTTATTGCTATGAAGGGGTAAAACATTTTTTTAATGTTTTTCAGCCTGTCACTTTTATCAACAGGTGAATCTCTCGGTCCCATTAATTTGTTGGTAGATGACAGTTCCTACACGAACTTGTACAGAGCCATATTTTTCAATGTGCGGCAACCACTGGAAGCAATCAATTTTTTAATCCTTTCTCTTTCTCCCAAAAAGGCAAAAAGTTGTTGAAGGTAGCCTTACCCATCCCTTTGCTCTGACGCTGTCGGGGGACACTCTGTACTGGACGGACTGGCAGACGCGCTCCATCCACGCCTGCAACAAGCGGACGGGAGAGAAAAGGAGGGAAATCTTGTCTGCCCTCTACTCGCCCATGGACATCCAGGTCTTGAGCCCGGACCGGCAGCCCTACTGTACGTCCTGCTTCCCCTCAAACCCTGCATGACTCTTGCTAATCTGTCCTGTTAGTCACAAGAGGGGTTAGTGTGGAGTTCCAAAGTTTTGCGCACTGGTCAGGGGGTTGGTTGTGATGCCTTAAGTTTTAGCTTTCATGTTTTTCACATTCTGTGCTGCCTAGGGGTGTAGTTCTGAGCCTCATACTGAGTGCTAGTAAACTCTCTTCACAGAGTAGGTAGACAAAGCAGATCCTTTCCTGCTGAAGACCAAGGACAGTGAGTACAACTTTCAGGCCCAAAAGCATAAACAAAGATGGACTGAAGAGAGAAACAAGAAGGGGTGAGACCTCACAACCTGAAGCTGTAATTGGACAATTAAACCCCAATATGCAAATAGACCAAAACTTATAAAAGTGTAAGATCTCATGACTGGTGGTCCATTTTTTTGTGGCCATTTTTAGACCACCTTGAGTGCAGCCCTGGTCAGGCTCTTGTGTTGCCCAAGGTGTACCCTAAGGGCCTTTCACTAAATATCTACTTTATTTTCTAGCTCTCTTCAGTCTCTGTTTTAGGTCAGCCTTCCCAAGGCATCAGTTGCTAAAGGTAGAAGTGCTTGAATCCAGTACTTTGCTTCGAGTATTCCAGCCTGAAATGGTATGAGCTCACTCACTATCCCAGTTGGTAGCAAAATCCAAAATCTGGTGCAGTACTTCAGTGCCTTCTTTTGGTTTGGAATATTTGAACAAGAATGGTACCAACTCACCTGGCATCTTTTTAATGCCATTGCTTTAAAGACAACTGTAATAAATGCTTATAACTACATTCTTTTAAATAAGTAAAATTGCCACAAAATATATAATGTTCATGTTGTACTTATACATGCCATTTGCAGTCCAGACTTGATCATGATTATCTTCAATACATATCAAATAGTTTGTGAATGTCTTAGTATGGTAGGGTTTTAGTTTTGAGCTTTCATATGAACACACATGTGCCTCTATTTTTCTGTATATTCTCTGGTGCTACTTGAAAAGAAGCAGTGTATTGAAAATTGAGTAGAGCTGCATGTATTTCGTATGTGCATGTGATTCTATGTGGCAGCTGGTCTAGGTTTTGGAGGTTTTTTTAGGATTTTGAGAATGGGACTTAAAAGCAGTGTTGTCAGATGTATATAATTGAGTAGCTCTGGGAAGAATCAACTCTTGTCCAGAGGAAATACTCTTGCCATTTGGAGTGGCTTCTTTCTTTATGCCAAATGTAAAACCTGCTTCCCTAAAGATAACATTTGTTATTTCAATGAACTTTATAGGATGTGAGTAAATAGGCCTGAAAGTAAAAAAAAGGAATTTGGAGATCATCTTGGGGATGGAAGATATGCAAGTTTTCCTTAAGGTTGCTGGGTATGCACAGCACCCTGGTCTATCTCACAGCTCCAGATAAGAGTTTGTCTGTGCTGAATTCTTGTCATTGCTTTTAGCTTCAGGAATGTCCCAGCCTAGGGTCATAGTATTTGAGTCAGTCACAAAGAAAATACAGCGCATAGAGAAAGAGCATATGCTGAAAATAGCTCAGATGCCATTGACTTCATTAAGATCAAGCTTGGATTCCTTCCTCACCATTTTTTTTTTTTACTCTGAGTGTCAATGGAAGTAACAAAAGTCAAATTATGCAGACATTTTGTGCTTTTATAATAAAGCATTATATTTCAGACAATGATTCAAACTACAGTTTTGTAGAAATCCTGCAAAAGTTGCAAATATTTTTTATTAATGGCGGTATTTATCCATAATTACTTATTAATACGGTTTCATGTCTTGCTGCCATTTTTTCCCCCTCTAAAGGAGAAAGGAGTGTTCAGTTGTCATATGTCCATCCCTGTCCTGTACATGCAGCCATACTGTAATGTAGGAATTGTACAAATTGTTATGTTTTCTTTTCTTTCCTAGAACTGGTCATCCCATCAGTTGCGTACATCTCAATTTAGATGCCCCTAGAGTTAAGATGATGGAGTGGGGAGGAAATCAAGTATTTTGTGTTGTGATTCCTCTGTTGTTTAGCACTAAAGCTTATTCCAGTCATTTGGCATCTATAATTTCATCCTCATGGAGAAAAAGGGGCTTATGGGCTTCTAGAACAATTAGAATAAATCTGTTTTGTTTCTTGAAGTTCACACTCCATGTGAAGAAAACAATGGTGGTTGCTCCCATCTGTGCCTGCTGTCTCCAAGGGACCCCTTCTACAGCTGTGCCTGTCCCACTGGTGTGCAGCTGGAAGATGATGGCAGGACATGCAAAGCAGGTAGGAACTTGGCTTTTTCCTGCAGTCACAGTGTGGGCATGGTTTGGGTTCACTTCTTCAGGGCTGATCCTTGAAGAAATGAGTTGAGAGGAACTGCCTATACACTCAAATGTCATTTTGCATCCAAACCTCCCACCAGGCTACCAAAGACATTGATTTTGATGAACTAAAGTAATCCCTCGTAGTAGAAATCAGAGAATGTTGTCTGTATTTGCGGTTGCCCCTTCTCTGTAGGAATGAAGTAGTATGTAGGAACCCATTGCTGAAGCATTTTATTAGAAGTAAGTTAATGTAAGGCATCTTTCCATTTGGACAGTGGAGAACTTCTGCTCACTCCCATTCATTGTCCAGAAGAGATCTATGATAAGGTAGTGGTGGCTGAGGTGTTGAGATAACTGAGAAAATACTGTTCTAGGTGAGTTGTCCATGTCCCTGAGAAGTAGGAGATGGTTGTGTGTCACCAGTAAAAACCTGTTCAGAGAATAATAGCTAGAGTATATCCTTTAGTGAGAAAGTGTAAATAATTGCATATTTTGCATCCACAGGTTGAATGAGCCTTGTAGTATACTTAGAAAACTTTTTTTTTTCACTGATTAAGAAGTCTCTTTTAAAGATGCATCTTACAAAAGCAAGCAACTAACTCTGATATTATGGTAGAACACTAGGAGGCAAGGTAGTGGAGAGTGTTCTGCTGGCTCTGCTGCCTGTCTCCAGTGCACTTTTGAGTCTAGTCGAATAATATAATCATTTTCTGATGGGGCTTGATTCCTCTGTGGACTGGAGCAAACATAAGAGATGCCTTTCATTTGAAAACTAGAAGCACAGTTTAAACACTGAATCTCCAGGGTTTAAGGGCCGGCTTTATTAGCTCATCCTGCTGTAATTGAAAGGCTTATAAGGTAGTTTTGCAGCTCCTAAGAGACTTTTCCCTTTACTCCTTCCAGCTTTGGAAAGTTTGCCTTTCACAGCTTTTAAGAAAACCTCACTGAATGTTCAGGACAACCTTTTTAGACGTTCATATTGACCTCGTGTTTCTGGCAGCAGGAATGAAGTTCACCCTGCTTTTGGCACTTTGGCAGATAGCACAAGCAGGACCGACTGCTTATACTGTGCTTTCACCTTTCCATTGTCAGTCCAGACAGCTGCCAAAGGTTTTCTGTCAAAGGAGGGCAAAAAAGTGGGATGAGAACAGGAAATCTGGTTTTGCATAAGAATGTGGCTCTTTGGTTCAGTTTTATGGATTATTTCTTTCCCAAGCTCTACGTCTTTTGTTGCCCTGTCTGCTTTATGCCAACATCCATGTGCTTCTCTTTCCCATCTTACTAATTAACTCCTTGGTTGCGAGGAACTGACTTTTTGTTCTCCACACGAGCCCTTTGTAGTGATGTTGTAGCAGGAGCCACAGATCCACGGGTGTTGACCACCTCTTCATTTTGTTCCCTGTTGGCTTGGGCAGAGGTGCAAAAGTGCAGAGTCACTTGGGCGTGTGAGCTTCTTTGACTTCAGGCTGTCAAGTGAATCACACAAAAGCTGCTGCGGGTTTATCTGCAGGACGAAAAAGCATTCTGTTCCCAAAATCCCTGTCCACATGGGGAGTTTACTGGTTCAAATATAACTATATAATGTTACTGTATATATCTGTCAGAAAGAATTCTTGAGCAGAAAAGCCCTGGGGTGCTTAGGTAGCTCTCTTGAATGTTGAATTTTAGCTCTCTTGAATACTGAAGTATATGTAACATTGGTAATGTCAGATGAGAGCACCCTGTAGCTCTTAAAAATGGTAAAGGGCCTAGGTAATTAACAAAAAATATGAATTCAAGGACAGGCTGTGCCACTATTTGCCTTGCTAAATTACGTCTGTATGTAATGAAACTCTGGATTTTTATACTTTGACTAAACTAATCATTGATCTGCTGGAACCTTAAGTATTGTGCCTGTGTTAAAATAAAAGTTCATTTTCATGCAGTTTTAGCTTTTGGTGTTGATACATTCTTGCTTTGTCTCTGGTTCTAAAGACTTGCTCTGAATAAATAAAAAACCCTGCCTTTACAGTAAATATCCATCAGTAATAATGGATATTAGATAGATAGATAGCAACTGGCATCAAGCATGTTCTCCTCTGGGACTGTGTACATGTTTTGTGCAGGTAAATTTATTGTTTTGCAGACATGTGGTGCTAAGTCTGTTTTCCTCTGTTGGCTTGAAAATGTTCTGTACTTCTTTAAGGTTCCCATATCAACAAGCAAGGGAGTTACAAATTTGGAAAGTACATCAGCTGCTCCTGACCATGTACTCCTTGCAAAGTGAACATTTAAACTCTTGTCTTTGAAATTACTTAGGACGTTGTGTTGGACCACTGCTGTCTTGTTGGATGTGTCAAACACGTGATTTTAGATAGATGTCTGAACCTAATCTTGCTGGCATAGAAGGTAATGAAGTCACAGTTTGTAAAGCCTGTCAGAGTCTGAGGATTCTAGTTGTGCCTGTGGAGAGTGGCCTGCTCAATAGTAACTGGTAACACCTTGCAACTTGCAAGTGAAATTTTGTGTCTCCAAATGGAGCTTCAGTTCTTGGACTAGGTAGTTTCTTGATTTGTGTTTAGTTTTTTTGTTTATTTTGCTCATTTGTTTGAAAGCCTTTCCTAAGCTGACTTGGGCAATTGCATGAATATTTGAGAAAGAACCTGAACTTTGGTTGTAGTCATTTAGAAGGGTTGTGTAATTCTACCAGCAAATAGGCCAGTTAAAAGCAGAGCAAGAGGGTGGAAGTTTCACGAGCTTGGGGACCTTCTTTTAGTTATTTTGCTGATTTAGGCCTATCTGGAAGTTTTTCTTTCTTTCATTGTTTAAGGGTCACATTTATTTTCTTTATGAACAGAAATACTTTGATTTGTGAGTCTTCTGTCTGTGTGCAATGTCTCCTTTCAAGAAGCTGTTTCTTCTCCTCCTCTCCTGGGGTTCCCTTCCTAGTACTTAGTGACTTCTGTTGTTGGGCCAGTGGTGGTTTGAAGTGTTGTGAGAAGACAAAGTATTAATGGCTACTGTCTTGTCTCCCAACAGTAAATTATTTGCTCTATTTTTACCTTGCAGAGCAGAGACTTCAGGTGATACCTGTCACCTCTTTTGAGCAGATTGACCTTCCTTATGCTTCTCACATTCCACAGTGCACAGTGAATGACATGAATTTATCTGTTTTTCACTCCAGCTCTGGTGCACCTTTGGCGTAATTTGTATCACTTAAAATGATTGTTTCCAGATAAAATGGAGCCATGTCTTTGCACCCTGTTCTGCTTTTGTGGAGCGGGTTTGTTTTGCTTTGCTGGGTGAAGCTGCAGTCTCAAAATATTGGATGACTCCCCCTTCTTTTTCCTTCCTTCTCTGACTTGACCATGTGGTTCAGTTTAATGACATTCAGGGAAGTCTAGATGTTTTTTGTGTATCTTGCCAGCTAACTGTGATTAAATCCTGATCCCAGTCTCTTGTATAGCAGCTATGTGTGTGCATCCTTCCAAGACTGAGCTGGTTTTTGTAAACAGCATTCAGCAGCATGTTTCTTTTATGTTTCTGGAAAATATGTAATTTCTTTCTGCTGTGTTCAGTGTCAATGGCATACAGCTATCACTGCAGGCCTTCTAAAGGAATGTCAAAAGCCTCATCTTTTTTCTAAGTGGATCTATTTCCTGTAAGAGGTCACCCTGACTTTCTGAATTCCCT
Source organism: Pycnonotus jocosus (assembly GCA_013400435.1). Taxonomy (NCBI): domain Eukaryota; kingdom Metazoa; phylum Chordata; class Aves; order Passeriformes; family Pycnonotidae; genus Pycnonotus; species Pycnonotus jocosus. The sequence goes on along the minus strand of VWYP01018267.1, from coordinate 137,452 downwards.
CTGCCTGCCAGTGTTGCATTCCCTAAGGTTCTTACTCTCATTGTACATAATTTTCTGATATTGTAGTTAGTCAAAGTATATGAACTAGAATTAGTTGGACAGCATTTTAAAACCTATAATCCAGGGCTGATACCTGAAAAATATTTTCAACATTATGCACCTTGCTCTCCCAAGTCTTCACTAACTTGGCTCTATGGCTATGAAGCTGTAATAAATAGGATAAACTGGACTTCGGCTAATTTAAAGCTAAACTTTCTTTTTTTATTCCATATTTTTAACTTCAGCAAAGACACTCAGAGCTACACAATGTCAGAATTAGACCAGATCCATGCAGCTTCTAGAAGCTGCTTACCCCTAGTTAGAAAAAACAAAACCAAAAAAAACCCCAACATTTTTCAGGATTTTATTTTGCTTCTCATTAAATATGCAATGCTTGCTGCAGTGTATAGATAAAATATTTCAGTTAATGCTACAGAATTTTACTTTATTCACTATGCAAATGCATTGTAGCAATTTGACATGGCCTGGATATCATTAATTCTTGATCCATTTTACATACCTAAATTCCTCTCTAACCAAATTTAAGTCCCTACTAAGAGGAACCTTTTTTTACTTGCTTCCACGTAAAAACTCAAACCAAAACAAGACAGGCCTTTCTGTGACACTGGAATCTCTTGGAGATTTAATTTTACTCTGATTTATTGTCTTTCCATTTGTATTTGGAAGGGTCATGATTCTGTGGCCTCTCTTGTGTTTGAAAGCCATGTGAGAGGCCTCTTGGTAAGGAGGCATGAGAGTGGTTGAGGTCTAAGTGTATTTGCATGCCATGTAAAGAGTAGATGACAAATGTGGTGTCCAAGTTTGCCATAGTTTTGGAGAAATGCTTTTGATGTTTCGAAGCTTGCACAAAGAGTGATGCTTGGAAGTAAGGGCAGTGCCAACTGAATTATATTCCTGTAATACACTAGGCATTGGCTCAATATACATCTAAGGCAGGGGGTGTCTGGACAATGTTTTTGGTCATAGGATTTAGTTTTAGGTGGTCCTGGAAAGAAGAGGCAGTTGGACTCAGTAGTCTTTTACAACTTGAGATACTCTATGATTCTAAATAGACTGAGCAAGACTGTCTCTAAGAAGGGCTATAAAAACATAAATTAGCCTCTGCCATAGCTGAAGACAAAGAATTTGGCTGCAAAAGCAACCATAGAGTTACGGTACTTCAGCTTCTGCTTACACAGCTATTATTACTGAACTCAGAAAAAGTAAATGCCTGTACTGGGGGATGGATTTGTGAGCTGATGCTATCCGTGCAATGCTTGGTAATGGATTGATCCTGTAAGGGGTCTTTTTCTAAAGGCTGTGCAAAAAATATGTTAGGGATAAATACGCAAGATTGCATCGACTCCTGCTATTGACTTGCCTTAATGCTGAGGTAGCTGGCAGGCTTGACAGTGAGACAGGTACCTGAATTCACAATTGTCTTAGTGGCTTCTTTACCACAGCAAATCTACCTTTACACAAAAGGGGGTTTACACTGCTTGAGATGTGGAAATTGAACTCTTGCTGTGCATTGGCATGAGCATTTCTTAAAGCCAAGGATGAGAACTGCTGCTATGTATTGAGCTTTAAGCATAACATGAGTCAAACGAGAAAAGTTACTCATTTTTAGAACCTTTTATATATACAGTGGCAGGAGTTTGGTTGTTTTAAAGTGGCAACAAGGAGAATTTCTTCCTTTTTCTCCTCCTGCTCCTTAAATGTACCTCAGTTGATAGGTACTTTGTAGAAATCTGATTCCTGTTAGGTATCTCAGTCTAGATGTAACTAGCCAGCTGCTTTTAGCAATAATATTGTCCCTGCTATGTCAGAATGTAAGTGGCCATTTGAGATTATGGTACATTGACCTCAAATCACCAGAGGCATTTCTCCAGTGAAGGCAACTGTTTTTTGCTTGAAAACAGGACGATTTGGCTGTGAGTTAGTCTTGTGTGGTGTTACAGGTTGTAGGGTTTCTGCCAGGAAGCTGTGGCAGCTGCAGTTTCTCAAATAAATGAAGAAATTTTGTTCTCCCAAATGAAAAGCAGAAAAAAGCCCCCATGTTTTCATAACTGGAAGAGAAAGTACTTGCTTCAGGTGTTTGAAGAGTCAGCTACCCTTTTCTATCCTTGATCCTGTTGTTGAGGCAGTTGATCAGGGCTGGCTGCTATTCCCAGTGTCTTGTTTGTCTTTGCCATTCTGCACATTGTGAAATAGAAAACAGTGTTTTTGGAACCTGCTGGCTGATACTGCAGGGCATATAGTGTTTTTTTATATGCAGGAGATAGAAGAGTATTGAAGGAAGAAATGCTAAGGCACTTTCTTCTCATCTCCTGTGTATTTCTTGGTGCACATCATCCATTTTAAATTTTGTCTGCAGTTCCTTGGTGAGCAATCATGAATTTATTACGGCTACTAAGCCTCAAAGCAAGACAAGCTGGCTGACAAATACCTTCATGGTGAAGTACTTACCTCATGCCGTATAACCACCAGAGAAGGTTTCTTTGCTAGCATGTCTTCCTGATAAATAAAGTATGGAACAGCGCAGATTAATCCAGGCTTTCTGATTAAGTAGATCAACCACCAGTAATTTGAGAAGAACAGGCTTTTTGAGAAAGAGAAGAGTCAGGGAGATATTTGTTATTTGGGATCAGTAGAATCAGTTTCTTCAGGTACCTGATAAAGCTTCTGCTGGCATTGTGTGAATAACTGTCTGGAGTACTCTATCACTTGGAAGATGCTGGAAGAGAAACCAGGTGTATCAGTAGATAAACTCTGATTACATTCTAGTGTTGATTTGGAGCTGTATTGGGAAGCAGCACTCGTGTCCTAATCTGTTTGTCACGAGATAAAAAAAGCAAAAACAAAACTGTATTTTACCTTATTTCCTAGAACCTTGACAGCCAACTGGATATGTGTCTCTCCTTGTTGACAGCTCTGTGCTTGAAATGCAACTGTGGAAAACCGTGGGCTTTTGGTTACAAGATGCTTTGATTTCTCAGGTGTGTTGTGTCCTGTGCCTGGTGTTTGACTACTGTAGGGAGATGTTGTCCAGAAGCTGGAGGACTTTTTTATCACTCCCTCTCTCCCTGTTGTATTCCCAAAGGTGTATTGTACTTCCTTTGCTTATCCAGAAATTGTCGAAACTGCAAGTCTGTAATTAGAAACTATTCCATAATAGGTACCTGAGCGTCAGGGAAATCTGGCGGGAAATCTACCTCTCCTTGTTCTACTCCATTTTGTGAGTCGTTTTTTTCTCTTCTATTCATGTGTAGATCTTTGAGTCTGTTTCCCCCTTGCTTTATTTAGTGTGTTATGTTGATGAGTTTATATGATTTATATGAAAAGATTACATTGTTTTCTATTCATAGCAATTTTTATGCTTCTCAGTGTCGCTACTTTGTCTAGTGACAAAATGAAGTAGCCTCATATGGAAATGGCCTTATTTATAATTTTGCTGGATAAAAGCCATTAGAAACATGCCATAAAAAACAACCTGGAGGGAGCAAGGAGCATTCTTGAAGGTCTGCCACATCATCTTCTAGTTCTGTTGTTGGTGGTTTTCCTGGGCTATGGTGAATGAAACTTTCTTTTCAAGCTTTGTTGGTGCATGTTTCAAATTGATGACTACTTTCCAGGACTCTGAAACACTGTCTAGTTAGAGCTTATTTTTGTGGTTAGGGTTTTTTTTGTTTTGGGATGGGGGGTTTTTTGGTTTTTTGTTTGGTTTTTTTTTTGGTGTGTGCGTATAAAGGAAATAGCAACACTCTCTCTTTCCAGCTCTGTTGAGTCTTTGGATTGAATTTGGTTTTATGATTCTGCTGCTAAAGAACCACACCCTAGATCTGCACTGAAAAGGTTTACATGTAAACTTTGTTATCTTGCATTCACTGTGTGCTGGGAACATACACAGGCAGAGTCACCAAGACCCAGTGATAACTGCCTCAGCCGCTGTGGCTTGACTGCTTCTCCCAGCATTGGGTGGCTGAGTCTCTGTTTTACTGCATCAGTGTGAGATTGAGACTCTCCCTAGATTTGCAAACCCTAATTTGCAGCTGTTTGTATCTCTTTTGTTTGTTTGTTTTGCTGTTTTGCTTTTCTCTTGATTATGTCAGCTCAGAATTAAATTTTCTGGGGCTCCATCAGGCTTGGCACATAATAAATAATGCTTAAATTTCAAAGCATTATACCATTTTCAGCCTCAGAGAGGACTCATGGAGTTGTATTTATTTCTGTTTGTGTGAAGGATGACAGCAGTGCAGAGAAAACTTAACGTGTTCAAGGTCTCTTGCTGAATGGGAAACATCTGCAATTAGAAGTCAATAGAAGTGGCGTTGTAGAAAACCTACTGTATTTCTGTTCATTTTAAAGATATATTAATTCTATATCTTGTTGAGTTGTAATGAATTTTTGATTCTTGTCTCTGTGCATTTGAAGTGTTACTGCCAAAACTCTGTTTAATAGGAACTATGTGGTAAAATGGATGTCAGTTCTAAAGTCAGTGGTTCCTTGCTCTGAGCCAGTGGAATTGTGCAGGTACATGCAAACTTTAAAGCCTTGCTTTGTGAGGAAACACCACAATCCAAAGCTTACCCTTTTTCTAGCAGTAGGGATTTCTGACAGACTTTTTCTTGGCCCATCCATTTTCCTATGCCTTGCAATGAGCTATTATTAAGAATTCTGTGCAAAGGGATGTAAAAAAAAATTTTTTTTTTTTTTTTTTTTGCTAATAAAGAGTCAAAGCTGAGAGTATGATAGCTCTAGCATAACAGTCGGATTTACCACTTAACATTTCCAACTTTCTCTTCTCTTTCTTTAAAGCACACAGAGAATAGACAGACCCCAGGGCAGAGTAAGACTTAGTTGTTCAAGTGCTTTGAGGTCTTTGGATGAAACCTGTGTGTAAGGGCAGCTTCTCTGCTTGGTACAGCAGTAGCCAGATGGCTGTGCTGACCTTTGACTCTGCTTAATACCAATGTAGTTATGACTTACATTAATGCTGCTTTGAGTAAATCTTCCTAAGAATTCTTCCTTCTACTCCTCTGTCAGTAGTAGCTTCTCAAAACTTTGTGCTCACAAATGTAGTACTGGGCATGTAAAACTGAATGTGTCTCACAGAAGCTCTGTCCTAAAGTAGAGCAGGGTAACTGTGATGTCTGTCTTGCAACAGCTTTTTCTGGAAGAAACCTTACTTTTGTCCTAGTCAGCTGTTTGTGCTAATGATCTTATCAGCTGTGCAGTTTAACTAATATTCCATTTGTGGGATTTCATTTTGGTGGCTGTGTGAATGTGTCAAAACTCTGATTTGTAGGTGTTTTTTCTGGTTCAGGTGAAATTAGAAGTCTGCTGCTCTGATAGTGGAAGAAATGGGAGACAATAGCTTTTCCCTGTAACATGCAGACAGATATGATGTAATTTATGAGTTACGTAAGTGCTCTGGTATTTCCTTTCTTTGTCACAATTGTTAGTTTTCCTTATGCTTACTTACCTTTCAATTAAATCAAGTCCTGTCTGAATGTGGCCACTCAAAACATTCTTTCAAAGAAACCTTTCCTGTTTCTATTTTACTGGTTGCACACTCCCACTGCATGCAGTCCTTGGTTTTAAATTGCATGTGCAGTGTCCAGTTGGAGAGTCCATGGCCAGCCTTTCCCAGCCCACCACTGTCACACAGTAAGAAGCAGTCCTGTCTTCATCTCAGACTGAAAGATAAATAAAGGCCTGAACTGGAATGCATAGTGCTGTTCATGTTGCAACTGGCTCTAGTAAGGTAACCAAGGAGAATGTATAAAAAGATTTTCCATTTATTTCTAGGTACTGCTAAAGTTTGTTTCAACTCCTTAAATATTACTGTTTTCTGGGGAGGTTGAGGAACAAGAAAGGGGTTTTACAGAGTTTTGTTGGTTTAAATCCAGTTTCATGACATCATTTTTCTTTTGGTGTGAAGAGTGACTAATGTTAAACCCTTGTGCAAGTTGTCGTAGTTGTTTTGAATATTGGAAAGCTTATTAAATAGCATGGCATGTAACCAGTACTCATATGCTCCATATTTTCTCCCAGAACCATACTCTGGCCCCCTTTTACCATACACTGGAACTTTGCCAGGTAATTCACTGTATTGCAGCAACCAACAAAATCCCTTGCTTTTTTGACAAATCCTTTTCGTTTATCAAGAGTGCTGAGGTAGCTGTGCTCAAACAGCTTGTAAAGGAGTTGCCTGCAGTCAAAGTACTTCTTACACACTCCTTTCAAAAAGCACTTACCATTTGGTTCTTTGGAGCAGAGCTAAAATCTTTCCTGTTTTTACAGCGTATCTGATTTTCTCCCCACAAGTACAGAGGTTTCCAGGATTGTTTGCCATGAGACTGAGTCTGTACATGCAGGTGCATGCTCATGCATATACATAGAACTGGGGGATGAGTCCCACAATAGGTCATTGTTCTGGCCTAATTAGCAGACAGACAAATGGGAAAGGAATAGCATGGCCATTTCTGGCAAAGATTAACAGAGGCAGCCACTGCAGTTCACATGTTTAGGTTGGGTGAATAAATTGGAGCATTTGTTACTGTGTTATACATGTCTTGTTACTTGTCAAATGTGAAGTGGGCCAAGGGAAGAATAAAAAAGGGTCTTGTCAAGCTGCTGAGATAGCCTGTTTTGCTGCTGTCAGCTCTGATTGCAGTTAATTTTGCAAGTAGAATACAGTTGCCATTTCCAGCAGTGAAGCATGAATTTTTAATAACAAAAGCACAAACCCACCAAATCAAAGCAAGCATGATATCCTAGCATAGATATTAAAAATACTGATTTCTGGGTTTGGCAGGAAAGCATCTTGTGTGTCAAAGAAAAAAGGGTCTCCTAACCTGTTTCTGTAGGATTTATTAATTGCAAATAGAGTATAGAGTTGTCTTACTTGGTTTTTTTGTAAACTAAGATATTGTTTTGGTGCTCCATCCCTGGAAGAGTTCAAGCCCAGGTTGGGTGGGACCCTGACCAACCTCATCTTCAGGCTGGCATCCCTGCCTGTGACAGAGGGGTTAGAATTAAATGATCTTCAAGGCCCCTTCCAACACAAACCTTTCTGTGATTGTATGTCAACTAGAACAGCTCATCAGCTCTTATGTTTATTAGGTCTACTGAAATTTTTTTTGAAGGTCTGCTGAAAGCTTGGGCTGAATAGAGTAGAGAAAAATAAGCAGTTCAAAATTTAAACCTGTTGAAAAAGTAAAACAATTTGAATTTGGGTATTTTAAAATACTTTCTAAATGGAAATTTTAGATTGATCTAGTTTTTCCTGGTTTCCTGTTTATGGTTTGCATATAAGAGTTTTCATAAACTTTTGCTGCAGTGTTTGGTTGCTGCAACTGTGGTGTTGGAATAGCTTCCATTTCCCACTCCCCTCCAAAAAGGCTTTTGTTCATTGTGTGGTGTTATAAATGACCATGTTGTAACAGTTAGCAGTTCTGTTGGGAATCTCTTGATCATGTGGTTAGAGAAGTGACTGCAGTGAGAGAGGTTTTTGAAGATGAAGTTAATTAAATATATGTTATAGCACTTTAGCACTAGGTAAATAGCTGGCTGTAATGTGTTAGGCAGATTCTAGAGTATCTAGGATAACACTGGGCAAGTCACAGCACAACACTTCTGCAGCCTTGAAAACATTCCTACCAACATTAATAATCAAAATACCTCCACGATACAGATAAAACTAATGAGCCAGACAAGCGTGTTTGTCCAGGTTTTTAGAGAGAACCAGTGTCAAGTTCTCATCTCTTGGTGATGTGCTCAGAGCCTGCTCCCAACTCTTTCTCTCTAGCAGAAATTTGTTAATGGAGTCAAATACAGTTATAACCAACTGTAATTTAAAATTGTGTTGTAGTAAAAGACAGGAATTTTTTTGCACCTATCAAAAATTTTCACAGTAACAATCCATTACAGACTTTCAGGTGGGGGGTGTAACGTAGTGATATGCACTGTGGTAACATTTTCTTTGTTCATGTGTTTTTTAATGTTCAAGGATGTAGGTCCATGTCTGTTAAGAGTCTTTTTGTGTAATACTTCACTTAATTTTAAGTATCCCTACAGAACTGGCCAGGAAGCTCATTCCCTTTATGATTTCTTTTCCCCCACAAGCCTCAGTTAGACATATGTTAGAAAATATAAGAAATTACCAAGAGGCATCCCATTCAACTACCAACAAAATGTCCCAGTTGTCAACTGAAGATTTTCTTTTTGTTCCTAGATCAGCAGGGAGAAGTTTTCTTCTTCCTGTTTTTTTTTAGCCATATATGTCCATGGGACAGAACTGAGGTTGGGAATATATCTGCAGTAGTGTGTTTGCTTGGAGAAAAAGTCAGAGCAGCTGAGTGTGTCCAAAACTGGTTTTTTTTGGTTTGCAAGAAGATTCTAGTCATGTAGTTGATTCAGGCTGTCTGGGCTGTCCTGTTCCTGGTCAAAATAGTACTTTGAGTGCAAATAGATATATGGTCTTATGCAGAGGTGAACCTGTCTCAGAGTGGGATGAGAAAAATTGCTGCTGTGAGGAAGTGAAGGCTGTTTTGGTGCTACTTGTGAATTTTAGTGGATGTTAACAGTGTCTTTCAGCCTGTTGTCTAGTCAGCATTTCTAGACATAATCTGGGCTTTAGACTGACGGTTCCTTCCTCGGAACTTGTTCCCAGTGAACCGAGGTGAACCTGCAATCCCTTGTGTGAAGAGGCAAAACATATGCATTTGATTCTTATCTGTTTGTTCCCATGCAATGAGGCTTGCAATGTTGGTTATCCTAGAAATACATGTAATATTGGTAATTGCTTTGTTATCACTTGCTAGGCATGTGTTTGATGCTCCTCTGCTTCACAGTACTTAAGTATTAAGGTTATGATTACAGGCACACTGATACGGTAGAAATTCAGAAGTTAAGGTGGATATAAACTTGAATGGTCTTGGTGTATGAACAGCTGACGTGCTGTTCTTTGAGCATTAACCGCCTCTCTTGGACCCCTCTTCCTTCTCAGGCATGTTCCCATGAGATTGTTTCAAGAAGATGCCTGAAGCGATCAGTTATCTCTTCAGGACCCTACTCAGGACCACATTTCTTCATTGCAGGATCCTGTGCTGCACCATGTCATGGTCACTGCCCCCAACATTCACATCCCAGCCAGTTCTTTGCTGTTAGTTAGTGCAAGGTCCAGCAGTACATTTTTCCTTACTGATTTCTCCACCACCTGTGTTGGAAAGTTGTCAGGAGCCTCGTGTAGGAGCCTCATGCACTGTGTGCGCTCAGCTGTGTTGTTCCTCCAGCAGAGATGGGTGGCTGACGTCACCCATGAGAACCAGGGTCTGTGACTGTGAGGCTCCTTCCAGCTGTCTGTAAGAGACCTCATCCACTTGCTGCTCCTGATCTGGTGTCCTGTAACAAACACGCACAACAGTGTCACTCTGACTGGTCTGTTCTTTAATCCTAACCCGTAAAGTCTTGACTTGCTCATCATCCTTCCTGAGACAGAGTGCCATGTGTTCCAGATGCTCTCTGAAATAAAAAACAACTCCAACATCTTGCCTGTCTTTTAAAATGTATAATTTAAAATGCTTCTGTGTTTGTACAACACTTAGATGACCAGATACATCTCCCTTCCCATGTTGAGTTTTGAGGCCTGGATTTTTACTTAGCTTGCACTAAACAGTTTTTATTTTGACTCCCATAATGAAATATTTCAGAAGCGTAGAAGCTAGACATGAAACTTTGTTACATGAGGTATTTGATTCTGCTGTAGTTGCTGTGTCTCTCTTGCTTTGCTGTCATGAGTGCATGAGCTTTGATTCTTCCCTTTTCTCCAGGGGGTTTTTGAGCTCTGAGTTTTCTCTCCTTGTACCTAAGCCTTCCTTTAAAGTGATGCTGTCCTTATCAGACCTTGTCAGCTGATGCTGACTGGGAGAAGCATTCTTGTTGGAGCCCCTCACTGTGCCAGCACAAGTGTTTGTGGAGCTCTTCAGGTCTGATGGCTTTATTTCTGCTAGGTTAGTTTTTGTTTGGGTCAGCTCTTTGGTGGGGTTTGCAGCACACAGCCGTGCTAGAGCAGCACTGCTTCATCCAAGAGTTACGATGGCTTGAGGTAGTTCAAAGTGCTTAAATTATATTAAGAGGCTGCTCTTTTAGATCCTTTCTGTCATTATACACTTGGGTCCTGAGCACTATTTCTTTTCAGAGCTTCTGACATGATATGTGGAGGCTAAACCCTAATTTCCAAACTCATAACCAAATCCAGCACCCATGGTGAATGTGAATTTGTTTGTGTTCTACACTAGATTCAACTTCTCTGTCTCCAGAACTACATAAGAATGTCTAGGTGTGAAATATTTCTAAAAGAATATTCTCGTGAGGATTTGAATTTCTGTTATTCTTAGTGGGCTCAAAAGGTGTGTCCTCATATTGGCCATTTTAATTCAATCTCAGCTGTTGGGGGGAACTGGAAATTGCCACTTCATCATGGTGCTTGCTAGTTTGGATGAAATACAGCAAGTGACTTTTATTCAGGTTTCCAGTTTTGGAGTATTACTAGACAGTAAAATTTCCTTGTTAGTTTTCAAAATACACAGCATCAGCTTGATAACAGAAGTAGGAAAAAACCCACATACGTCTCTTTTTGTTCTGAAGCATACATGGGTGGATGTGGGGAAACTTTATTAAGCAACTGCACATTTTGGTGTCGGTCCTCTTTTTTACACTAACAAAAGAAGCTGCCAGTTCAATGTCAGACAACACTGAAGATGCCATTTTTCCTTGAAATGTACTCCAGGTTGTTGTTTGGTACCTTTTCCACAAGCAGGAAAACTTTGCAGTGATGAGAAAGAACAGAGGAGAGAAAAGACCAACAATCCTATTGCCTTAAAATTGTTTTGCGTCGGTTTGGGCCAAATGATAAATACTTGCTGTGGTTGTGACTTGTTTTCTTGTTGGACTGTCTGGAGTAAATGATTAATGGAATTTGTTTACAAAATACTCCTCCAGTCTTCTGTTAGCCCATCATTTATTGCATAGGGCATGTGTGAAAACTTGTCTAGTGCACTGATAGAGCTAGTGAGACATTGGCTGAGCAAGTCTCTATAGTGTGATGAAATATTTGGATCTGCACTCACCAAACTGGGGGTTTTTACATTCTAGAGACGCATTGCTATGGCTTGTATTAGTTTAGAAGACTAGGAGAAATTCTCATCTAAAATATAAGCAAGTCTATATTCTCATGAAAGCTTGATGTCCTTATTTAAAGAAATCTCATTTTGTTACAGCATCAGTAGCAGTTCACAGCCTGCTATGCTCTACTGAAATCTTCACATCAGTAGCAATGGAAATGATGCCATGAATGCTTTTCTCCCCAGGTGCTGAGGAAGTCTTGCTGCTGGCTAGAAGAACTGACTTGAGGAGGATTTCCCTGGACATGCCGGATTTCACTGACATTATTCTGCAGATAGACAACATCAGACATGCGATCGCCATTGACTATGACCCTGTGGAAGGCTACATCTACTGGACTGACGATGATGTCCGGGCAATTCGTCGGGCCTATCTCGATGGTGCTGGAGCCCAGACTCTGGTGACCACGGAAATCAATCATCCAGATGGCATTGCTGTGGACTGGGTGGCCAGGAACCTCTACTGGACTGACACTGGCACAGACCGCATTGAGGTGACCCGGCTGAACGGCACATCGAGGAAGATACTGATCTCAGAAAACCTAGATGAGCCTCGAGCCATAGTGCTCAACCCTGTAATGGGGTGAGTTTTGTGTTGAGTGAGAGCCCTGTGGTAGGTCTTGAGATCCAGCTTATGGTCTCCTGAAACTGAAAATGTGCAAATTGCGGGATGATGTGTGTACTGTTTGTCAGATATTCAGGAAATTACTGGTTTCCCCTTGATTCATCCCTTTAGTAACTGTGTACATAAAAGGTGACTTCTAAATATAGTGTTCTTCCATGAACCGTATGTTGGATGTTTGGTTGAATTTTCTTTTCTGTGTATCTTCAGTGTTATCCTAACTATGAAAGAATTGGGCCGCTGCGTATTTTCAGTAGTTTAATTTATTTACTGCTCAAACTTTATTTTATCTTCACTGATTACCATTTGAGTTGGCTTGTTTGCTGCTGCTGGGGAAGCAGAAAGTAAAGTCTTTCAAAAGCAACACAGACCTTAACTCTTGTCTTGCCTGTTGCATGCATTAACTGTTCCCCCTATTTTTAAATTTTTTTTTTTCTTACAGCTATATGTATTGGACGGACTGGGGTGAAAGTCCAAAGATAGAATGTGCTTATTTGGACGGCTCAGAAAGGCGAGTTCTGGTGAATACATCTCTTGGGTGGCCTAATGGCTTGGCACTGGATCTTGAAAAAAACAAGCTTTACTGGGGAGATGCAAAAACAGATAAAATTGAGGTGAGTAACAGACCCATACTTGGGTGTATTTGTAGAGAACAAGGGCAGTTCTCATATGCAGCTTTGTCTTGGGTACATTTACTCATTTTTGGAGAAGACTGTTGTTTCATTAATATTAAAATCATATTTAGCATAACAAGACATATTTGAGAAGAAAGGAAGTACATTCATGTGGTTCAGAAAATTTCTACAAGAAATGGTATGTTTGTTATGTCTACATTGCTCCAAGTGTAATTTAATTGCTTGAAATCTCAGGTTTTACCTGAGGCTTTTGCAACAAATTGGGACACTCAGGTAAAATTTGTTTAAAAGATGTTTTGGCTTGTCTACGGTGCTTGGAACTGCTATCTAAAATTGCTGGATGCAAAAGACAGTGCAAGGTTCATGTACAGGAATCAGTGGATATGGAGGCCCTGGAAAGCCATATTTCAGGATGTTAATGAATATGTGGTGTCCAGATTTGTGGAGAAGAAGTAATTTTTCATGTACCTACTGCTTTGAAAACAATGTAGGCAGTCTGCACCTGAATTTGAGGAGGGAATTTTCTACCTTTGTCATCAACTGTAAAATCAATTGTGTTTTAATGTTGTTTGGCATAGTAGCATATGGAGCATTTTTGGATAAATAATTTAGATAAATAGATTTTGAGGAATGACTGCTTTCTAAAGATTTTGCCATCAGGAAGAGAGGAAACTAGACTGTCTGCTAGCTCCAGAAGTTTAACTTCAGTGTCAGGCAGTAGCTAATACAGAGTTTGGTGACTACCAAAGAGATCCTGTCTTCCCTTACCTTTCAGCTTGCAGGAGAGGGAACATTCCAGACGCCACCTTTTATAGCTGGGGCAGAAGTTATGCCTTGTGTTTCATGGGTTTAAGCAATCTGTTCAGTTTGTCTCACTTTGCTGTCAGGCAGCAAATCCAGCGATCCTGTGTTTGGTTTGACATCAAAGTCTAGGAAAACCAGAGAAACCAATATAAGGGCTTTTGATTCACTCAGTGTTTCTTTTGTGCTACTCTGCTGGCCCTAATGTGCACAACACCTCACTGTATGTCATTGGAGGTGAGGCATTTCCAGTTTCACTTGCTGCTGGAGTCATTTGGCATAAACTAATTTTCCTGTGCATGTGTTTTGTTGCCAAGAACATGCCATTTTAGTAGTAGCCACTGTGTCTCAGTGATTTGTTCTCTAGGTTTGTATGTATGTATGTGTGTGTGTTGCATCCATAGCTTGTCAGAAACAAAAGTCAGCTAACTTGGAGTCAAGGATCCATATTTCTGTTTTATGCTATGGTTGACCCAGCTGGGTATTAGGATTTTTCTTTTTTTCCAGTAGACATCTAAAACTACCTCGAAGCACATTACTGGATAAATTTAGTTTCTGTTATCTAAAACTAGCATAAATGGGATGGTAGATAGTAAGCTCTAACTATTTTGTAGCTCATTAGGTAGCAAAAGAAAAAAAATGGTTCATGATGTTTTGGGTGGTTTACTCTTTTGCTACACTGCAAGGAGGGAGGTCTTGCTTCTTCTTAAATGATGTTCAGATTTATGCTGAGTGCTCCTGAAGTAGGAAGCTTTCAACCAAATATTTTGCCCTTACACAGTTCAGAAAGTTGCACTCAGCAGCTGCATTCTACTGCAGAAGGCAAAGAAGGTGCTGCCTTCTCTGTGCTGAAGATGGGATCCCGAATTGCTGTTAAATGGTAATTGAGAATTGCATTCATCACATGGCATGCCTTCAACTGCTTTCTACATAGAACAAAACACAAGAGTGAATATAGCTTGTGCATATTTGTGTGTATCTCTGCTTGGTATTCTGCTCTGGTTTCTGGTATTTTAGATCTGCAGGGAGTCATCTTACTCTCACTGGGAAGGCCTGTTTGAATTTAAAGTTCTTAAACAGTGAATGAACTTTGTACAGCTTGGAAATTTGATAGGCTGAGGGCATCTGTCCTGTTTTTCCTGGACCTCGGGTTTGAAATGTCCTGTGGATGCCCCTGGCTGGGTTGGTTGGTTGGTTTCAGGGGTGTTTTTGTTCAGTTCTGGTAACACACTGTGACATTACTTTTGAGTGTGCTCCTCCTCAGTTAGAAAATAATCTCTGCAGAGCTGTTGAGGGTACACTAAGCATCACCCTGTACCAGGGGACTGTGTTTTATGTGTGCATGGAGAACTGCACAGGGTGAAAACAGCAGTTACCCTTTCCTGTCAAAACCCCTTTGCTAACCTTCCCGTCTGCAGCATTCAACCGCGACACAAAGGGCCCAGTCACTTTGCAAGCAGTTTGCATCCTGAAGAAACCACTTGGCAAGGCTTGTCAAAATTTTGCGTGACAGGACCCTACGGGGCTTTCGCTGCAAATTTGGCACCCTGTGGCAGCATTGTTCCCAGGTTTTAAGTTTATTTTTTTAATTACTTTGGCAAAGAGTATGGCAAATAGATAGCAAATTTTGAGTCATGTCTTTCAAAATCGTGTGTTTGTCCACACAGCTTCAGCTACAAGTAAAGGGCATGGATTAATCCAGCTGAACTTTGGATTTTACTGACAGAGAAAAGTTACTTTCCAGGAACAAACAGCAGATTAATAAGGATTACAGGGTTCCAGCAGAGAGAGAAGCAAAGGCCCACGTGTATAGTTTCCTAATTCTCATTTAAAAAAAATATGTGGCAAGCCAGGTTTTCCCATGTATTATTTCTTCAGTATTTGCTTAAAGTGCCTAAGGTATAGTTGCATAATGAGCAATTATGAAATTTTCGGCTGCCTGTCATTACATATGCATTTTAGTTGAGCTTGTGCAATATTCTTGGAATAAGTATTGGGCAGACTATCCATTCTGGCAGCTTCTCTCATCCCCCTCTTCCCATTCCTCTCTGTTGACAAATACCCTTCGCTTGGTTTTCTTTGTGGGAGATTCCTAATCACATAACTATCACATACACAATAACATATCACATACAGTAAGTCTTTGGAAGTGTATAGGGTGTTTTCAGTTAAAAGTGTAAGTCAGCACCAGCTGACAATCGTGGAGCTCACCGAAATTTCTTTCCAAGGTGCAGTTGTGTGGGCTGCCCTTTAATTTTCTGGAAACAAGCTTTATAATTAGTGTGTTGTTGGTCACATTCTGCATAAATAATGTAAAAGGATATTTGGAACCATTTTAACCTAAGTGTAGGAGTAGAATTTGTAGAAGTCAGTTGTACTAGGGAGAAAAAGTAGTAATCAACTTAAGGCTGCTTTTTCTAAACAAGTCCAAGTATGCTTCACGTATTACACTTTATTTTCCAGTTATTTGACCTAAAAGATGCAGTATTTAGTTTATACATGAGACATTTTCCCATAACTGATAAATTTTTTTGTGTGTGGTTCATTTTTCAGCAAAGGATTAAAAAAACCTATATAATGTAATAAACTACTTGGAAGATATTCTGGACTGGTTTGCTGAATCAGGCAAATCTTATAGGGAGAACAACTAATTTAAACTTACTGCCACATGCTAATTAGCTGTAAAAATCTCAAAGCCGTGTTTTTCTATAAATATAAATGCATTTCAGAAGACTTAGTTTATACTTTCATTAATATAAGTAATTCCCACACTGCATGTTTATATGAGAACAGAAAAGTTAAATGGATATAGAAATAAGGAATGTAGGGTCCCTTTAGCTGAAAGAACAGATCTACAGTTTAGATCAGTGTAAATAGGCAGGTGCATTAATATAATCACTTTGATTTATAATAGTGAGTGAGCCTTCGTTTCAGTGGGGGTTTTTGAAACTTTTCACTGACATTTGATTCAATTCAATTTAAAACTGCAGCAAAGAAGTGTTATTAGTTGAAGTTTACACTATGGCCCTTAGATGAATGAGAGACATATCTCCTATACTTTTTACTGCATCCTATGGTTTTTACTTCTGCTGAATTAGTAAATTCCATCCTTTCCAGCTGCAAGTGCTACATATCTGAAGTGATACGCACCACATGATGTTGACATATAATATATTAATGTTGAATAGCCCTTGTCAGAATTGGGCTGGCAAACCTCGTGTTCATCCCTGCAGTTCATATAGCTCTGTTCAGCTTCTTTGGATGCTAGTTCTTCTTCCACTTCTAGTTCTTCTGTCTGCTCTTCTGACTGACATTAAGCTGTGTTGTTGGAGGAGCGACATGTGTGCATGTTTGTGGCTGTTGGGTATATTTTTTTGTTGGGAATTGTCTGTGTGGTCTGTGAGCATTATATATCACTGTGTTTTTATTAATCTGAAATAGCTTTAAGGCCTCTGTATTGCTCTGCAATAGCTTGAGGAACCAGCAAGTATAAATACTGTTGTAGGTGGATGGGGATGTTTTGTTTCACTTGCCAGGAGCTGCTCAGCAAATTTTATCACATCAGAGCTCTGTTTGTAGCAGTGCCCAAAGACCTGGTGTATAACCAACTCTCGTTTAAGCTTCTGGAGGGCTATAATCTGTACTGCTGAGCTTGGGACCACATTTACACCTGGAGCCACACAGCCATTGTAGAATGGATGGGAGGAATCATTTGGAGGAAGGACTACCTTAAAATGTTTTGACAGGGTTTTTTTCTTACAGAAAGAGTGATAAAGTACTGGAATGGTCTGCCCAGAGAGGTGGTGGAGTCACCATCCCTGGATGTGTTTAAAGAAAGACTGGATGTGGCACTCAGTGCCATGGTTTACTTGAGGTGTTGGGGCATGACTTGGACTCGATGATCATCCAACCTTGTGATTCTGTGACAGTTCTTAGACTTTGTTAAGACTGATACCAAATCAGTTATGTTTGCTTTTTCCAGAGGGACTTTGCTGGGATGGAACATGGACTTTCTGGGAGGGAAGAGAGCTGTATCTTTGACTAAAACAAATTCTAATTCTACAAAATTATGTAAGGTCTCACAGGGATGTGCACCTGTAGGAAGAAGAAGGAAAACTGGCAGCCAGGGATTCTCTTGTTTGAGAATCCCTACTCTCTCATCTGCCGATTGGTTGTGTTCTGCTTGCAGCATCAAGACTGATCACCAAATTTGGGGTCAGGAGTAAGCACCTCTGTTCAGACTCCTCCCAGGGATGTTAGTGGAGTCTCAACTACCTCTGCAATGAAGAATTTTCTGCTCATGCCTATTTGCAGTGATCTTTCTTAACTAACTTGCTACCATAGAAATGATGTTGCAGTTTGTGCAGCCTTGTACACACCAGTCTGCAGTATGGAACAGACTGCTGAGATGATATGCAATGATCTGTAATATTCAGCAGAATTTAAACTCTTCTGTTGCATGTTTCTAAACCCTGAACTGTGGTTCAGGATTTCCTCATGTGATACTGTCTCTTTCTGGAACACAGAAATATAGCCAGCCTCTACCTGCCAACAAACAATGCACGTATCCTGTTCAGGAGCATAGAGCCTTCTAGCTCCACTCTTCTGATTACAAAATCAGTTTGTCTGTGTTTTGCTTACTGCTTAATTAGGCATTTCCATATGTTATTTTATACCTTGCACCACATGAGCTTTGTTTACTTCTAAGAGGGCTTTTGCCGAGTGTGGAAGCTGTTGAAGAAAGTCAGATCCAGTTTCACAGAATGAGATGTTGTAGATCAGAACAGAAGGATCACACCTTCCTGCTCTAGGCTAAGTGGAAAAGAAGTGTTCATAGAGCAGTGAGACTCATTGACCAAAGGAAAGGAGATGAACTTACGAAGGTGAACTTCTTCCTGTCCCTTTTCAGTGTTAGCTGCCAGGTGAACTTCTGTCTGAGCCCTGAGCCAAGTGAAAGGTACGATACTGTTGAAGAAGAAAGTGTTTTTTATAAGGCACGCATCCAAGCTGTGGCTGGTTCCATCCTATGTTCAGTAATGGTCTTGGAGATACATAGAACTTTCTATTCTTCAGCAGATATTTCTTCAAAATTTTTTTTCTGCTGTTCTGGATAGGATAGGATGGTGTGGAATGGTCGAGTGCCTCTGCAGGTGAATGATGAGCCTCAGTTAGTCTGGTCTTTATAACCTTTTGGCTGAAATGCAGCAGCCCAGTTGACAAGGGTGTGGAGGCTTCAGTCCTCAAGGTATGTACCATGTCTCCTTGGCAGCATGAAGTGCCATGGGTACATTCTATAAGCTGGGGTTTCCCAGATAACTAACTACAAATCAAATTCAAGATGCCAGTTCTTTTCTTCTCAGCTTAGGCCATACATATGGAAAAGGCAGCTACATGTCTGAAGTGAAGACTGTTGTCTGGGCTACTGTTGAGCATAAATGGATTTTCCACAATAAAGGCAAATCTTTTCTGTAGTAAAGAGAATCTTTTCTTAGAGGTTATGCTGAGATACTGGATTAGCCTTCTCTCTTTCCCCCTTCCCCAGTTTTCAGGAACTGAAAAACATCAAGGAATTCTGTTTCTCTGTTCCAAATGCAAGGTTCATATTAGTTGACCTTGCCTTCAGCTTCATAAGTAACCAGAAATTCTCATCTGTAAAGAAGTAGAGCAAAACCAGCCCTGCAGCTAAACCCCACTGTGTAGAAGCAGTTGCAGCAGGGGCTTCTTGTCCTACCTAGATGACACACGAGATGATGTGGCCTCTGTTAGTCATGTCACTTAATGCACTAGCAGGAAACTTTCAAATAATGTTTTGATTGAATAAGATCCCTCCGTAGGATGGTTTTGATCAGAGACTCTCTAAAACTTTTATATGCCCCGCCTGGTACTATATCAAATTGCTTCAAAGTGAAAAAACACACAGTTTAAGTACTGCCAGTTTAAATACTCCTTTGAGTCTTTCCACACTCAAATTTCTACCAGTATGAACTTACATTAATCTACAACAATTTGTAATTTATTAGAGCTGCTGTATTGCCATAAAAATCGTATTGCTCTAAATCTTGTGTAATTATCCAGGAACTCTTTTGTTTTGTACTATTCTTTTAAAGGGACAACTTAAAAAAGAAGCAACTGACAGGCGGCTTCTAAATTTAGTCTTTGTGGAGCACTCAGAAATTACTTATGTATGTGCAGCTTTTGCCATATTTATCGAGAGGAAATCCTGAGGATGTATTAAACTACAAAGTTGAAGAATTATTTGAGTTTTACATGTTTGGGGCTCTCCTTTTTCCCTGAAGAATTATTTTAGGCTATCAGATACCAAATCACCCTTTCCCTCTTGCTAGAGTGAGAATTCTGCTTTACTTGATTGCTGTGATCAGCTTCCTGTATTTAAAAGAGGGATTTTGTATGTAGTGGTACAATGGCTTCTGTACCTATGAAGTGTGGAAGTGAGCCCCCCTGTAAGAGAACCTGATGTGTATTCTAGCAGAGAACAAGGATGTGTTTTCCCAATTGCTGAGAAAAAGTTGGCTTCTGTGGAAGTTGGAGTAACTTTAAGTTTGTGAGACTAGCAGGTCAGATTGTTGAGAGAGGTTTTAACTTAGTAACCTTCTCAAAGTTACTTGCTATATTGTTTCCCGATAGCTATGAGTGATTTCCTTTAAATACTGTTACCTTCTATGATTTCATTTTCCTACTTCCTTCTGTATTTACCCCGGAAAAAATGCTGAATTTGCCATAGAGCTTACCTCTAACCTAGAGGGAAGGTGATTTTTACTGCCTGGGAGTTGTGATCCCATGAATACTGTCTTGTAGCAGTGTTAAAAGAGACTTGTTTCTTTGATGTTTTGAAGACAGTTGTGCCAATATACACAGTTTGTCATCATAGTTTGGGAATTAACTTTTCACTGGGAAGAAGTCCTCCCCCTGCTCTTGTTTGAACCTTTTTTTGGTGTTTAGTGACTTTAGGTGTGAACTTCTTAAATGAAGAATACAGAGGTTTTGCCACAAACACAAATTCCAGCCTCCTATTTCAGCTTTGTTGGGTCTTTTTTTAAAGCCATCTGCATGTGTGATGGTATTTCACACCACCACAGAACTTCATACTGGAATATTCCAGCTGGATTGTCTTGAGCAGGGCTGGGAGGGCAGGTGATGGTACCACAGGTGCCTGTTAGCACAAATTTCTGCAATTTTTGCTTGTGAAGCACATGAAATGTGGATGCTGTAAGAAACAGGAAACTTGGTGTGCTGGGCTGGCCTGGTGAGGTTCCCATGTTTCTGAAGAACTCACACTAGAAATAGAGGTGTGGAACTTGCTTTTCATGCCACATCTTATTAGTTGAAGTTTTGAGAGCTGTCAGTGCCATTTTTAGACTCGTATCATCCAGGCCTAACAAGAGAGAAATCTAACAGACATACATGACAGCCACCACCAGCCTACCCCAGTTCTCCCAAGATTGCCTGCAGTGGTGGGAAATTTTTCTGATAAATGTCGGTAGTGTGGATGAGACCAAAGGTTTTTGTGTCTATTTATCCTTTCTAAAAATTCTTCAGTGCGCTGAAGGGATAGCAGTCACTCAAAGGGAGGACTTCCTTTGCTTGGCTTGATTGACCAGAGTCATTCTGTGGGAAAGGATGCTAACTTATTCTAAACTGAAGGTGACCCTGGCCTTTTTGTGAGCAATAAAGACATAATAGAGGCCCAGTTAGGGTTCAGCAGAACCCCCACAGCCATCTGCACACTTCATTGGCAGAAGTGGCTTTCACTTGAACTTGCATTTGACAAGTGTTTTCTGTCTCTTTCTCATTCAGAAGGGTCCTTCAAAGCCAAGTAATTGAAATGCTTTCACCCCTCACTCCTTTTTCTCCTTCCCCCAGACTTGCTTAAATTGCAGGGCAACTGGCATTCAGTGTTAAATGAGTAAAAATGCATCCACTTCCAAAGCTCGCACTTTCTTTCCTTTCCCATAGGGAACTTTTCTAAATAAAAACCCACCCTCTTTTCCACACTCTCCAGCACCAGCTTCATAAAGGAAAAGTTCGGGGGAAAAAAGTGTTTCTGTTGCAAGATGCCTTGCCGATTTTCTCCCTCCCTCTTTTTTTTTTTTTTTTTTCTTTTTTTTTTCCCCCGGGTTGGGGTGGTTTTTTTTTTTTCCCCTCATCAGGCTGGACTTTTTGAAATGAAACACAAATCAGGTCTCTGGAATAAAAGGTTGTGAGTATGCCTTGTGGCATTTGGAATGAGGCTATTCACTGCCTGAATGACTATAAATAGAAAGCAAGGAGCTGCGTATTTCTCAGTTCAGACTCCCTGCAAAGAAGCGCCCTTCCCAGTTAAAGGGTGACTTTTTGAAAGAAGCCTTGTTCCTTGAGCTGAAATGAATTGCTCCAGGAATTCTTCTCCTTGCAGCTTGCATAAAAGGCGTTAATCTCTAATTTATTTCTCCTTTTAAAAGGCAGTGTACTCCATCATAAATGTATATTCTTAGCCATGTTGCCAGATATGCCTGTCTTGTCTGTACAGAGTTGCGTGTAAAAAAATTCTGAGTGCAGAACATTGTTCTTGGCAATTTTTGTGCCTGAAAGCTTTCTTTTTGGCTCTGGGCCAGCTGTCGGCTCCCTTTTTATCTGGTATTCATTCTTTAGTGAGAAGGCTAAATTAGCAGCGCTCAGGTTTTTGTGGCTTTTTTTTTTTTTTTAAGGGATCGAGGAACAGAATGGGAATTGTGATTGATTTTTATAATAAAAGATTTGATTCTCCCAGCACACTTGTGATGTTGCCGATGGTAGGAGCTCCAATAGGTTACTGTTGCAGTTCTGCAGACAATTTGTTTGGCTGTTAAAAAATGCTGATAAATCTCCCGTGTTGTGCAGTTATGTAAATGTAGTGCAATCATTTTTCTTCTGCCTCCCTTTTCAGAAGGACTGTAGTATTGAAGAAAGACACACAGTAGATGGGAGGAAAACGTTTGACAGGTTTGTGAGTTGGCACTGTTAAAGATCCTAGCACTCAAGCTGTAGGATTGGCTTTTTTTCTCTTTTTCACCCTTTCCCCCCCTTTTTTTTCTTTTTCTCCTCTCCTTTTTTTCTTCCACCCTTTCCCCTTTTTTTATCCTAACACAGTGGTGTTTTGTGTGGTGTTATTTTAAAAGCTGCTTCTTATTTTCTCCTCAGACCTTTTGTTTCACATTTTTTTCTACCTTCAAAAAACTAGCAAGGGCAGCCTTTTTCATAGTCTTCTTTTCCCTGTTCATAGTTTTTAAAGAATGGGTCTATAGATTCCTTGCATTGCTCTTTCCATTACTTATGGAAACCTAGTTGTGTGAGTGGTTTTTCTCTTCCCTTGTTTAACAGAGGAATTAAAAGGTTGACAAATACCTTGTGTTTTTAAAGTCCAGCCTGTGCATGGCTTGCAGTGGTTTTTGCAGTTTTTGTGGCGTGAAAATGAGAGTAACAGCAAACAGACAGGAAATAAGGGGAGCAGTATGTCAGTACTGTTCACATTTCCAACAGAAGGGAGGAGGAGCAGAAAAAGAAATGTGCTCTTCAGCAAGACAGGAAAGTGTTTTTTAAGCAGTTGCCAAGCAGACTAAGGAGATAAGAGAGCCTGTAATATTTAATTTCGTTGTAGTTTTCTAAATTGCGAATTTCTTAGCTTAAAACTGATGGTCAGTGTCACTCAATTGAGCTTTTCATAGCTGGACAAATGAATAACAAACTTTGTAGAGAAATGTAGTTGAGTTGGTCATTTCCTCCTCTTGATTCTGACTACCGGGACATCTTGATCGTTGTCATTTCATCATTGTCATTTTGCCTCCTGTCTGTGTTCTGGTTTCTGTCTGGGGTGCTGTTTCCTGTGTCACCTTTATTGTCTGACTGACTTCACCTCTGATGGGCCTCTAATGTGCTCTTGCATTTGCAGCTGGTGTAGGTATTTCTGTCACCTTGCTTTCCCTCAGGAACCTCTTATGAGCCATTGTAAGAATACATTGGGCTCTTTTTCAACTTGTCCTGCCTCTAGTGACTTCAGTCCAACCTTTAGGGCTGCCTTGTAGATGTCACCTACCATCCACTCACAGCTGTAAAATTTGCCTGATACTATTCCCATCTTAGATTATTATTTTACAGTAAATTTTCTCCTGCTTCTTAATTTGAACTGACTTTACTTCATGGGATGTTTTACCTTTATAAATCCCCTTGAGCAGAGTTTAGAAAGACGAGTGATTGCTCAGGTTATATTTTGCCTGAGCAAAATTATATATATTATATCTGAGTTGGCTTTGAGTTCTTCACTTGACTTAAAGTTCTTTCCAGCTTCACCTTCCAGCTAAAAAAAAAGAAGGCATTTTTTTCCTAGATCAAATATTGCATTAGTTTGTTTTTAATTATGTTGTCCACTAGCTCATGATTATATGAAATTTTGGATCACATGCTTTTAGAATTTATTGCTAAGATTGATTTTATGTGTCTAAAAGTAAAACATCATGATTTGTAAGATGGGTGGCAAGGACAGAGTGACAGAGTGCATTTTTCTCCTAGTTATGGATCTGATTTTATTCCTTGTTAAAATACCAATTTTTTTTGGCAAATTAAAGGCAAGAAGTAACTTTCCGGGAAGGAGATCAGACATTTTAACCCATAGGACAGTAGAACCTAAGTAGTTGCTTCTAATGTAAAACTGGCCTCCTTTTTGTCAAATATATTATTATTTTAGTCTTATTTTGAAATCCCCATTGCTGAGACCTAGCAGGTGAAGCACTGGAGACGCCCTAGTCACAAAAAGTGGGGAGAAGTCCTTGGAGAGAAGTCAGGTGAGATCTGTCTCTAGGAGTAGAATTGGTTTTTGTTCCTCTTCCCTGGGGTTTCTCCTTATCAGGCTGGTTCAAGCAGTGAGGCTGTGGGCCCAGCTACCCTGCTGTCACCTTCCATTCCTGTAGCCTGTCCATCTGTTTAAGGCCCCAGCAGTTAATACAGATCTACATGAGCAAAGTCCCCACTCAAACCCCATTCCTCTTGAAAACATCTCAGAATGGATCTTTGTTTTATCAGATAATCAGAATTAACAAACTCCATGCATCAATTCCACGAATGTCTGTGATGAAAAATCTGGTTTGGTTTCAGGTCTCACTTCCCTTAGCAGTTAGAAGGGGTTTACAAATTGTGCTCAAACAGTGTGCATGGTCAGTCCTCTAACTTACCTTCTGATTGTCTCTGCTCTCACATGTGGGTGTTTCTTAACCCAGAAACAATGGCTGTTTGTCTCATCCAAATTCTGTGTTACCTCTGAATGATAAAAGTGATGTAATTGCCTTTTCCAGTGAGGTAAGACATAAATAAAAATGTTTCTTTTATTTTAACTCTGATTTTACTGAATCCTTCTGTGTTCCTTTGGTTTTTTCTTTGCTTTTCTTCAGTCTGACCCTGTGAGGTTGCAGTATTGTTAGCTCTCATTGCTCCAGCTGCATTCCTGTAGGAGTCAGAAGGTTTCTGTGTCTTATGTGTAAGCAAGAAGACCTATTCACCTTGGCCACGTCTGGTCAAGGTACTGTTGAGGTGATACAGAAAATTCTTCCTAAAGAGATACTTGATGTGTCTTGTATGTGCATGCCGACTCAGAAGGATTTGGGATTAGGAAGGAGTATTCCCTATAGTTTGCTGTCCAGCCTGATAAATGGTCCTGTTCCTGTTAGCAGGGTATAGAAGTGGGAGCTGTGCATCATCGTGGCAGTGTAGGTGTCATGCACTGTGCCTGTGGCATGTGGATGGGTGACATTCAGTGCCACTAAAGGGACCTCATTGTGGAGCAGTGTCTGAATTTACCTGGACCTCATGTTCTTAAATAGCTTTGAGATGGACATTTGTGAACCATGTAATGAACTGGTGATTTGGCAGGTGTCAGGTTTTTTTCATTGGAAGAGAAAGCAGCTGTGTTTCTTTTTCAAGAAACAGTTTTATGCTTTCCACTGATAAATGATGTTGTCATACAGCAACATAGGATAATCTACATATACCTTGTTCTAACTGTGTCACCCTTTCTGAGCACTTGAATTTCTGGTGCAGGTTCATCCTCACTGGGAATAATAGAACTGCCCAAGTCTGTTGTCAGATCAGAATATTAATGGGTGGCATATTATTAAATCAAATCAGTAAAAATTGTTTAAAGAGAAGCTGCAACCAGCAGCTGAATGTACAACCAGTACTCCCTGCATGTAGCAACATGAAGCAGGACCTGGACTAGAATCACAGAAATGTGTCTTTGATAAAATGCAAGTGAAATATTTGTCATGAGCATTAAAAAGAGAATTGTTTGGGTTTGTTTGCACAGCTCCCACAAAAATAATGTCAACTTAAGCAAATTTTCAACACCCAGCTTGTCACTGCCTGGACAGCTTGTGTACAAACCACTGCAGCGGGTAAATCTCGCGCCTGTGAATTTATACTTAGATTGGAAGTTACTCTTGAAGGCTGTGCTGTGGTTTGGAAATTTCTGCTAGTCCAAACTAGAAAAAAAAAGTTCAAGAAATGTACATCACCCTGTTGAATTCCTACTTAAAAATGGCCTTTAAAAACCAGCCTAAGGTGTGACCTTACCTTAGTGATTCAGAAATGTTGGGCACAGAAGAATGAGCAATTAATGCCGGATTCCATGGGGAATCTTGGAGGTGACAGAGGTCAGAATCAGAACTTTCTGAAGATTCTCCCAGAGGAGTAATTGCAAGACTCCTGGGTTTGGGGTTTTGTTTTGTTGGTTTTTGGGGTTTTTTTTTCTTATATGCTGGTTTTGTTTAGCAGAGGTTTAATAAGGTCCAGCCCTGGATTTGTTCCCCTAGGGAGATACTGCATTTTGCAGCAACTTTATGGAGTGTCTTGTGAGGCAGTGAAATGTAAGTACTTCCCATTTAGAGAAGGATTGAAGCTTGTACCACCCAGTTCTACAAAGCTGAAGAGCTCTTATGAAGGGTAGTGATGTTCCATGCTTAATTTTACAGATTGTTAAATTGAGACATTAAGTGAGCTGCTGGGAGATGATCAGATTTGGGACTCAGGCCAGGTGTAGGAGTTGGGAAGGTAAGGAGTGTGGAAGAAGTCACGTCCCCTGGCCTGTGTGAGCGCCAGGAAGGTCATTTGCTCATAGCATTTATGTTATCCTGCGAGCACCATCACTCCTCCTTCCTTCAGCATGAGATGTTCCTCTGCTGATGGGTGTATCTGGCAGAGCTGCACTGGGGAAATCTTCCAGCATAAAGTAGATCCCCAGGGGGCAAAAGTAGGTGGTGCTTGTACTGACTTGCTGCAAGACCTTTGGCTGAGTGTTTCAGCATCTTGTGCCCCTGTAGTGGAAGATGGTTAGTGTTCTCCAGTTTGTTAAAGCCGTACTAATTTAGGGTTTATGAAATGCTACATAAATACAGACTTACTGTTGGCAGCAAATGAGATTCAAGGCATCTTTGCAGACTGCCACAGCCTCTTCTTTGGGCTCTGTTCTTTCTTCTGTTTGATTTATGCTTTTAATGTTCTGATCTTGTGAATCTACCTTTGAAGATTCAGCAGCAGACCAAATGTCAAAATTGTTCTTGGTGGAAGTATTTGCCTTTTGCTTCTGGCATGGCCAGGCAGGCAGGAAATGCAACGTTGTCTTCTCCTTGTCTTTGACATTTTGTAGCCATGCCATTATGGAGTGTGGGTCTGTGGACTTTGCATGGTGCTTATGTGTGAATGAGGTTTCCTTTTGGTGTGAATGTTTAACACCCTCGGGACTGTTCTACCTTGTTTGTCACCTGTTTGTTCCCGCTATGGAGACAGTTCACAGGGAGGAGGAATCCCATGTGTTCCACAGAACCAGTGCACTGATGTCATCCCTGTGTGGTCAAGAGCTCATCCATGGTTTTTGTTGTCTTCTACTTCTGAGGTCTACAAGACAACTGTCCTTTTTTTTCCCCTTTCCCTTCATTTTCATGGTTATCAATTACCTGCTGATTGTGCTACAGTGTATGAAAATCAATGCTGGCTGTTACTATTTTTAAGAACACGGTAAAGGTCCTATCAGTCTGTGCCTTCATTATCTTATTTCCTGGCTTTTGAAAGTTTGGATTTGTGATCGTGATAAGGCACCCAGAAGCACAGGACAGCTTTGTCAGTGCAAAGTTAAAGTTGGCTTTGTTGGTAGATATCTTGACAAAGAGGTTGAAAACACATAACAAATGATTCTCAAAAGATTGCCAGTGAGGTTTGGGAGGGGGAAGATGGCTGAGGTCAAAGATAATTTGCTGCTATAGATTGATAATAAAACACAAATCATTCAGGGATGGAGCAGCAGACAGACTTCTTAAACATGGGAGATAAGTCTCATCTCCAAATGGAGTGGATTAGGATACCTCATGCTATGAGTTAATTCCTTTTTCTCCGGATTAAACTTGGTACAAATGCACAATTTTCTGTGCCAAAAATGCATTTGTATGAGAGGATGAAGAGACCCTTTGCATCTGTATGCTGTTAACATCTGACAGGTTTATGTCAGCACATGAGACTCAAACAGTTATTCCAATAACACCCGGGTCCATGTTCATCTCTGAGTTCTTGAGCAACAAATCCATTGGTGAATCAACTTGAGAACTGCTGTCTTTTTCAGCTTTGGTGATTTAAAGTAAGTTGACTTGAGCTTCTCCATTAGACACACCAGCAAAGAATGAAATGAAATTAATTTCCATTAGTTCTCAGATATCTTCTACTTTGGAGAGGTGAGCATTAGACAAGCCAAAAGCATCTCGCTTGTCAACTTCTCACCCTGCTATCTTTCCAAATAAGTGAGTTGAAGTTTCTGCAATTACTTTTTGCAATTACTAGCTTTTTGCAGTTACTTTTGTGTCCATGTAGCGGTTTCCTTTTACAGCTCCTTAGAGAACCAATGAAGTAGGCAGTGCCAGCTGTTCATGGTCGGGGGTAAAGAAGAGTCTCATGTGTTGAATATAGAGTTGAAACAGACATTAAGATACAGGCAGTGGAAGGTCATGGGAAGTCTGCTGTCTATGCTCAAACCAGCTTTAGCTTCCTTTTTGAGAGGAATTTCCTCTAAGTATCTAATAATTTACTGCATAACAGCTGCATAATTCAAGAATTCCCCAAATTTGAAATATTTTTGGTGTGGAAGTGGCCAGTTCTTTTACAAAAAGAGTCAGGGTTGGATGTACTGAACAAATTCACCACAGGCAATCTTTGAGTAAATTAGCTGATTTTTTTACTCACAATTGACATGAAATTGGCAAATATAAACACTGTGATCCAAGTCAGGAAACTGTGTTATCCTTAATATAAACAAACAAACCAACCTCCCCTATATCCAGAGAAACTTCTCAGACGATAAGCCATCAAGTCTAAATACAGTCCCAGATTTAAACAGGAAACTGATATTTTTGTAGTCACAGTGGCTGCCTCCTCCCATGTCCTCGTGCTCAAAACCTCCATACATTTCCAATAGATGTGTAGAATGGCTGTTAAAAATGCTGTTCTATTAAGTCAACTTGGTATCTAAGGGTAAAAATTCCATTATTTTGGTCTGTTTTGATGCTCTCTCTTGCTTTCAGCCTTGTTTAATAAAACAGGGGAAGGAGTTCTCCATGAGTCTGTACCTCTGCTGATGCACAGGGTTCTCTGCAGCATCCCTGTGACCTGGCTTGTCATCCTTGCTGCCAGTGAGCTGGGAACTGAGGCTCAATGGCCTTAAGCCATTTTCTGTAGCAGGTAGAGCTCGATGTGTTCAGCTGGGGCTGTGACAGTGCCAGGCACACCGGGCTGGGGGGTGTCAGTCTGTCCTTACCCTGTGCTCCAGAGAGATGCTGTGCCACTTCACCATGGTCACTCGAGTCATGGGAGAATGATATCATTGAGTCCTGTCACCCAGCAGTGCTGTGAGGTTTTACTCTGATGGTGTTTGCGTTCCCTAAATAAACGAGCAATTGCAGGAGCTTTTTTAGTGAATGATTAGAGTGTGTGCTGCTCGCTGGGCCAGAGGAAAGGCTGGCTTTCTCACACCACCTGTGAGTACAGAGCACAGCTCTGGCACCCAGGGGCATCCAGGTTCTCCATGTATTATCTGTGGGCCCTCTTCTTTCCAGAGTTCTGCAGTGTATCATCTGACTGGGTGCTGAGAGGTCTGTAAAAATGCCTTTTCTACCAGATCTGGAATGTTGTCACACCAATGCTTTTTCTTCCCTCTACTTTCACCCTCTCTTTCCTTCAGAATGTTATAAGTAACTAAACTGGTCAAAACTTAGTATTGAATAAATATGAAGAGACAAAGCTATACCCCAAGTAGATCTGTTCTGAAAAGGAAGCTCTAGAGAGTCCACAAAGTATTCTGAAAATTCTCACCTTGTAAGTGGCAGGTACTATAATTTTAAAAGATCCTCGTGTTAAAAGTAAGTGTTTAAATGACACTAAGAGGAATTCGTGAAGCTGAAATGATAAAAGCCCCTGCAGCTGGGAAGCAAAACGCAGTTTAGCAAGACAGATTTATTTTCCAGGCTTTTGTACAGTAAGACCTGGTACATAGTTAGGCTTAAATTTACATGGGAGTGAGCTGTGTCAGAAACTTCATTTAATGGTGAGTTTGTTTTTATTTTTTTGGATCAGTTATCTTATCTTGGGTACTAAGTACTTGACCCTGAAGATTAGCAGTGAGATATCATTTTTCTGTATTGTGGAGATGCAGTTTCATTTTTGCCTCTGGCATAAACGCCTAATTTCAAGTTTAAATAATTGCAATAATTTGTACATTGACTTTGAGCTTCTGAAGGGAGAAAATAGTAGTGCTGTAGTTTTGTGGTCTCATCCTTTGGAATAAGGAGTAACAGGAGCCATACATAGTCCTTTGGTTAAATTTTTTGTATTCCTTTTAAAAACGTGTTCAGCCAACCCTTCCCTTCAGCTTCGTCCTTTCTACCCTCTTATCCACTGTCTGTCAAGGATGTAAAATTTACATCCTTATTTTTGGTTTTTCTTGTGTGTTTTTTTAAAAATCTGTGCATGGTAGTGTCAATCTGGAGGCAGCAGTGGCTCGTGCGACTTCACTAATGATGCATTAACCATCCATGTGAAGTACAGCAGTGTATGCTGGTGTCCTGACTGTTTCCTTGCATGCAACGTGGGGGTAACTGATAGCTTTCTGTACAAAGTATTTGGATCCATGGATGGAAAGAACTGAGAGAGAGGCTAAGCACTGTAGTTCGTGAGTGGAAAATTGACCTCTAGTTAGCCTCCTCCTTCTTCTAAGTATACACTGTGTTTTGTTTGATAGTGGAAATCTAATCCTTTGGGAAGCACAAATTCCTATAACAGCTCTGATATGTATAAATAAACCCATATTCCTTATTACAAACAACATCAAAGCAATCACAGTATGGATTAAAATACACAACCCACCCTCCTCCATACTAATATGCAGCAATGCAGAGTTCAAATGAAGCCATTAGCAGTATCTCCAAGTATTTGGCAAAAGCAACCACACTTGTGTAGCTACAGGCGATGAAAGTCCCTACTACAAAAAGAGAGGGACAGGGGGAGTAGCCTGCATTGATCTAATTAGTCAATGAAGCACAAAGAATGTAAAATCTCATTATGTATCACCAGGAAAATTTGGCTTGAGAAGTAAAGAATATGAAACTGATTTGTCCATGGGTGGGTTATTTGTGTCTTTGAATCTTCCAACAGGAAACGGGATTTCTGCAAACATATTAGAAGCACGCACATGCACATACATGCACACACAGAGGGAAAAAAAAAAAAGTCTATATCTGTATGGATGCATAGGTACATGCATACATATAGCCAGAGCCTGAAACTTCTCAGCCCTTATTCGGGATGTGTTTTCATGAGAAGATTCATGATAGGGAGAAGTTGAAGGTTTGGGTTTTTTAAAAAAATTGGATTGCTGATGCCAGTCACAGCCTGAAAACACAGTGTGTGGGTGTTCCAGTGTTACTAAACCCAGACCCGGGGTTTGTCCCATTGCCCCAGGCAGTGCAGCTCATGCATGTAACAGCTCTTCTTCCTCAAGATCTGCTTAAAAGTGGGGACTTAAAATGACTTTTTGTAGCTTGCTTTTTGCCCTTATCTTTGAAGTCTTTCAGGGATTCGTGTTACATTTTTGGAATTTCTCAGAAATCCACAGTACTTAAAACATTTATATTTCAATTTAGGCCAAATTTCCGTCCCAGTCAGTGTGTCCCGAGAGCTGAAGATAAAAGTAAAGTGCCAGATAAAAATTACAACACATTCCCCTCCCCCAAAAAGTTTAAAAACCAGCAAAAACTACCCCAAAAACCCACAAACCTAACGCAATACCCAAGCAGCCACCCACAAAGCCCCAAAGCTAAACAGCTAAATAGACAAAACAAAAGGGGAGAGGAAGAGACACAAGCACTGAAATGAAGAGACTAGTTCAGTCTTGCAGGTGGCAAGTAGCAGGAACAAATGAAGAAGTCATCCTACTTCTTCCTCACAGAGTAAAACAGAAGATTTGTGAGTCTCCAGAAGTTTGTGGAGTCAGGAGGGATGGCTTTTGGAGAAAATGAGTGTTAACATTGCAGGTGCAATTAGTGATTCAGCTCTTGATTGCTTATTTTTTAATTGGCTATGTTCCAGCTGCATTCTGCTCTGCCCTAACCAGACTAGTAGGCTCATTTTTGTTGGCCACTTTTGCATCTATCACCCTGGTTCTGCTTTGCTCCTTTCCCTTGAGCTCGGGTGTGACAAAAGTTTCCTTCCAAACTCATCTTTTACTGTGGTTGAAGATGTAATGTGCATTGTGGTCATATCAGCAGTGACTTGGTGAAGAGGAGAAAGATCTTGTGACCTAGCAGTCAAGGTGAGCACAGTCAGATCCCACAGTTCTGACTGGGAGTTATGTGCAGTAAGATCGAAAGATCTTCCTTTCTCCCCAAAACAAGAAGCATGGATCAGCCAGTTCCTCTCAGACACTGCCAGTCCAGGTCCCATTTTGAGCTATTTCTGAGCAGTGATCACAACTTGCTGTGTTCAAATAGAGTCTGAAAACAGCAAAACTTTGTATTTAAGTCCAGATCTGCACAAAGAGAAAATGTGCATCTGGTGTATTAATGACTTTCACAAAATTATAAATAAATAAAAATAAAACATGAGCAGACTGAAAGACAGATGTGCAGGTGAACATCCAAGGTCCAAGTTTTTGATGAGGCAAGTCACATCCCTGAAACATCCTTTCATTCTGTGCTTTCCAGTGAATGGGACAACAGCCATAAAGCCAGGACTGCTTTGCAAGGTATGAGATGAAAAGGATAGCTGGAGCTAAAGCAGGAATGCTGAGCCCTTTTTGGAACAGGACGAGAATGTTTCACAAGTATG
Source organism: Pycnonotus jocosus (assembly GCA_013400435.1). Taxonomy (NCBI): domain Eukaryota; kingdom Metazoa; phylum Chordata; class Aves; order Passeriformes; family Pycnonotidae; genus Pycnonotus; species Pycnonotus jocosus. The sequence continues at coordinate 104,786 of VWYP01018267.1, read as the reverse complement.
GGGTCCCTGCCCTTTGAGCCAAAGTCCAAATCTAACTTTAGAAAAGAAGTTGAGTATTTGTGTCCATTTGCAGGCCTGCAGACTTACTGGAGATTATCGTGAAAATAAAACACACTGGCAATTACTGAGGTTGCTAAATAAGAAATTACTTAAACACCATGCAGGGTTGGCAGAGGTCTGTGGTAAAGGGTAGAGGGGATCTCCATAGCCCAGTCATGTTCTAGCTGGTACAGGGAGCGTAATACCTAGACCCCTGCAGGTGGGATGTTTTCCAAGACATGCACCTCAGCCATGGTTCTCTGGAACTGGACTTGACCCTTGGGTAAGAGTTGGAGGGAATGGTTTATACTCATGAACTATGAATGCAGCACAGTGTCTCATTCTGAGTATCTGCTGTGCTTTTGCTGCAGACTTCTTAAATGAAAAGGCAGAAGGTGGCTAAAACAGACTGTCTAACCTTTTTATGAGCTGCTTTGTTTTAAAGTTGGCTGTAGGACTGAGTAGAACATTAGCTGTGGTATGTTGAGGTAGACTGCATCTTGACTGCACAGCCAGAAAAGGGTGTTTGAATATGTAGTACGGTTTGCAAAGAGAAGACAGTGACTGCAACACCAAAATCAGATGTTACACTTCTTTTGTTCTTCATTCCATTGTAAAAAGTAACCTCTTAGAGGAGATGCATTTTTGCATTGTCCATATTTGTATGCTTAGAGGAGGTGCATGAACCTGCAGACACTGGGGGAAATAAGTAGGGCCATGAACAGGCACTGGGAAACACTGAAACCATGGCCTTTGGTTAGGAAGCTCTTCCCTGACCCACAGTCTTGTGCTTTTTCAATAGTTCAAATGACAAGGCAGCTAAGTCATTGGCTTTCATTAACCACAAGCTCTAGGAAGAACACATCTCAAGTATGCAAGTGCTTTCCTAAAATTAATGTAGAATAAGAGGAGGATAATAATGTATCTAAGAAATATTTGTTAACTAGTAGTGTGTTCTCATATATCAAAAGCTGTGTCTGATACCCATGTCTCAATCTATGATCACAAGATTTTCCTGCACCCATGTAGTACTGAATGAGTGAAATATATTTTTCTCTTTGGTAACAGTCTGTTGTTGTCAAGAGATTTTTTTCATTGCTGTGTCAGAATGACTTTTAGATCCAGGACATCCTTGGTGTGAAGTCTCCTGTTAGTCTGACATGTGGCATGCAGGTTTGCCCAACTACAACAATTCCTCAGATTTTTCAGATGTGTTACAGTGAGGTTTTTTAATTGAATGAAACCACATAGATATGACAAAAAGTCTTCTGTAATCTGTGATGATACTGCAGATGCTCTTCTACTACTAAATATTTTGTCACATGTATGAAAAGGTGTAGGGCTAGGAAGAGAAACAAGATTTCAAGAGTGGATTGTCACCTATTTTTACTTCAGAATATGCTTACAAAGACTATCTAGAAAGAGGCAGCTTTAGGCTACATGTGGGAGACTTTACTCTTGCGGGGTGGTAATTATCTCTAGATAGCAAAACCAGACAAATTTTACATTGTTGATTATATATAAGCTTTGAACAGTGCTAGGAAATATATCTGAAACTTAAGTTTACTCTGTAAGACTAAGTTCTGAAGTACTTTTTTTTAATCTGGAAAAGAAATTAGAAGTTCTGTAACTTGCCACAGTGCAGCTTTTTTTCTCTTAACCTAATTATATCAATCTTAAAAAAAAAAAAAAAAAAAGGCAGCAGCATTTTTTTTTTCTCTTATGGTTGTGTTTGAGACTTACTAACATAATTGTGCCAAAACCAGGGTTGAAGTTTCTTGTTTTATAACAGCGTTGCTGTTCTCAGAGCTGGCAAGTTGTCTGTTCACAATGGATTCCATATGTGCTGGAGACCACAATGTGAAGGGATTTACAGAGTACAAGTTGGAGTGCAAATAGTGGAGGTGGGAAGCACTCATCTCCTTGTTTTTTAGTTCAAAAGGTCTTTATTAAACAGGAGTCACACAGAATCCCAGCATGGTTGATGCAGGAAGGGACCTCTGGAGGTCATGTCCAGCCCCCATGCTCAAGCAGGGCCACCTAGAACTGGTTGCCCAGACCACATAACCTCTGAGTATCTCCAAGGATGGAGACTCCACAGCCTCCTGGGCAACCTGTGCTGTGGCTTGGTCAGTCTCACAGTGAAAAAGCATTTCCTGATGTTCAGAGGGTATCACCTTTGAGTCTGAGTTCATTGTCACTGGATGCTACTGCAAAGTGGTATGGCTCTGCATTTTTTACTCTTTTCCTGCAGGTATTTACATACATCCATGAGATTTCCTCCTCCAGGTTTGTCTTAGCCTTCTCCAGGCTAAATAGACACATCTCCTTCAGCTTTTTTTTTCCAATAAGAAAGATGTTAATCACTTTTGTAGTCTTTTGCTGTACTCACACCACCATGTCCACATCTTTTTGTGCTGAGGAGCATGGAACTGGACATAGTACTCCAGGAGAAACTTCATCCTGCTGAGTAGAGGAGAATTGCCTCCCTTGGCCTGCTGGAAGCACTCCTCCTGATGCAGCCCAGATTACCATCACCTTCCCTGCAGGAAGGGCACATATTCAGCTTGATCTCCACCAGGACCTCCAGATCCTTCTCTGCCAAGCTGCTTTCCAGCTGGGTGGCACCCAGCATGTGCAGATGCCTTGGCATTGTTCCTCCCCCCACGCAGGGTATTTTGGTGCGGTCTGTGTAGGTAGTCATTGACCTTGCCACAGAAAAGGCTAAATGAAAAAGTTTTGTTATGTGGGCCTCAAGTTCTGCATTAATGCTTTGTCCAAGGGTAGTCGAGCTACCTGTGTTCATAAGACATAGTGTGCATTACGTGCATAAAAATAAAAGAATGCCAATAGATGGAGTTCTTTACCCTATTTTTGTCATTTTAAGCAGTTTACACCTTTCAATTGTTTTGGAAGTCTGAAACTGGAATTCAAGAGAAGAATGTGCCGTTCTTGTGTTTCAGAGTGGCTCAGTCTCAGATCGCCTTGCTTAACGTGGACTTTCACACAGCACTATAGCTGAGAGAGGACAGGACAAGTTTCAGGTCTTACACTGAATCCAGTTCTTAGTCTGTCTGGCTGTACAGCCACAGAAAGGCATGTGCTGGCAGAGGAGGAAATGAGAACGAGCTGCGAAGTTTGATGGGTGGGAAAGGTTCTTGAGCTGCCTCTTCCAGAGGCTGAAAATGATCATGAAATTGCCGGGATATTCTGTAATAAATCTGTACCCTCAGCTGTGTTAAGAGAGGCAAATGAACATCTTAAACCTTTACTGCTGTCTTCAGTTTTCTCAAGTGGAGCCAAGCATCCACCTGGGGAAAAAAAAAGACTTAACACTTCTAGATACCTGTGGAACAACACTGGCTTTTGTAGCTTTTAATCCAAAGCAAGAGGAGAATCAAATTTAAAAATTTTTTCCTAGATGTATTGAATAATGTTGCACTGGTAGCAACAAGATCCAGGAGAAGCAATTTCTTGTATTCACATACCCCTTCAAGAAGCAAGCAAAGAGAGCTAGAAGTCTTCATAGGCATTTCTAGAGGTACTAACTTGAGAAGAAATAATACTGTTTGAATTGCCATACTTCAGTTTTTCTTGGCTGAAAAATGCTAAGATTCCTTTTTCTTTTTACACAAAAGTATTTTCAGGAAACATTCTTTGATTATGTAACTGTTTTCACAGAAATAGCTTTTAAACTAATTTTCCAGTAGCATATGATTTCTAATATTGGGTATCTGGCTCCTGGGGAGGCTTCTGTGAATACCCTTGCAATATATTTCATTTCTGCCATTGGCCTCTTCTAAGCTGAGAAAAGATTTGTCTCTAATTCCTTAAAAAATGAGAAAAAAGTTTGCATTGCCTTCATTCTGTGTTACTGAGATGAGCTGCTTGTTTCTTTTTGGTTGGTGTTTTTATTTTTGTTTAAGCCTTAGTTCAGGATTTCAAGAATTTCATGCAGAATTTTAGAATTTTTTTGTGTGTTCTTATTGACAGCTTACCAGCGATTCCTTAAAGCTTTTTTATTGTTGTCAGAAGGTCCATCAGTTTTAAATAAAGCTTAAGCATGTGTTTCTGATTAATTGAAAATTTTCTGTGTAAGTATTGGAAAGTAGACTGGTAACATGACTGCAGATAGTTTTATTTAATTTGGAATATGTGATTTTACACTGCTTAAAAAAAAAAAAAAGCAGCAGTGTTACGCCATATATTCTTAAAGATAATGACATGAGCAGCAGCAGTAGTGGGGTTATGTCTTTATGTTCCAACATTTCACATTCTCTGATTTTGTGTTACTTTAACAGATGAAAGTTGCATCCAGGCTGGATGCTGTTGTGCTCACTGCTGCATATGGATATCATATTTGGTGGAGTTTCTTCAAAGCCTGGACTAGTGGACAGCATTGGCTTGGCCTTTTCACCTCTTGTTTCTCTGTCTATTGAATGTATTATGAACCAGAGATGTCATGTCCATTCTAGATACAAACTCTCTCTGCTGTTAATGTGGGACACAGTTTTGGGTTGGCATTAAACAGTTCAAGCTCTCTCTCGTCTTGCCCTTCAGAGTTGTATTGTTTGAAGAGGCATTTGTAAGACCTCAGCAAGGAGTGGTGCGGTGGTGTTGCAGGTGATCTCTGTGATCCCTCTCTTTCCTTCAAGAGCCTGACTACAGCTAAAATCGTATTTGACCTCAGGGGCCTTGAGGATTCCAATTTAGAGATTCTTCTCCTCCTAATTAGTATCAGAAGGTAGGAAATACTTCCCTCAGATGATCATTTGTAGCCTTTCTTTCTAAGTCAACTTTGCTTCTTATTCCATTCAGGACTTTCTATTAAATTACTGACTTAGAACTTTAAAAGGGCATGTGGGCTGAGGCCAGAGTCCATCTGGTCTTAGTTTCTAACTCCAACAGTGAACCAAACCAGGTATCTATAGAAGCAGAGAAGCTGGATGTGCATATGCTATTTACCTGAATAGCTCTCTCATCTTCCAATTATTTTTAAGCTCAGGGGCTTTCCCTTGACATGGCAGGGCAACAATTGATCCATATAGTTTGAGTGCCTGGGAGATATGAGTTGAGTCATCAGCATTTTTGCCTTTGCCAACATTAAAATACACTGTTAGAGGAGTGTGTTTGTGACTCATGAAATGCTTTCTTTTTTTCATCTACTACTCCATCACTCTTGCTCTAGCCTGAGCTGCCATGGGAGCAGCTGCTTGTCAGCTACAGAAAGAACTCCTTTAGAAATAAACATCCTTGAAAAAGCAAGCCCCCTCCCATCCAGAACAGTGAAAATGTTGTTACTGATGTTTCATTGTCCTTCTCTTCTAAATCCAGTCTCCTGTAGTACCAGGTTTTCAGTTGTGCTGCCCTTCAGGGAGGGAAATACTGCCATTAATGAATTATTTTTAAAATGTAGATTTCTCATCCCCACCTATTTAAAACTGAATCTTGGTTTTCTGCTGAAGCCTTCTAGACTTGGAAGCATAGTGTTGCAGTCTCTGGTAAGATGAGGTTTTGCCCCAGTCCAGTGTTTGCGCAGTCAGGGGAATACAGGGCAGAAAGACAAATCTTGGAAGGCAAGAAGGTGGAATTGTTGCCTCCTCTTCAGATTCAGGGTGAAAAGGCTGTTTCTGATTAATTGAACCTTTCATACATAACAAATAATGTGAAAGTAAGTGTGGCATTTTGGATTTTAGTTGTTCAGAGAGAAAGTCATTATTTGGCAGATTACAGGTGAGGTTGGTGTTGGGTCAGTTTTCATTGCTTGGCTTTGCAGACATACCCTATTGGTGACTCAGTCGTGTGCACAGGCTGTGTTTTGTCCCTTTTATCTTGGATTAAGTGTTGTCAGAGAATGCTGGTTTCACATTAAATATGAGTTTTGGAGGCATTTGCATAGGATTAAGAGGACACAAGCTTTATGATAGGTTTCTAATTTAATGTCAGCCCTCCAAGGTAAGGTTGTCAACTATATAATATGTTAGTCATCAATTATTTACTGTTTTATTGTTACACAAGCTCTTCATATCAGTACCTGAAGGCAGTCCCAGCCCTTCCTATCTCATAGTGTGTTCCTGCTCTGTCCTGGCTGGCATAGCAGTCTGTGCAGCCATGTGGAAAAACAGAGCAGGGAACTGATCCCGCTGAAAAATAACCACCCAGAAAGGTTTATATTTTTCAGTCTGATACATTTCATGCCACACAAGTAGTTGAGCTGGCATGGCAGGAAGGTGTCAATGTAAACAGAGGAGTGGCATCTGCTTGAACTGGGCTGAGCAGCACTGCCTGCAAATTCTAAACTATGCTCTGAAAGATGTGTTATCTTTGTCTCCTTTCTTTGGTGTTGAGAAGCAGTTTGAACAGACAAGGCAAGGTTCAGAAAAGGGGAAAAAATTTTAGCCATTTCATGCATACCTAGAAATAGGTATGGAGAGATGGGATGACTTACTTGAGGGTACACACTGGGATCTCTCTTTGTCTAATATTTGAGCTGTAGAACCAAATTGTCTTCTTGATACCTGAGTTAACTGCTCAACTTCAAATAGAAAAGACTCTAAGGTACATTTCTTTTGGAGTGGAACTTCTAAGTGTGACCTTAGACCAGCTTGATCAAGGCAGAGAAGCAGCTTGCAAGTTGCAGTTGGCTGTAGCTGACTCCGTGAAGACGTTGTGTGTATCTGCTCTTCTCTTACCAGCAGAGGCCAAATACATCTCTTTTATTTACTTTCGTAGGGGTGCAGGGAATCATGCCCTAAAAATTTGTCTTGTAAGCTAAAAAGACATCCTAAATTTCAACTAAACTTTTGACTCCACTATTTCATGTTGTTTTGATCTGGGAAGTTCTTCATGAACAACCTTGGATTTACTGTCAGGAGCTTCAGGGTGTTTAAGAACCTACCTCAGGATGGATCAGTTAGATTATGCAACTGTAAGAACTACATGAAAAATATAACATTCTGGGTAATTCATGTGATGGTCTGACCTGCAGAGAGGGGTGATGAAGAGAGAGCAAAGTAGTGGAGCATCTTCCTGTGATACATTTACCCCACCAGAGGCTCCTGCGTTTTGGCTGCAGGAGTGGTGGCACCCTCCCTCTGTATGACACCACAGAACATATTCTGTGCCACAGGCATCACCTTCAGCTATGCAGGACTTGATTTCCTGTAGGGAGCCTTGTGGGTTCAGCTTCAGAACATCCTCTAAGGGTCTGTCTTGCCAGGCTTGGCAATAAGGAAGGTAGCTTTCTTTTGGAAACAGATCAAGACTGTGGTGGCTATAAGTTAAATGTTTTGCCTTTTTAACCATTTGCAGGGACTGGAGACCATCTGATAAGTGTGTTTTTTTCCATAAACTCTCTGAACGCTGGTTTGCAGAACTTACTAATATTAATAGTGTCTCAGATAGATAAGATTTATAGTGTTATTTATCCCAAGTGACCGTGGAGTGCAGGCTCTTGTCAAGGCAGGAGGCCTTGGCATTATCTGTTCTTTTGGGAGACACATTTCAGCTGTCAGAGGTACCTGGGCTAGTTCTGCAGGAGGTGGCAGTGAAGCTGTGTGGTAGCCTGGCCTCTGTGCAGCTGTAGATACTCCAGCTGACTGTGGACAACCTGGTTCAGGTTTCTGTGCATGGCTTTTACTTCTGCTTTGTTGACATACACCTTATATGGTGGTATGTAAGACTGGATTTACTGGATTAATCTATTGCAATGTAGTTTCTATAAATGGTACAAATAGAAGGGAATCATTAGCATTTGTTGTTTACTTTTGCCAGGAAGCTTCATGAGATGAGGAGTGAAATGAATGTTTGTAAATGCATACAGGAGTCCTTAGATTTTCACTGCCTCCCTCCAAGGTGGCATTGCATGCCCACTGCCGTTGGATGTGTTTGTATTGGATTAATATTTCATGTCTCCCTCAGTAGAAATATTTAATGAGAGAACTTTGATTCAGCTTCTGAGGAATAATGAAGGAAGGCACATGAGGCTTGGCTGATAGGTTGTTACGTGAGGATAAAATCATCCATTCTTCCAGGTGTAATGCCATAAATGGACATGTCAGCTAATGTAGGGTCTATTCTTCAACTTTGACTTCCAGTGGAATTTCTGTGCATGGCACTTGTGGTGACTTAGAGCATAAGGGATTCATTACTGAGCTCTTTGAAGCACTGTACGTGCCTAGCACGGTATGAAGAGGGTGTGAAGAGCTACAAGTGACTTCAGATAATTGCACTGTGGTGAGGCTGAGAAAAAGAATCTGTTACGATTCTCCAGGGCAATGCTATGAAGTTGACTTCTGAGCAAGAGGTCCCACTGTTCTGGACGAAACAGCAGCAGCTGAATCCCAGTTTGCTGTAGACAGAGGCTGACTGCAGGAGACCTTGCATTGTAAGGCCTTGGGAGGGGGCATGACTTGACCAGTGTTTCTCAATCTATTGTTCAGGAACCTCTCATTGTCTGTGACATAAAAAATTATTTTTGAAAAAAGCCCTCTAAAATCCACATACTTTGGGATAAGGAAACAAAAAGGGTTAAAATAGCAGTAGCATATACTACATTTATGTTACTTTATATTTCATTACAAGTTAATGTTAAGCATGGTACCATTGGACAGGAGGCACGTTTTTTCTTTGGAAACATTGACCAGTATTGGTGCCACTTGCTACATCAAGATCTCTTGTAGCTGCTGTTTTTGGCATCCTTTTGACTTTTTAAGAAATTCCAGTTGGCTGCTGAAATTGCTGATTTGGTTTTTGGACTCAAAAGTTTACCACAATTTTTTTCTCATATCAAGCTCATTGCATTTCTTTTCATGTCGTCCGCATACATTATAGATGTTCTTGCAGTCCCAATATCACCAGCAGAAGAACAACATGGTAAATATTTACATGATATGCTATTTCTGCAGACTTTTGTGGTCTGTTGAGTTGAGAAAATGTTTGAATTTGGAAAGGAGAGAGTAATTTTATGGGATTATTCCAGTCCCTTGGAAGTATTGTGAAGTCAGAAGAGAAGTGAGGAAAAACTAAGATACATGAGTTTTAAAAATATTCCTGTAAAAAGTTTAAATTCTTCTTCACCTTTTCCAGACTACTTATCTAGAAGTTGGAATGGCATATTGTTTTCATAATGGGTGTTCATAATGTTTTCATAATGTTTCCATAATAGCTAAATTTCAGAGTTTTTGCATGCCCCTTTAAACTCACAGTGGTCAGAATTTGAGAATGAAAAAGTATTTATAGAAGGTAAAATTTCCCTCAAGTGCATTAAATAAGCAACTTCTACCTAAAAATAAAACCGGAATACTAATTCAGTAGCTTCTGCATGCTTTAGGGTCTAGCCACCAGTTGCCATAAATTATTTTTGTGTTTAACTTTTTCCCCTTTTAAGTAGTTTTGACGTATGTGATTGTGTTCCTGCGTATGAGAGATAAGTTACAGAATTGACTAGCTGCACTCTTAATCCTCTGATATCTTGTAAGCAGAAAAAAGTTCTGGAAATGCCAGGCTGATATAAATCAAGGAGAACATTAGCTACTCCTAGAAGAGGCTTATAAAACATAAGCAGGTTCAAAATCACAATCATGTTAACACAGCCTTTCCAACAAGTTCGTCCATCTGTCAGTGTCTGCTAGGGCCTATTTCACGTGCTCATATTTTGGAAAATCTGTCTGAAAGTGCAATACTCTGTGGAACTGAAAGAATGTTGTGAAGTCCTAAGAGAACGCTAGGTGTGATGGTGATTTGATATGGAAAAATATGAACAGATCAACACTGCAACTAAATAACTGCTTCACATGGTGACAATATGAGCACAAGGATAAGAATGTGTTCTGTTTATATTATTCCCAGAGAAAATGGTGGATTACTATAAACTACCACTTTTTATCCTGCAGATTTATGTTCTGTTGCATTTGTCATCTTTGTTGGTTTTGGGTTATTAACAAGTCACTACTTAGCTGTCTTACATTAATTTATAAGCATAGATTTTGTTTTGCATGAGACAGAACAAAGTGATAAAGAAAATATGTTGGAGTTGTTGCCTTTGGAGCAAAGTTTTAGAGTATTCTGTCAAGAAACTGACATTGCTAGATAGTAGAGAATTTTGTTTGTAAGACTGTCAGAAAAAATATTTGAGTGTGGGCTCTTTTACCAGTGGCTATAATTTGGTATTTCACACCACCTGCTTTGCTTTGCCTGTCTAAGGGCTGGCACATCTGCCCTGACAGCCATGGAAGGCCAGCACCACAGCTTCAACAGAGAGCCAAGCACCAGGGATGGTTTGCCATCACTGCTGTGTTTTAGCTCTAGGAGAGTGCAAAGGTACTTCTGCACGGAGATTGCCAAAAAAAGAGTATTGGCATTCAATGATCCTCTTCGGAATTTTCTTTGCTGAGCATCTCAAAGTGGCTTTTGTATTACGAGTAAAAATATGGTCCATCTGTGTAGCCATAGAGGAGTATGTTGTGATGCTGTGTCTTCAGCAAGGTAAAATGACATGTTCTTCAGTGAGAAGTGAGAAATGTCTCCTAAAGAAAGGAAAAGAATATGAGAGAAAAGGGAAGGGTGGTGATGGGTCACTACCTGTATTTGCAAGGAACAAGTGGTTATTCACAGTTCAACAGCAATGTTGGACTCACAGTATTGTAGGGATTGACTTTCTGTATTCTCTTGCTTCGTAGCTTGCTCTGAATGTAGGTGGGTGATGAAAGTTTGGAACTGCAACCAACCAAGCAGTGTAAGAATTCAGAAAATAATGATGTAGATGTTTGCCATCATCAGAGCTTGTCTGAAAGAAGAGCCACAGTAGTACACATAGGTCTAATCTGTGAAATGTAGCACCAATAGAAACCTGATGAGTGTTGTTTACGAGGCAGCTTTTAGCAGGTAGCCAGAATATCGTCAAGGGGAACAGAATATGGACAGCAATGAGGAACTGCTTTCCAAATTCTTGAGTATACTGAAGTGTTTGGGGCAACAGTTTGCTGAGAGACTCAAACAGCCCAACCTTGTGGAAAATGACCAGATATGTGTGTTGTCCATCCATCTCTTCTTTTTTGATATATGGCTTCTGGTACTGTTCAGCTGAATGTTGTTCCCTTTTCTGCTTGCCAGCATCTGCCAATACTGACATTAAGCCTCTTCAGACATTTAAAAAAAAAAAAATTCACTTTTATCCCAAAGCACAGATAAAAGGTGGCTGTGTTTCAGCAGCTGGAAATATTAATGAATGGCTTACACTCAGCGGAATATAGATGGTGATATAAACTGCTCACAGCTGCTTCACTCTTCTCTTTTTTGGGCAGGCTTCTTTACCCATAGGAGTTTTCTATGTCATTCCATTTTTCTTTGGTTTTTTTCTTTCCCTGCTGACTTTCCTGTTTTCTCTTCCATGCTGCCTACCTGATCTGTCTCATAAGTTCTTTCTTGAGCCAGAGAAGGCTGGGTATGTTCACTTGAGGTGTCATTTCAGAATCTGCTGGTGAGAATTGTTAGAAGCCATTCAGAAAAGGGTTGAGGTTGGAAGAGACCTCTGAAGCTCAAGCAGGATCACCTGGAGATGAGTGCTCGGGGCCATGACCAGATCACTTTTGAATAGCTCCAGTGGTGGAGACTCCACAGCCTCCTTGAGCAACCTGTTCCAGTTCTCAGTCACCCTCACAGCAAAAGTGTAGCTTTCCACAAAATGTGCGAGACTCACAGGGCTACAAGCCCACCACATGAGTCTCCTGAATACGCCAGTCATGTCATTTTACTGTTGCCAGCCTGCTGTGTCTGCTCATGTAGTGATTTAGCTCAGCCCAAGAACTGATTTCCATTTGACTACATCTTTGTCTTTAGCAATAGAATAAATTTTGTTTTATCTTAGTGACTGAAATATAGAGGTAAGGTCTTAGAGGTCTCTTTGTTGTTCTGTCAAAAGATGTCCTGTATCTATGCTGAATAGCTTTTTTTTTTCATAGATGCACCTGAAATACAGATTGACTACATGAATCATGCTGATGTGTAGAATTTAATTGCATTGGTTTACTTTAATCTTCTTCAAAGAGCCAAGAGCTTTTGAGTGTTATATTTAGAAATATTTGTAAAATCATTTTGCATACATTGCAGCAGCATCTAAAAAAAAATCACACCTTACCACCTTCTCGTGTTTTTTGTGTAATTCAGTTCATTAAGACGTTTGATGTTGATTTCACTTCGCCCACAACAGATTTTAGCTGAGCTTGGCAAGGCCTCATTAGGAGATTTGTCATTGAAGTCTTGAGACTGATCAGGAGCGTTCAGTGTGTGTCGCTGTTCAAGGGCAGCTTTCAGTGTTTCGTGTGTAAAGCACAACACATTTAGTGTTTCATTTATCCTTTGAGATCCATTTATCACTTACAGAGGTAGAAAGAAAACCCTGAGTAGAATAAAGCCTATTCTAGTCAATTTGTGCTAAATTATAAGGATTGCACCTTAAAGTCTTCCCTTTTGTCTGCAGTCAGCAGATCTTAGTTGTCAGATATTAAAAGATGGCTTAATATGGTGTTTTATTATCTTTTCCTGTCTTTCCTCCATGTTGTACATGTACATTATAAAGGTTCTTGCAGTCCTAATATCACCAACAGAAGAACAACATGGTACATATTTACATGATGTGCTATTTCCACAGAACTTTAGTGGTCTGTTGAGCTGAGAAGATGTTGGAATTTGGAAAGGAGAGGGTAAAGGTCTTACGGTATTGTTTCAGTCCCTTAGAAGAAATGGGAGATGCTGATTTCATAACAGGAGTTGTGCTTTTGGCTGTATTGTGAGGCCTGTTTGTAGATTTTTACTTTGAATCCTTGTGGTTTCATTTGATATGCTGGAGTGGAGCTGTATCTCTGGGAAGGTGGATGGCAGCAAAATTTGAAGTAAAGACTGTGTGGATGTCCTGTATTGACCTGCATGTGACACCTCCCTTGGACTGGATTTGTAGGTGCTCCTCCTGTAGTATTGGGGAGGAATGTTTGGGAGAGGGAGACAGCAGACATTTATTCTATCATTTTTTAGCCAAAATATAAGCTATTAAACATTTTACTGCCGTCTGATTACACATTTTGGACCTCCAATCCCGCCATGTTCAACAGCCTTATAATTTGGGAGTGCTGCAGTAAAGTCTCACCAGTAAGGTCTCTTTCCTCTTCCTCAGCCTGAGCAACACCAACTCCCTCAGCCTTTCTTCATAGCAGAAGTCTTCCAGCCTCCTGATGATTTTTATGACCCTCCTCTGAACTGGCTCTCATTCTTTCTTGTGTTGGGACCCCAGAGCTGAATGCAGCACTCCAGGTGGGGTGCTGCCAGAGCAGAGTAAAGGGGGAGAATCACCTCTCTCTACTGCTGGCCATGCTGCTATGGATCCAGCCCAGGATATGAGTGACTTTCCGGGCCACAAGGCTGGCCTATGGAGATTTTTTTTCACCCACCAGCATGCCATCATCTTCAGCAGGGCTGCTTTCAATCCCATTGTAGCCCAGCCTGTATCAATACCAGGGTTTGCCCTGGCCCAGGTGCAGCATCTTGCACCTGGCCTTGTTGAACCTCATGAGATTCCTGAAGTTCAACAGCTTGGTGTTGTCTGCAACATCATAGATGTGCATGGGTTTCAATAAATGTATCTGCATCCTTGAATCCAGTCTTCTCCTGTACATTTTAGTCAGCAGCTCTAGTATTTGAATGATACCTGTGCTGTCCATTTCTGTGAAAGTAGATGGAAATGTGGAAGTTTCATCCTCATCCTGCTGATGCACTGTTATAAGGGAAATGGTGCCCTGATAACTTAGTGTGGCACTAGTTTGGCTCCAGCACCTGAGTATGCATGACGAACTTTTGAACCTGCAGTATTGCCTGTGGGACTGATAGTGTTCTGAATAAGTCAGCATTTGGGGTTTGCCTGGACATGATGTAATGACATAATTGCAGAACCATTTGGCTTTTAACCACCAATACAACTTTTTAAAATTATTTTTTAATGTACTCTATTTAGCTTAACAAAATAAAAAGATATTAATCTTCAGTCTTTGCTACTCCATCAAGCAGTGGAAGAATCATAAGCTGATGGGCTGATACAAAGCTCCCTTGAAACGTAGTTTGCAGGAATGCCAGTGTTATTTTTAACTGTCTCCAGCAGGAGGCTTTTTGTCTGGAAGGAGACCAGAGGTGTACATTGTAGCCTCTGTTCAAATCCACATCTGTTATAGCAATGATTTTTGTGCACAGCATAGGTGGGTACAGTTGGAGCAGTAGCTGACTGCTCACCTCTGCTGTTTGGCTGGTGGTAGCTGGAAAATCCAGTGCATGTCCCTCGTGTGGGTTGGCTTTGGCTGGATGGCAAGTGCCTCCCGAAGCAGCTCTGTCACTCCAGTCCCTAGCAGGACAGGGGTGAGAAAATGGAATGAAAGACTTCTGGATCAAGATAAGGACAGGGAGAGATCACTCAGCAGTGACTGTCACAGGCAAAACAGGCTCAACTTGGGGAAATCACTTTCATTTATGGTCAATCAAATCAAAATGCATATTCTCTTCACAAATCTGTAGAGTATTGTAAGGTTTTGAAGTGGAGATTTCATTTTTAAATTTATTTGGTATCTACTGTGTGCGCATGAACGTACTGAAATTCACAAACTCGTTTACGAAGATGTAATTGTCATTGGCCAGTTAAAAAGATTAATTTTAGGTGCTTCTCCTGTTTACCGTATACAGACAGAGCCTTACAACACTATTAAATTGTGGTAAAAGTGATGGTTGATTTTGACTGCCCACATTTAGGCATTTAATGGTTTAATATTACACTACATTCGAGTTACACATATTTGTAATAAAAAATAAATATTGCTCAGACACTTAGTTAAAAGTTAGATCCTTAAATCACAAGAAAATAGAAGCACTGCATAGTGAAGGGAGCATAATCACCTACAGTACAGGTTAAATATGAGTCTGAATAAACAATTTCCGAATAATAGCAAAGAGGAGGCTATTTAAAATCTCAATCACAGATCATGAAAAGGACATGCTGGGAATTTCAAGAGGTTATTGCAACAGCAGTAGCTATTCAAAACACAATTGATATTGCTGTTCTAATTGTACCCACGTTAGAGAAGATTATTTTTTCCTTTTTTTTCCTTTGGGCATCCCACAGGTCATAAATGTTGACGGAACAATGAGGAAGACCCTCTTAGAAGACAAGCTTCCACATATATTTGGGTTCACACTGCTGGGGGACTACATCTACTGGACTGACTGGCAGAGACGAAGCATTGAAAGAGTTCACAAGATCAAGGCCAGCAGAGACATCATTATTGATCAGCTGCCAGATTTAATGGGCCTCAAGGCGACGAGTGTCACCAAAGTGTTTGGTAAGCATGGGTCTGTAGGAGTCTTTATGTGGCCTTGCTTTCATTAGGCACCTGTTGATCACTTGTTATGAGAGTAACTGAGATCTGATGGGTTTGAGAGGAAAATGGCACCTATTGTTTCTAAAGTTGGGAAAATACAGTGTTGCCAAAGAAGCTGCTTCCAGGTTTCAGTGGCATAAATCTTCCACAGCTTTCACTACACTCTTTGAATTTTTATGAGGATTTTATTCCTCTATACTGCAGGGATCATTATTCTCACAGAAATGCTCTATTTCGTGCTGCTCTTTCCTTCCAGATCAAAGTCTCATGATGTTCAGTTAGCAGAATGCTTTTCACTGTTTCACCATTACACCATTGCCCTAAAGCATGTGGCACTTATTATTTTAACTCTTAACACCTCAGTTGTACCTAAATCTTAACGACTAAAACTTGCCCTTAGCAAAGTATCAGCAGCTGGATCTCCATGTCCTTCCATTGCATCTCTGAAGGGTGCAGCCATGTTTTAGGTCCTCTGCTGGCACTGTGCAGCAAGTGTGTCACAGGACCTCCTGGCTTCAGTACACCACAGATTTTTCAACTACCTGGAACACCAGAATTTGGGCATAGCAATAAACAGATTCATTAGTCAGCTGTTAAAACTACTGAGAAGAGTCACGATGGAGTGATGGCATCAGTCTGAAGTATGTATGCCCGAAAAAGGGGAAAATTAAAAGAACCCTGGTTTGAGACTGATCTTCGAGAATCTTTGTTTTGTGTGTGTGGTGACATTCTTAAAATACCTAAATCCTTGGTTCCAGCAGATGGAGAGAGGCACTCATTTATGTGTTGGTCCTTACTTTCCCCTACACATTCCATCCCCACCACATGAGAAATAAGTGTGAGATTGTGGTGATCTTGTTGGAACTGCTTCTGCTAATGAATCTTCTCAGCTTTAAATTAAACAGGTGGGAAAGAACTGCGATTATCCAGCTCTTTTCTCACCCTTTTGTATCACTGAACATTTGTAAAAGCTGGTGGTTTCAAAGAGATACAAAGATGGAGTACTTGGTGAAAAGTAGCTAATTAATTATCTGTCTTCAGTGGATTAGTTTAATCTTTGGGGTGATAAGAAAGATCTGTTTGTAGATGGTATTTGTACAATAGAAGGGATAGGTCCAGTTTTGTAATCCTGGATAGACAGAAAGAATCCACTTGAAGTGTCTTTTTCTTTTATTTTTTAGAATTCCCTGCTGACAACCCATAGTGTAAACTTATTTTGGAAAATTATACTGTGTTTTTGCTCAACCTTCTGTGCTCCCCTTTCCTTTTTACCTTCACAATGCACTAATATATGTTTTGTTTTAGTTGTTGGGTTTTTTTTGGGGTTTTGAAAGAACTAATTCAAGCAACTAATATCTGTTCTGGTTTGTTGTTTTGTTTATTTATTTTTTAAAGGGACTAATTCATGCGCAGAGAACAATGGAGGCTGCAGCCATCTGTGTTTCTTTACACCCCAGGAGGCCAGGTGTGCCTGTCCCATTGGCCTTGAGCTCTTGAGTGACATGAAGACTTGCATCATTCCTGAAGCCTTCTTAGTTTTCACAAGCAGAGCAGCAATTCATAGGATTTCCCTTGAAACCAATAATAATGATGTTGCTATTCCTCTTACTGGAGTCAAGGAAGCATCTGCTCTGGATTTTGATGTCTCTGATAACAGAATCTATTGGACTGATGTTAGTTTGAAGGTATTACTGACGTGTGAATTCCTTGACTATAAAGCCACAGACCAGTTACTTTGATCTAACAAAGGTCTCTGTTACATGATCTGTCCTGCAGTTGCCAGTGTTGTCATTGAATTGCATCCAAGGAGACCCTTGGAGATGAAGACAGTTGCACTGCTGAATGCACAGTGGGGTGACAGGCATCTTCCTACTTCAAATAAAAACCCAGAGTGGTGTCTGCCCATACCTAATGCCTAAATCTTGGATGCTGGATGTGTTGGATCCACATATGTATCTGCTGTAGAAAAGCTGATTTTATGTCAGAGAGTAGAGTGATTTAAACATTGAGCTCAGCAACCCTTGAGTTTTCTATCCTCTTCCAGTTTTGACTTGTACTCAGTATCAACATTTGACAAGAGGACTTTGGATTATTTGCTGTTAGTCTGTGACTCCAGCTTGGCAGAGAAAAAGCCAGGGAAGCTGTCCAGTCTCCTCCACCCTGTGTTAAGGGCCCACCTGCTCCCACTTCTATCTCAGTGTGTTCCCCAGAACACATTTCCTGTGATGTTTGGTACACATCCACGTGCATGCTGAACTGAGGGTTGTGCTCATCAGGATGTGTAGGTACTTGGCCTTTTTGAAGTGAACTAAGTATATGGTAGAAAATGACAGATTCACTTCACTGGAACTAAATTACTCTATTTAGACTCTTAATAGCTTTTCCAAGAACAATCAGAGTTTCCTTGCCCGTGTGCCCAAGCCATAACATGGCAAAGGTCACTTCTGGAGCCTGCAGGGCTTGGGCAGGTTCTGTAGCCTCTGTGAAGACTAATGAGGGCTGTGCTTCAGTGCTAACAGTGCTGCTTGTGGTGTGGATACCATTCCTTCAGGAAGAGTGCCAATGTAATAAATTAGTGTAGTGTAGACACAGTTACTAAATAAATCTCACACCAGCACGTGGAGAGCAGGAGTTATGGACATCTTAACCATTTGTGCTGTAAAGCACATTA
Organism: Pycnonotus jocosus; assembly: GCA_013400435.1. Taxonomy (NCBI): domain Eukaryota; kingdom Metazoa; phylum Chordata; class Aves; order Passeriformes; family Pycnonotidae; genus Pycnonotus; species Pycnonotus jocosus. Next base: position 86,666 of record VWYP01018267.1, on the reverse strand, counting down.
CTTCAGCTGCATCAGTGAGTAGCTCTGTCTCACTTTGTGCAGGACTGGAAAACATTTTACTTGTTGGTTGCCTCCTGAATTTTCCAGCATACTATATTTTTGTATGCACACCAGATATCTTCCAGCACCTCTAGGTTCTCATTCCCCTTCCCTCCCACATTTAGCTGCTTAGGAGCAGGTATTAAAACTTCAGAGCTCACAGTCATCTCCCTTTCCTTCAGTGACCACCAGTTCCTTGATCTCCTCCTGCTTCTGGTTATAGGAGGACGCATTTTCGGAAATTACACTATGTGATTTCAGGGTTTGACATTTACCTTTAAAAGTATAAAATATCTCTGACTCTTACACATTCATTCATATTGATTTCTTAATAATTTGATACATTCATGTATCAAATTATTAAGAAATCAATAGCTGAAATACTAGCAGGCATGCAGACTGATTGTTCAGTGTTGATAAGCAGGGGTGGGTATTTGGTCCTGGAAGTTACTGTTTACCTGGGGGTTATTTCAGTGCTGTTTGCAGTGACTTCATATGTGTGCCGTCCTTGCCCTATGACTTATTTTGATCAGTGTGCATAACTGAAATGTAGATTGGATCAGTAAATGTGCTCCAGGTGACTGATTATGAGAAACAATTTAATTTAGATGCCACTAAGATGTGTTTCTGAGACTTAAAACATTACAGCAAGTTAAATAATTTTTTAAAACAGCTTCTTGGGTGCAAATAGAAGAGAGGGAGAGGGGTCAAGGAATAATCTGCAGCTACATACTGCTTTCTGAAAATCATGTCCTTTTCAGGTGTCTTGGTCTGGCTATCAGAAACCACTAGCTTTCTGAAAATTCAGGTGTTTTTCTCCTGAGAATTTATATGTCATTTTTGACAACAGAAATTAGTTGTTTAAAAAGTAACGACTGGGTTTTTTTGTACTAATTTCCTTTTGTACACCAAACTTCATGATAATTATTCTTTTTTATTTCACTATGGTATCCATAAACACTGTAATATTTTTACACCATTGTTTTCCAGACCATAAGCCGAGCTTTCATGAATGGGAGCTCTGTTGAACACGTGATTGAGTTTGGGCTAGATTATCCAGAGGGAATGGCTGTAGACTGGATGGGAAAGAACCTCTACTGGGCAGATACTGGAACCAATCGCATCGAGGTCGCCCGCCTGGATGGACAGTATAGGCAGGTCCTGGTGTGGAAGGACTTGGACAACCCAAGGTCTCTGGCTCTTGATCCCACCAAAGGGTAAGGGACTCTGTTGTTGTTCAAAGCTTTGTGTGCATGTTCTTGTATGTAACAAATTATTTGGCGCAGCTCTGTTTCTTCAGAGTCTTTGAAAAGGCAATAAACCTTCCACAGTCCTATGGGTTACAATGAAAATTAGTAATTGTCAAAAATACTGTTCTGCCTTTGTGTAAAAAAAGGAGTATTGTGATGCTGCACATAACCATGTGGGTTATTTTGTTTTTTCAAGTGCTGCAAAGAAATTTAGAAGGGCAAAGCATGCAGCTATACCTGGCTGATGTCCTGTTTTTGTTGCAATTCTCATTGCAGATATATGTACTGGACTGAGTGGGGAGGTAAACCCAGGATCGTTCGAGCCTACATGGATGGGACAAACAGCATCACCTTGGTGGACAAAGTGGGGCGTGCCAATGACCTCACTATTGATTATGTGGACCAAAGGCTCTACTGGACTGACTTAGACACAAGCATGATTGAGTCATCAAATATGCTGGGTAATCTAATGTTATATTACACCAGCTGGTACAGAAATGTGCACTGGCCATTGTGAAATTGATGTGATTGAATAGTGAAAAATGATTGAATAATATGAAATTTGAACAATATAACTGATAGTAAATCTGTGTGTATATTTTCTTGGAAACGGAGGGGTGCTTGAGAAAATTAAAAAAACCTTCATAAATTAATCACCATATGATGATTTATAATGGTGATGAAATAAGATGTCATTTCCCTCTATTGGTGTGAAACTGTCTGTATTGTACCAAAGCAGAGATGGCCTCTGAGTTCTGAAAGTGAGAACAGCTTACAGGTTCATTGTAAATCATCCCTGGCATTTTAGCCTGGACACTAATATTCTTTTGAAGTACTATCTCTTATTTCTGACTACAGACCACTTGTATTAGTTCTAAACCAAAATACTTCTTGCATTTCATGGAGGCTGAAAGGTTGTGCAACTACTTCTGCAGTGTATGTTTCAGATACAACTTTGCACATTCTCATGTTTTCCATTGGAATTTCATTTACACGTACAAGGGGTGTGCTCTCATTGACAATATACATAATTTCACTGCAACTAGGAAATTATTTGGTATTTTTTTTTTTAATCTGTGGAAAGATTTTTAGATCGATTTTTTAAGTGTTATTCTGTGTGCATATATTCAGAATTCTGCAATTCTGTAAACACTCCACCAGAGAATGCCACCAGGGTTGGTCAGGAACAACGTGCCCATAGTGAAGCCATGCTGACTGTGTCACATCATCCCTTCATCTTCCACGTGCCTTAGCATTGCCTCCATGTGGATCTGTTCCATGATCTTCCCAGCCACAGAGATGAGGCTCATGGGTCTGTAGTTCTCTGGGCCCTCCTTTTAAAAACAGGAGTGATGTTTTCCTTTTTTCCAGTCGCTGTCAACTTCATGGCTTTTCAAATATGATGGACAGTGGCTTGCCAACCTCATCAACCAGTTGCCTCAGGACCCTGGGATGCATCCCATGAGGCCCCATGAACTTGTGCCTATTCACTTTTATATTGTACAATGTCTTTGTAGTCAGCAGATTATAAGACTCAGGTAGACTTGTAACAAGTGGGCTCATCAGTTAAAGGATGAGCAAAACACTCTGAAGTGGATGAGTGAATGCTGTTCCCAGCTTAATCTTGGACATTATGAACAGCAGGGGGAAAAAATCACACTTTTGGGAGCTTTTCTTCCATCTACTATGAAAATTCAATTATACAGCTTATCTACTTCCTTCAAAAGAGTCTTTCTCCTGAGTTCATCACTGTAGACCAGAACTGCTCTAAGAAGTACCTGAGAGTGTGCAGGATATTTGTACCCCTAACCTGGAGAATTTAGATGCCTAAAAGTTCCCTGGGAAGATTGCCTCTATATTTAGGTCTGGTGGCTTATAAGAAATGGCCTCATGTTCTGATTTATGATTACTTTATACTTTCTCAAGTCTTGGTGAAATGGAAAGTAGGGCAGAGGAAGAAAAGTGAGGTGTTCTGTAGAGTCTAGTGTTGGATATTTGAGACAGGAGGAGATGGTGCTGCTAAAGGTTACATCTTCTTTGATGGCAGAGATTCATAGAGGTTTATGCTTGAAGATGTTCAGGAAGGTGGTTTGAAGTAAAACTTTACCTACTTCAGTAATGCATCTCTGTCAGAGACCATCCTCTAGAAGGTGTTAAATCTGTTGTAAATGTTGCTAACTGAGCCACTGAGTGTGAGAGTATTGAGATTTCTGCCAAACAAATGGTTTCCTAAACTCCTGGGGTAGCTGTATGTTAAATTGCACTGTAAAAGATTTGTTTCTTGAGTGAAGCACCATAATTTCTCATAGCAGTTTCTCTGTGAATCTCAGGTTTCATATATACTAATGGACTTTCATGTATATTAATGGATTCTTTTATTGGCCTAAGTGATTACTGGAGCTGATAGTATTCTTGGATATGTTTTTCAATGTCTGTTTGTGTTGAAAAGCATGAGACATATGAAGTAGTATTTATTTAGATTACAATACACTGGCATCATTTCAAATTGCTCTGTAGGCAAGAGGGTATCAAGGTAGTGCTTTTGAGGGCAGCTGTTTGTGTTACCTCTTGAGCAAGATACTAGTTAATAAAGAATCCTATGATGCTGATTTGGAAAATGAGGTTTTATTTTAAAAAGAAGGAAAAGATTTTTCTGCATGCCAGTCACACTCTTCATTTTATGCTGTAGGAACTGTTCTTTAGCTGGTTATCCTTGTTTTTGCAGGACAAGAAAGAGAAATCATAGCAGATGATCTACCTCATCCATTTGGATTAACCCAGTACAGTGACTACATCTACTGGACAGACTGGAATCTTCACAGCATAGAAAGAGCAGACAAGACCAGTGGGAAGAACAGGACACTTATTCAGGGCCATCTGGATTTTGTGATGGATATATTGGTCTTCCATTCTTCTCGTCAGGATGGCTTGAATGATTGTGTGCAGAATAATGGCCATTGTGGTCACTTGTGCCTTGCCATCCCAAATGGATTTAGGTGTGGCTGTGCTGCTCATTACACCTTGGATCCCAACAGCAGGAACTGTAGTTGTAAGCCTTTTTATTTGCTACTGTTTTCTTCAGTGCTTGTGGCTCACAGGTGCAAGAGGTGTGGGGTACTAAGTGTGTTTCAAAGGTTCTGGCTTTAAAAGTGATCTTTGAATATGAGGACAGAGTATGGAATTTTATATCCATTCTTGTGATGTGCACTAGGCATGAAGATTTGTATTTCAAGTCTTAGAAAGGACAGAGCTGTCAAGTCTGGTCTTTCTTGTTTTACCAGAGGTGCTTTCTAGGTGATTCAGCTGTGTGAGTGAAGCATTCCCACTCGTTACCTAAGTGTGTAGGTGGATGGAAAAGAAATTTCCAACAAAAAATGTCTTTTTCTCTTACATGCTTGATAAAGTCAGCTAAAGTAACACTCAGTAAAGTAGTCTAACTCCCGAGTAGTCTGCCCAACTTGTAGATGCACTTGAATACATACAAATTTGTTTTCTCCATGCATCTGATATTATGAGCCTGCCAGTTGACTGGTTGTCCAATAGGAACTTAAGTTTCCAGTAAAAACAGGTGCATAGTAACATATAAGGCAATTTTAACTGAATGAAAGGGTAAGTTTTTGTAAGGCAGTTAACCTGATCTCCCTCTATAACTATAGAAAGAAACATTTCAACTTTAGGCAAAAATCCCCAGTTATGAGTTATTTAATTTTCATTCTGAATATTAATGTCTCTTTGTGACTTTATTCTAATTTTCTGTGGGAATATATTTTTGGCAATTGTACTTTCTCACCCATTCTGTTTTGGCTTGTTTCAGCCCCAGCTAGCTTCCTGCTATTTAGCCAGAAATCTGCCATCAGCAGGATGATACCTGATGATCAGCAAAGCCCAGATATCATCCTACCTATGCATGGTCTGAGAAATGTCAAGGCTATTGATTATGATCCCTTAGATAAATTGATCTACTGGGTGGATGGACGCCAGAATATTATAAAAAGAGCCAAAGATGATGGCACCCAGGCAAGTGTACATCTTGTATATAGTTTTGTGTCAGTCTTTTTGTGTGCTTTTATTTTATACTTGACCTTCCTCTTCTATCTACCACACCAAGGGACCATCACTGTCACCTGCTCTTGTAAGCACTTACTCATGGGTATTCTATTTATATATGAGAATTAATGAATGTGTTTAGGATTGTGGTTTTTAGGGGTTTCTAAACCATCGGCCAGGTAAACCGTGCTTTCTGTTCAATCAGTGTTCTTCAGTCAGTCATCAGAACGCTGCCCATGTATTGTCTTGCAGCCTTTCACTGTAATGAGTACCCCAAACCAAAGTCAGAACCCGGAGAAGCAGCCACACGACCTCAGCATTGATATTTACAGCCACACCTTGTACTGGACCTGCGAGGCCACAAATTCCGTCAACGTGCACCGGCTGAACGGCGAATCCATCGGGATGGTGCTGCGAGGGGACCACGACAGGCCCAGAGCCATCGTGGTGAATGCGGAGCGAGGGTGAGCTTCCTTCCTGCACCTTGTACAGAGCACTCCAGGGATGTGTGCCAGCTCTGTGGGGGGGAATTTTGTGCTGCATCTGTCTGTTTTTACAAAGAAAAGTTTAGAATATTGTTCAGGATGTAGGTGACTGCTTATCCAGTTCTGGGTTCTGAAGGTGTCCAGGTTTCTCTTACTGTTCTCTCCTTTGCCTCTGTCCTCACAGCCACGTGTGAGGCACTAACCCAGGTGGTGACAGCAAAGTAAAACCACCTTGTCATGTTCTCTATGTGGATGCACAGCCCTGCCACCTAACAGGAAAAAAAGACAGTCTGTATCACCTCAGAATCTGGATCAAAAATGTTTAGTCATCATAAAACGAATGTTTCCAGGGGTAAAGAAAGGAGCCTCTAATTTGATACAACTATTCCTGCTACTGTAGTAGTATAAAGCTTAAACACTTAAACACCTTATGTTTAAGTTAGTTCTGCTGTAATCTGTATCTTTAAAACATCTGAAATGAATTGAAACAGGTAGAATGCACTAGAGTGGTTTCCCACAGGAGGAAAATATGTTGTTTTGCTGCAAAGCAGTTTTGGTTAGGTTCAACAGACACTCTCTCTGCTTCTGGTAGTTAGATTGATGTCAAATATGGTCCTTTACTGTTCTGTTTAGTAAGTTAGATGCTTAAATCCCAGTCTACTGCTAAATGGTTTACCATGTGCTTGACAGATGTTGAATGACAGCATTTCACAACTGCATGGATACAGTAGTACTCAGAGACTCTCTCTGGAGTGTTTATAGGACTGGTGTTTTATACCAGTGTACTTTGCACAGTTCAAAAGCTGTCCTGGGGAGAGGAGGATTAAAGGAAAGATTCTAATCTTATTGGGACTAAGTCACTTGGATATAGTTTGTATTTATAAAAGCTTATCTGCTTTCTCCATTAACATGGGAGTTTGGGTTTGTTGATCTCTAGAACTCCCAACCTTTCTAGTCAGGTTTTCAAGTGATTTAACACTAAATCCGTTTATAAATTAAAGGAGGAAAAATGAGGAAGACGGTATGTTAAACACTGTGACTGTCTGGGAGAGCTGAATGAGTGATCTTCAACAACTTCTGCCATGGTTACAGAAATTCCTTCCTCCACCTCTCCGTTGGCTGCATGTGCTGACTGCTGCTTGCCCTCCTTGTGTCATAAGGAAAGGCTGTGCAGCAATGCAGCTCATGCTGTTGAAGAATTTGCCCATGATACTCACCACTGAAAAAATAGTGGACTTTTCCTTTAAAGATGTCTCAGTTCATCGTGGGGATGCACAAACCCTTTTTTCTCTATGCATGAGGAGGGCAGAGACTGCTTTTGTTTGCAGCTGAACTGGCATAGAGAGTTACAAAGAATTCATGGAACTCAGATGTCAGGAACATGCCATCCTCAGTTGTTCTTCTGTAATCTTTTCTCAAGTTTGGTAGGAAATTTTACTTGCTGGGAAGGAAAGGTAACCTAGAAGGAGAGGAGGTGGTGGTTAGTGTTTTTTTTGTCAGAAAGGACTTCTGGACTTCGATTTGTAGGTGAGGACAGCTTTACCCAGGGAGAGCTGGAGAAGGTCTGTGCTAGTCTCTTACAGCCCTCAACTACGTGCAGAGAAGTGCTACTGGTGCAGCAGTGCTGAGGCACTTTATGGCCTGGAGATAAGTCCTATTAATTTCAGGCTGAATGTGTCAGTTAGCAGATGTTTGGATCTGGGTCTTTGCGCCTGGGAGCAGTCACCCCAGCCATGCCTGTGAAACCATTCTCACTTACAGCATGGGTTACAAGACGCTGTGCACGAAGGGGCATTGCCTGTCCCTGGAGCTCCCAGCTCAGCGGTGCTGTCTCTGTCCTCAGGTACATGTACTTCACCAACATGCAGGAGAGAGCTCCCAAGATAGAGCGTGCAGCCCTGGATGGCACAGAGAGAGAAGTGCTTTTTACCACTGGCTTGATCCGACCCGTAGCACTGGTGGTTGACAACAAGCTTGGAAAGCTCTTCTGGGTGGATGCAGATCTGAAGCGCATCGAGAGCTGTGACCTGTCAGGTATGTGGTATGAAGTTAAATATTTGCAGCACAGTGTTAGCACATACAGGACATCATTCCCTCTTTGATGCTGACCCTGGTGACTTTCATTTCTACCGTTGCCAGTTCTGTGTAAGCAGTCACAGACAGCAATTACTGCTGGACTCCTGTCTTTGATGTAATTAGAATAGACATGGCTGTAATGATTGACACCCTCCAAGACAGCCATTTGACTCTTGATATGTTCTGAAAGGGTTGTTAGTCATGGAACCCCTTAATCACCTCCTCTGTGACCCTTTTTTTTTCTTAGTGGTTTGAAAAGTTTGCATACTTTTCAATTTTTCTTTCTCTGGAGCTTACAGCTTGGTAAATCAAGGTAGCTTGAAATAGCATTGAAATAGCATTGTTGCAACACAGCAGAAAGATGTCAACTCATCACAGTTTTCCCACCTCAGTAATATAAAGCATTACTCCACGTACAAAGCAGTAGCACCTCATAGATAGTAGCACAGTTCACAACTGATTTTCAAAAGCACTTGATAGTGCTGAAGAAGTGGAGAAATTGGCTCTAGTGAGCAGTATAAAACAGAGGATGCATCCTCTTTCTGTCTCATCATTTGTTGTCTCATGATCATCCATGATGAGATGTGAAAAAGGAAGTGCAGAGAGAAGGGAACAAGCGTGAAGGAATAGAAGCTGGGCTGTTAGAGTGATTGGTTCATGCCATAGAGGGTTGAATCTCCAATTTTGGTGAGTCTTCTTGCCATGTAGTCACATCCTTCCCTTGTGTTGCAGTGAAGCAATGAACTAAAGCAGCAGAAAGTTGTTCATCTTTTTACAAGGATAGTTTACTTTTGAGCATCTAAAACCAACTCAAGGTTGGACTCTTTGAAAAAGGGGATAAAAACAACGAAGCTGCAGGTGGGAAGGTAGAGTTACCAAGCTGAATAGGGGAGTATTGTCAAACTGCCTGAGAAGCCACAAAATGCTCAGTCTAGGACAGGCATCAGAGAACCTACAAAAATTTGTAGGAGAAAAGAAGATAGAGGAAGACTTTGACCTATGAAACAAACCACATCTGAGAAGAAAAAGGGACAGATTGGGACACATAACACAAAATGCATCAGAGATATTGAGAGGGGCTTCTCTAGTGATAAAAGAAGTGCTCTAGGAAGACATTTAAAAGTAAAATGACAAGATGGCAAGGCTTCATGTTATGCAGTTATGCTGGAGTGGTATCCAAGAGAGATGGAAGAGGCACCACGTAAAATTATATAGAAATCATATCCAGTCATAGCCAAAGAATCAAAGCTTATAAGTAATATAAATGCAGGGGAAAAGCTACAGGATTAAAAGAAAACAATGTTTATGAACTAGAGAGAGTTGAATCTGTAGTCAGAAAACGGTGGTTATATTTGATCCAGTCAAGCTCACTGTAATTTGATTCACTGAGATGTTGATTTTTAATGAGTTAGCAGCATATTTTTATTTTAAAATACTTTTCATTCTTGCATCACAACTTCAGAAGAAATTTGAGAGCCAAAGTGATATTGATTTGAATTCCTTCCTCTAAATACTATTTTCTGTGCAAAATACTTTAAAATAAGCATATGTTAGGAAAAGGTTTTTAGCATAACCTAAGGCTGCTGAAGAAATGGGACCAAATTTGTGTATAGCATCCTTCATGCCAATTAAACTGGTCTAGACACTCTTATTCCATTGTAGACTTGTACAGGTGAATTGGTTTTGGAGATTCCAGAAGTTTGCACTGTACCCTGATTAAAACAGCATCCTGCTAAATCAAGGAGTAGCCTCAGATGTCCAGTGCTCAGCTTTCAGAGCGGGATGAAAGAACTATAAGTTGGTCTTCCAAAGTTGGGGAGTTTTTGTTACAAGGTTCTGGAATTTTTCAGTTGGAGTTAGACCAAAAGTTGGTATTAAACTCCTTTCATTTAAAACCGTTCCCTCTTGTCCTATCACTATCTGCCTATATAAAAAGTTGCTCTCCCTCTTTTTTGTAAGTAAAATAGTACTTTAAGTATCCTGAAAGGCTTATGAAAGGCTCCTTTAAGATCTCTCCAGACCCTTCTCTTCTCCAGGCTGAACAACCCCAGCTCTGTCAGCGTGTTCTCATAGGAGAGGTGCTCCAGCCCTCTGATGATCTTCATGACCCTCCTCNGGCAGCCAAAGAGATGCCCTGGGTTCCGACACTCTGCAGTTGTTCTAACAGGTCCATGTGCAAAACTAATAGCACCTGCTAATGTTACATTCTCATGCTTGGCTGAGCTCTGGATAATTTAATATTGAATAATAGCAGCAAATTAGTTGAATCCAGTTCTCAAAGCATTTTTATTATGTGGATTCTATAATCTCATTTTGTGTAGATACTAAAAACTTACATTTTTATATACAAGCAGACCTAAGGTCATAGTTCCAAAATTAATTATGAGAGCAGAATCAGCACCAAGTTATGATTTTGTTTTAAATAATAATTTTTTTAAATCAAATATATCCAGTTACATAGGCATACACAGGGTCAGAATGGTTTCAGTGAATTAATAGAATAATTTGAAATGTCTTCACCCTAGAAAAGAATAATAAAAGCAATAATTAAATTACTCTAAGTGTAGGGCAGAACGCAGTAGAAGATAGCAGGTAATTAAAGTGAAAATTGATAATAAATGTATTTTTACTTGACCTCTTTTTCACTCATTGACTGAAAGTAGATTTTTACACATTTTTATAAAGCAGAGAGCCTGAGCATTTGACAGTGTTCTATTTAGGAGCATATTGAGTCACTTAAAGTTTGGCTTTTCTGGTGGGTTACTAAATAAAAAAAGTTGAGTTTAAGAGGTGTCCTGTTTTGATCATGTATCTGTGGTTGTCACATAGGCTGTGGCAAGGTTTGGTACTTGCCTCTTGCTTTGCACGATGAATATGTTTTATTTGAGTCATGGCAGTGAAACTAAATTGGCTGTATTTCACTCTTGCTTACAGATTCCAGAGAAAATGTACTGCTCCATGTGTAAAACTTTGGCCTAAGAGCTGAGTCTCTATCAGCTTCTGGGAGTGCTCACAGTTGCACATGACAGAGATGTCAGAGATGTCAGTGTGACACTCAGCATGGCTGGCTGAGCAGCCAGGCTGTGCAGGGATGAGCTGGGTTTCATGTTGTGTCAGCTTGCCCTCAGGATGTGGCACCTGGTAGCGTTTACCTGAGATCAGGCTGAACAAGCAGAGCCTTGGTCTGCAGAGACAGATGAAGTCAATGACCTTGTAGCTCAGTCTCCAAGGTTTGGTTTGGTTTTAGCTGGGATATTGCTCTGTGATTTTTTTTAAGGAATAACTTAGAAGTCGACTGGTGTAAAACTAGTCTTTGTTTTTGTTGGTCTCAGGTGCCAACCGTGTGACCCTGGAAGACTCCAACATTCTTCAGCCCATGGGACTCACCGTGCTGGGGAATCACTTGTATTGGATTGATCGTCAGCAGCAGATGATTGAGAGAGTGGAGAAAGTGAATGGGTACAAAAGGACTAGAATTCAAGGCCGGATTGCTCACCTGACAGGCATTCATGCTGTGGAAGAGCTTGATATGGAAGAATTCTGTGAGTTTCAGTATCTGATGTCTTGGTCATTGCATCTCAAAGTCCTCGTATGGCTGAATATTGTAATAATGTTGCCCATGGGCTTCAAATAAGCCATGGAATGCTTTCAACTTGACCAGTCAGAATGGCAGGAGAGGAGGAGAAATAAATTTCTCCTTCTTGTCAAGGGGACTGTTGCTGCGCAGATAGAACATGGGATATCGTGGCACTGAGTTACCTAATTTGTACAAGCTCACATGACGCTGAATTCAGTCTAAAAGCTACTTAAAATTCTGGTTGTTAATTTTCTAAGTACAATTAACTATTAGGTCTTGGAAAAACCTCTAATAGGAACCAAAAGGATTGTGCTTACCTTCTCTCCAGGTGCTTCAGGCTCCTGTGTAAAAGTATGACTGGTTTGACTCAGCACACAGTGGATGATGTAAAAGCCTGCAGTGAGGGAGGCAAAATGGGGAGGAAGCTCCTACAATGAGTTGTACTGTGGATTTTTTTTCCCAACAGAGGTGGGAAAAAAGGGATCATGCATGCAGGATGTTCTTTTTCTGGTCTAGTGGTCCAAATTACTGTGGTTTGGTGGAGAGTGCAGAAACCACTTCAAGTAGTCACTTCTCAAAGTGACTACAGCTACAGCTCCTGCTTAACAGGATTGTAAAAGAGAATACAAAATCACAAACAAAATGTGGGAAACAGGTCTGTTGCCTGTGATGATTTGTCTTATATAGGGAATATACTTTGGTGTACAATGCTTCAATTTTCAGAAGAAGTGATTCAACTTCACAACAAACACTCAGTGTCACATACATTAGTGTCTGTGATGGTTGGAAGTATTTTTGAACTTGTGTATGTGGGTAAGCTGTTACAGATCAGGTAACATAGGCTTTTAAACTGTAGTAGACTCTGTGGGGTACTCATGACCCAGAGGTTCTTTTTTTCTTTCACAATACCCAGCTTTTTTTCTTCTGTGCCACTTCACGCATTTCACATTTATTGGTGTATTTCAGAGGTAATACTGACTGAAGCAAAAAGATTTTTTCTTTCATTCTCAACAGTGTTAAAAAGAGGTTTGCTTTTACCCCATGTGTTTATTTAAGATGGGGAAATAGAATCCTCTTTTGTAACTGAAATATTTCTACAGAGGTGATTTTTGTTACAAGGAAGCAAATATTCATGTGCACATGCAGGTATATATGCATGCACTTCTGTGAACAACTCATGCCTCAAACACTGTATTAAACTAGTAAATTTGTTAAAGGTAGAAAGCAGGTTGCTGAGAAGCCTGGACAGTTGGAAAACAGCTTTGGCAGAGAAATTATGGTATCTATACAATTTCTTGTTCCTGAGCAGTCGGAAAGAATGCACTGTTCAGCATCATCACAGATAACACAGGCTGTAGCCCCACAGGTTGCTGCAGCAGATGCTCAACTATCAGCCTGAATAAGCAGGCAAGAGACTGAGTCTCTTTTGACTCTGTTGGTCTGGGGTCATCAGACAGTGAGCTCTCATCTCTGTGCCTGTTTTGTATCCACCTAATGTTCATTAAAAATTGCTCTTTTAGGACCTCTCAGTGCTTCTGGGTAACTGATTGGGAACACAAACACATAGCTTCCTATCTTTGAAAAAAGACCCTGAAATGTGTGTGCCTATATTGCAGTTTTGTGAGGAACAAGGAAGTTGAGGCACCATGTATTAAGAGCTCTTTTGAGGAGAAATCCTGAGGGTTTTGCAGGTTGGCATTCTGCAGTGACAAATGCTGTTTCTTGATGCTTACCCTAGAAATGCAGGTGGGGTAAGCTGTAAATGCAGCCTTCTCAAATCTGCCTTTTCAGTTCTCTTCACTTCAGCTCCCAAATTCTTTTTAGAAGTTCTTGAAAGGTCTCCATATGATAGAATCAGAGAATGGTTTAGGTTGGAAGAGACTTTTTGAAGGTCATCCAGTTCCAACCGCCTGAAATGGGCTGGGACATCTTTGACTTGATCAGGGTGCTCTGTTACTGTGACTGGGAGAAATCTGGTCCTTATGAAGCAATAAATCTGCTTTCAAGCATTGAACTGAAAAATCCTGCATGTATCTTCCTAATAATTTGTAGTGAAATCTTGGTTACACAGACAGAAGTGGTTTGTGAGTAGTTTTTGATTTTGTCTTATTGAGGAATAGTTATAATTTCTTTTATGCTACATAATATTCTTTTTCTGTGTTTCACCAGCTGTGCATCCATGCTCCCGGGACAATGGTGGGTGTTCACACATCTGCATTGCCAAAGGGGATGGAACTCCAAGATGTTCATGCCCTGAGCACCTCGTGCTTCTACAGAATCTCTTAACATGTGGAGGTGAGTTATATTTAACAGCATTGCTGATCAATTCGTATCAAAAACGTGGCAGCTGATTTTGCATTCCAATCCAAAATATGGATTTACACACAGTTTTTCTGCACATGTTGTGCTGCAATGTGTTACATTAGTCTTTAGTAGTTCTACCAGCTGTTTTCTGCTTGAGGTTTTGGGCACATGTGACTTCTCATTCTGAGCAGAATATTCTTCTTTGACTTAAAATACTTGCGTCTTCTACTGAGATTTTTATAATTGTATGATGTGACAGGTTTGTGCTTTAAACAAGTGTTTATAAGATGATGTTGCATCAACCTGTGATGACCTAGAGCAGAAATTGTGCCTATGATTCCCACAGTATGAGATGCCAGTCTTTGAAATTATTTTGGCTTTGTAGTGAGAAACACTGTACTGGCTACTTAGCGAGTGTAGGCTCCATTGTGATTTGTTTTGACTAAGGTAGCTCTCCTCTTTCCACATGGTAGACTTTTCCTTTAGCCTTCCCTTTTACCATCCTAGTATTTTTAAAAACTGTTAACATTACACTTGCAGAGGGGATTCAAAACAAAACATTGTTTCTTTTGGGGAGGCATGGTATCTTAAGTTGTTTGGCTCTGTTGGTCCTCTTGACTTTTTTTCATGTATTTATTTTGCTGTGGATTTCATTTTCTGGCTGAACTCTGAACTCCCGTGGGACAGTCATTTCCATGATAAACTGTTTTCTTTCCCATGACCACAACACGTTATGTGGCTTTAGAGTAGTGGTGGTTACATGGGGAGGGCAGGGTGGATCAATCTAATTATACTTCTTACTGTAGTGTTGTTGCTCAATGTGGACTATGAGAGAGTCTCACATTCCACTCCTTTGGATCTTCAGCTATAACTCTTAAAAATTCAGGAGCCTCCATTTCAGTGTCTTTTAAAAACTTTTTTCTTTATTCTAATTTTTCACTAAGCCTGCAACAACATTTTAACCCATCTTGTCTGTCCTAGTAACAGCCACTACCCAGTGTTTCAAAATAGCTTAGTTGGCTAGAGAACATTTGTCCAGTTCTGGACATCCTTATGAATGTTTTTGTCAAGTTTTTTAACACAAACTTGTGCTTGCCAAGTGCAACCATAGTGCAACATTAAATGTGCCTTTAAATGCAGAAGTAGTGATCTCTCTGTTGAATTATCCTAATAGCACACTTGTATCAAAATTTAATTCAAGAATTACCTTAATGTGTGTGTCTGGCATCTTTATTTTACCTACAGCTGTCAGGTCACTGGCTACATTTGTAATTCTCATATTGCTCCTCCAAATAATCATAAGTGAGGAACTTTAAAAAAACATTTTTTTCAAAACTCAAGCACATTTTGATTTTTATTTGCATTTTGTTTCTCAAGCTCTTGCTTATACTTTTGTTTCATTCTTGAACTTTCCTTAGTGAAGAAAGGACAGCAGCACTTTGGAAACTGTTTGCATGTAATTCTAGAATTTTTAACACCACCCTCAGGAGAAAAAATACTCATACAGCTAAGAAGCTAAGAAACTTTCCTTGTGCTGGATTCTTTGTGAAGTCTATTCCTGAGTCTGAATCTTAAGAAAAGCCCACTGAGCTTCCAGAGGAGTGTTACCATCCAGTGCCAGAGCACGCCTCTAGCTTGATCCTGCTGTTGTTATAGGCAGGGCATGTGGATCTCTCCTAATCCAAGTGGATAAGCATTTGGAGCATTTTTTGTAGTAGATTCTTGGTCTGGACTGTGTTTGTCTTCTGACATTCTGAAGAAAGCAACTATGGATGCCTTATAAAAGCATAACTGTTGCATCTCTGTATGGGGTTGTAGCTGCTGCCTAATGCTATCAGTGCCACACTGCAACTTGAACAGTATGGATGTAAAAAGGAGTGATGCCAGAATCTTGGGGTCTGTGAAAAGTCAAACTTGAAGGAAGTCCCAGCTTTTTTAGGCCCAACAAACAAAAATGTCTGTGCACAAGTTAAAATGGTCTGTCTCTGTAATGAGAGAATCTAAGATTAGGGCAGGTCTGCAGTGCTCCTTAGACTGCTCTCTGAACCTTCACTGACCTGCAGCCCAGAGGCTTTCCAGCAAGAGAATTTAGCTTAATGTGTACCAGTCCTATACAGATTTTTTTTTCTCCATTCTTATTTTTCAATTCATAACTGACTCAGATTTTTTTTTTTTATGGAAAAGCCACTGAAAAAGTAGTGAAACATACTGTAGAAGTTATATGTTTTAGATGTATTCATTGCCAATTAACACAATCTGCCAGGTTTTTTAATGAAGAATTGGTCCGGGCTAATATTATTGCAGGGATTAGAATTGTTCAGAATCTGGTTTGCAATCAGAAATTGAGTATTCTTTTGAATTTATGTATATGAATTTTTGTATAGTGTCTTCCAAAAGGTGGCTATTAGAGACAAAGCAAGTATTTTTGTAGAATAAGTGTTTGTAGCTCCTGTTCTTAGTTCAGTGCTTGATTGCTAAAGTGAACTTCTATCAGCATTCATCCAGTTTTTTGTTATGAAGTTGGTAAAATTTCATTCCCTATGCAAAATCGTGTTTTCCTCTAAGCTGGAATCTTTATGTAGTCACAGAAGAACTCCAGAGAAGGAATAAGTGTGCTTTTCTTGACAAACTCTGTCATACTTTTACTCTGTTGAAAGGGATAGGATTGAGTATACAAATCTGATCTGTTTTCTCTTTCTCCAGAGCCTCCAACTTGTTCCCCAGACCAGTTTACGTGTGCAACTGGAGAGATTGACTGTATCCCAATGGCATGGCGGTGTGATGGCTTTCCTGAGTGTGATGACCAGAGTGATGAAGACAGCTGCCCCATATGCTCTGCATCCCAGTTCCAGTGTGAGAAGGGACAGTGCATTGAAGCACACCTGCGGTGTAATGGAGAAATTGACTGTCAAGATAAATCTGATGAAGCAGATTGTGATAGTAAGATCAGTTTTCCTGAACTCATGGTTCTAACACAAGCATCCCTTTGGGATTCTAGCTGTTCGTGAAATGTACAAGTCCATTTTCTTGAGACAGAAGTTCCTGAATATAGATAAAAAATCTAGCAGTTACTTAGCAAGGATATATTATACATAATATATCTTTTATGTATATATAAAATAGGTATGGAGTACATAAGGTTTTATGATATATCACATTACTACATTTTGTTAACGTGTTACGGGATTACCCACACTTTGTTAGGTATTGTAAGAGATTCATGCTGATTTGATGTTAGCTTTGCCCCTGCAGGACTGATTAGACAAAGGATTGGGAGTTACTGGGACCAGAATTTTATTTTAGCTCAACTGAGTAAGATGTATAACAACAAGGAGGAAGAACAGAGATACTCAGGCTTGCAATTTACCTGCAGCAATGTTGTGGTGCCTACCTGATCATAATATGGAAATCACTTCTTTCAGTTTTCTCAAGAGGCTCAAATGCTCCTGTGCTGTCAGTACCTGATTTTTCCTTTCTTTCTGTGCAGCAATTTGTCTGCCCAACCAGTTCCGCTGTGCGAGTGGCCAGTGCATCCTCCTGAAGCAGCAGTGTGACTCCTTTCCGGATTGCATCGACGGCTCTGACGAGCTCATGTGTGGTGAGATGTCTTTTCTTGGCATTCAGGTGCTGTGTTGGGACATGTTCTACACCCCTGTGCAGGGCCCTGGTCTTTGCAGAGCAATATTCTTTCAGGGAAGAGTACTTCATAGGGGCTTTCAGAACTCTCCTCAGGGAAACCTTGTTTGACTGTGCTCAGTACCTTGAAACTTGGAGAGCTGCTGCTAAACCTGGAGTGGCTTTTAAAAATGTGCAGCCCTATCCACTGCGATAACAGAGCCAAACTGGCAGCTAATTATGTGGAGGAGCTAACATGCAATGAGCAAGTGTCCACAAGGGACCACAAACTGGTCTCTTAGAGTGCAGGTGTGAAAAGAATATATGGAGAGATGTTGATTTTTCTGGGGAAAATGTAACTTTGAATTCTCATGGTAGTAGATATATGCAAGTTACAGACATACTGATGGCAGCTGTTGTGTTAGTCCTTAGAGAGTCTGTTACTTTGCAGTCAAAGTGGACATTAAAATTCACTTACTTTTGCTCTCCTTGCAATTTCTGTTGTTTTGCTCCATTGGGGTGACTAGAGCATGAAGTATTCAGGCAATGGGGCAGATGGAGGGAGTGTTTTGAATCACACAAGTGATTTGGCAAAATAGTTGGAACAAAGCATTTTAGAATGAAAGCAAATAGATGTGCTGTTCTGTCTGTAGTTCATTCTGAACAAATAGCTTGCAGTGGGTTTGTGTAGAGCAATGCTGCACTTACATTGCCTATAGGACCAACCTTAGCGGATTGTGAAGTTTTTGATATCTTAGATCTTGTCATGTTTTGAAGCACCAGTTGTCAGAAGCTGTGCCACTGCTGGGATGAGAGGAGGGTTCATGAGGTTTGGTCCAAGGTAGCCTTGTTTCTTCCTTCCATCTCCGTGGTGGATACTGCAAGGAAAAGTTTATTCATGGGTAAGAATAGTGAAAGGAGCCCTAGTTGCGAATAGGAAAAAAGGCTAAAAGAATGGAGACAGAAACTCTTGGAAATTTCAGACTGAGCATGCTTCTCCCACATCTTCCATTTATCTCTTCAGCTTTCATCCAGTTCCTCCAGTTTCCTGGATAATATAAGGCCACTTCTTCCTCTTTTTTTATGTCAGTTTCTTTGTGCACTTGGCAAACTTTCATGCTGCCAAGTTAATGCAGCTGTTTCCTGTTTGCACTTTGGGTCCAGTCCTGAAATTAGGTCTTAACTGATTTAAATGTGTCTTCATGTAGACATAGGATTGTCTCCTCTGGATCTCTTTGTAGAACAGAGAATTCAGTGGTTTCCCACTTGACTGAGGAAAAGAACTCAGGGAATAAAAATGATTGCTACCTTCTAGATAAGGATCTTGCATTCAAAAGAAGCTAGGTTTAACCAAAATGAGAATTGTGTGTTTTAAAATAGCTGATTTGGGAACATGTTTTAATTTTGGCTTTGCTTTTTTTCTGGTATCATGGCTGACATAATTGATTTGAAAATTAGGACCTTAGCTGACATAAAAGTTGCCTTGCACTAATAAGTGTGAAAAAAACATAAAGACTTTTAAGACAGAAATAAGTTCTTGATGCTGAGCTGTTAAGAGTTTATTGCTAGATCTCTGTATTTCCTTTATCTTCCTTCTCAAATTTCAGTTGTTTTTCATTCCCTTCCATTGAAGTGGAAACCAGAACCACTGGAGAAAAATTTTATGAAGTGAAGGTCTGAATCTTATATGAACCCTTTCACTTCTTACAACTTCATCAAGGGGAACTGAGCATGTAAAATTTGGACAAGTTTCTTTTGGGTTTTTTTTCACTTTTTGAATTTATCTATTAGTGTATGTTAAAGAATAAAATTACAAATGTGTGAATCACATGGAAAATTTTCTTTCCCTGAAGAACATTGCATATATGAAAAACAGAGAGGTGTCAGGTCTATTTGGCAAGAATTTTGAATCTGTTACCCATTATCGTGGAGATGTGAGGTGTAGCTCATGTCAAATACTGCACCACTTTTTATTATTTAACATTTGGCTACATAGGGGGAAAAATAATGAGTAGAAAGTATTTGAGATATTTTGGATTGTGTTTTCCTTCCAATTTGTAATGTGGGGTTTCTTTGAAGTTATATTTTAGGAAGGAAAAGTACTCTGTTTTAAGACCTGTGATAGCTACGAAGATGTCCACTGCTTAGTATATATGGTAGCTCCCCTACTGGTAAAATTTCTTGATTTTTCATGTTACTGCTAGCCCAAATGGCTTTTGAGAGAGCAATCCTCTCTGATTAAGGACTTAATATTTATAAGTATCCTCTATCTTTGACCCATTGACTTTGGAGGGCAGAGAAGAAAAGGAAACTTTCTAGATTGTTGTTCTATCAAGTAATCCCGTTACAATATAAATTGCTAGACAAAAAAGAAGAGTATTTGCTCATACTGCTTAATGGAGGGGAAGAGGAGGCATGAGGTCTTGTGTATTGAATCAGAATATCTGGAGTTACTGATGCCTGAGTGTGGTACAGATGCTTTTAAAGGTGCTGTGTGAATGTCTGTGTGCCGACTGATTTGCTAAATGAGCTCCAGGACAGCAGCATGTGCACTGCTCCGTGTTTTATAACCATGTTTAATCTTCTCTCTTTCCAGAAAAATCGAAGCCAGCTTCAGATGAGTCCCAGCCCCACAGCAGTGCCATTGGTCCTGTCATTGGGATCATACTGTCCCTTTTTGTCATGGGAGGAATGTACTTCGTTTGCCAGCGGGTGGTGTGCCAGCGCTACGCCGGGCCCAACAGTCCTTTTCCACACGAGTATGTCAGTGGTACCCCTCATGTCCCTCTGAATTTCATCGCTCCGGGAAGTTCTCAACATGGCACTTTCACTGGTAAGGGTGCTGAGGATCTTGCATCTAATCAGTACCATTACATTGTCTAGATTCTGAGTTTTGCACATTATTAAGGCTGCTGGATTGTGGAGTTTTCAAAGAGCGGAAATTAGATGTTGGTCTGCTCAATGGTTTTGGGATGAATCTGCCATTTGCATCAAATATGTAAAATCTATTAGCTTTTCTTGCTCTTTAATGGCTGTGGTCAGCTGTTCCTTCTTAAATTATGTTACTATGGTTATCAAGAGGTTTTTGTGGTAGGAAATAAAATTATGATGGTGAAATAATTGCAGGTGAAGTCTTTGCAGAGGTGTTTTAAATTGGACTTCACACTGAAGCTTTTTTTAATTAAAGCAAGTATCAGTGGTTTTCATCTGTACTTCTGTAGGTGCTAAACCATGCTGTCATTCTGATTCTCATCCAAAGTTGTTAGCTTTTTGTAATCCATATTGTTGTGACAAGTTACAACAGCTGAAAATCTTACTTATTTGTATTAATACTAAAGAAAAGAAAGGTTTCTAATACCATGGCATTTACAAGAAGGATATATAGTTGTGAATGATGATTACAAATATGTAATCTGCTTGGAATAAATATTTCCTGCATTTGAAAAAAAACAAGATTCTGAAAACTTCCCAGACTTAACTCTTATATTAGCACTGAATGGTCTGACAGGAAGAAGCTGAAAATGACTGGTCTGAGTTAAGAGTATGTTGTCGTAAAACAGACTGAAGAATGATGTCTTCCATTTTCCTCTAGCTCAGGTTTCCTTCCTTTTGTCTCTCCTGGTTTTCAATTTTAGCTGTGATTATTTTCAATAAAAATGATTGGGTTTTGCAGTTATTCATGTACTTGCAATTTAATTTCATGTGATGGAAATTGAAACTTTGGAGGTGTCAAGTTTGGTTTCTTGGGCATTGTATAATTTTTTTTTTTTTTGCAAATGCCTAGGTTTGTTTAATTGGAAAATTTCTTAGTTGATTTGGGTGAACAGTTTCCATCAGCTCTGAAAATTCCTTTCTCAGCAGTATGATAGGTTGTGAGGAATTCAGTGCTGCAGTCAGACAAGAGGTGATCTGAGGGTGAAATGTTTTCTTTACAAAGTGTCCTTCCATGTAATCCTGAAGTTTTTACATAAAGCACTCTTCCCAAAGTCTGACAACCATTATTATCGCATGGATTTGCAAAGCTAGGGGTTTGGGTTGTTTGGCACTGATAGATAACACTGGGGTTTATCTCACCTTGTTTTCCTCTCTGTTTAAATGCAGGCATCTCTTGTGGAAAGTCCATGATTAGCTCCATGAGTCTCATGGGAGGAAGCAGTGGTGCCCCACTGTATGACAGAAACCATGTCACTGGAGCATCTTCAAGTAGCTCATCCAGCACTAAAGCCACTTTCTACCCACAGGTATGTCTTGGAAATACACCGGTGAGTTAGGTATCTCCTGCTTCTCAAGAAAGGAAAGGTGAAACTTTGTGCTTGCTAAGTAGATGTTTACAACTGTTAACAACTCTTGCGTGTTACTCTTTATGATATACAGGTCCATTTTGACACTCCCTGAATTACAGAATCACAGAATTTCTAGGTTGGGAGAGACCTCGAAGATCATCGAGTCCAACCCATGCCCTAACACCTCAACTAAACCGTGGCACAAAAGGCTTTGTTGTAGTCCGTGCTCTGTGATGTCCAGAATGTTTTGTTATCACAGTGATACTCAGCTGGTTTGTTCTGGATACTTCTGTTCTTCCCTTGGAGATGCCACCTCCTTTGTTCTTTGTTAACTCTGATGGTCTGTGGCCCAATGACATTTTGCACTGCCTAATGTTGCAGGCACACATGGAGTAATAAGGCAAGCAAAACGAAACAGGACTGGAATGCAAACATGTATGAAATAAGCTTAACTTGCTGTGTCAATTGTTGATTCAGAAAACCAAGCACAGGCACTGGGAGAAAACACTGGTACAGCAGGGTGAGGCAGAGGTTCCTTTGCTTGCATTTTTTCAGCTATAATTTAGCTCCATTTCTGACTTCCGAGTGTTGGAAGTGACAGAATTCTTGTCACCATATCACAGTTCCACAAATTCCAAGATGCATATTCTGAATGGAAGGAGTCCTCTCTGAATCTGTAGGAGACACATAAAAAGGTTCCTGTTTGCCAGTATATTTTGTCATGACTTTTTTTTCCATTGTGCTTCCGAGCAATGCCTCTGTTGGCTTTTAGGTACACACAACAAGCTGCCAGAGTTGATCTGCCAGCTATGGAGGGGATTTTTGTGTAATACTGAATCAGGAGCCCACAGGCTGTGTGGGTATACATGCGTTTGTGTTTACATGTAAGCTGTTACGCTCTCTGTGGGCATTTTGATTGATAGCATTTTGGCCAGTTACAAAGGTACTTTCTCTCCCTTTAAGAAGGGCAAAGAATGGAAAAGAGAGGCTTGTGAGCTTATCTGTTGGTAAGGTACAATTGGGTACTTACTTCTTGCATTGCCTTCTCTGTGAAGCCCATCAAGAAGCAGATGTTTGGAACTCAGCAGCCCTCCTAATTTAGCTTGTCTCATGCATCACCAGTGTCTCTGTAATGTGCTGAACAATTTCATGCTAGACCTGATTGATGTGTCAGCACCACACTAAAAAGGATGAACAGAAAAAACACTTACTTAAATAAAGCTTGAAAGAGAAAAGAAGCCCAAGAGCTGATCTGCCTGTGTGATTCTATGGGATCTGTGTTGGCCAAAAGATCAACTCTTCCATTTGACTTCTGGCCTCAATTAATCTGGCTGTTGCTGGGAATTCTTTTTCCACACTTTGCTATGTAAGCCAGTGCCTGCAGGGATGATACCAGCATTTCCTTCATGAAAGGCATGCTGGGTTCTTAGAAGGAAGCTATTGCAAGGGCATAGTTACATGAAGGTACTGCTTAATCTCCATGTGTTTTGGTGAGTTCTGCCTGGTAGCTAATTACCCAGCTTTATGTTAATAATCAAAAAAACCAGATCTGAGCATCTTAGTTTTCTTGGCTTTTTTGGTTTGTTTAACACATCTTAGTGGTACTGAGAGGTGCTCCAGTGAACAGAGACTGGAAAAGAATCAGTGTCAATGAAGTTATGCCAGTGTATATACCTGAGAACCTGGATACAGGCATCCTGGCTGAAACTGTTTGCTGTGTTTAGTCTCAACATGAAGTGGTATTGATGCAGCTTAAGGTGTCAGTAGGAGTGAATCCGCAAGGAAAAAGGTTTCTGAAAGATGCTCTTGGGGCAGTTACTCATCACTCCCCACAGCTGGCAAAGCAGAGTGTTCAAGCTTATCTCCCTTCACATGAATCTGGGTGCAGGGCTTGTCAGGATTAGTAACAGTGAGCTCAAATCAAAGGCCAGGAATCACTTTGCTGGGTGCTGCACCCAAACAGTGATCTCCACTCCAGTGACTTCAGAGTGTTTTTGTGGGAGAAGAGCAGAGGCAGAGGAAGGATGGGGTAGGCTGTGAGTTGGCTGAATGCCCAGGGCAGTCAGTGTACAAGATGTGCACATCAGTAGCAATGGTGTAATTTTCCACACTGGAAGAGCATTTTGTCTCCTGAGTTTAGGCCAATGTCCTAATGGCTGTGTCAGGAGTTCAGCTTCCAGCTGGTAGAAGAATCCTAAATAATTTTGAAGCCTGCTAAACTTTTTCCTTGTGTGAAGGCTACCAGTAGCAGTGTGTTAGCACTCATAGCTGAGCCATATGTGTGTATGCTGTCTATATGCACACACAGACAGGCTATAAATACATTTTAGCTCATAGGCTTTTTGCATTGTGAGCTCTGCCAAAATTGTATGTTTACAGAACAAGAGTAAAAATGATCCATTCAGGGAAGGATGGGGTTTATTAGTTATAGTGAAGGAACTTAGCTTCCTGACCCTACTATTAACTAGGGGCATGTTTAGGGTCTGGGAGTGGAACATACTTTATTTCCCATTAGCCTCTGCTGAGGATGCTATCAGTCCTTGTGTCCAGGGAAGTGCACTCAGATTCAGCCAAACTGGGTTCATTTCCAGCTTTGTTCCAGCCTTCCAGCATAATAACAGATGTGGCAAGGAAGAAAATTCCGTGTACTGGGAACTTTGAAGGCCTGCACAGTACCTAAGTCCAAAGTAAAGTCTTATAATGAGCATCTGTGATCTTTAAAAGTGCATTAACACATCCAAGCAGCTAGGAGAGGAAACTGGAATAAGGATGAATGACAGGGTGAAGGCATAAATACTATTTTCAAACTTAAGTAAAACTGTATAATTAACCCAAAATTTCACACTTCTTTTTCCTGTTGTTTCTAGATTTTGAACCCACCTCCTTCCCCAGCTACCGATCGCTCCTTATACAACGCAGAGATGTTTTATTCCTCAAACATTCCTTCAAACACAAGATCTTACAGGTACAGTTCAGATAAAAAGGTTTGCTAAATCTTCTATTTATCTGCCTTTAGTTTTAGATCTTGTTCAGATTTCATTTAAAAATCTTCTCCTCTCTTAATAAATGACCATTCAAATTATGTAGATTATATTGCTATGTAACAGTCCCTGAGCATCCTGTATAGAGGTTGGTCTTTTCTGCTCATTCCCTTAAGCTTATCTTAAAACAATTTCATGAGTCAACTTATTTGTTACTGAATAGGCTAAATGGTCATAGTAGGTTAGGGGCTGGAGGAATGTGCTGCTGGCTGAGGTAGTTGTGCCAGTCAAAATTGACACAGTTCAGGTAGTTTTTGTTGGATTTCTCAGAGAGTCTGAACTAAGGCACTTGTAGTATTACTGAGCAGGGATCTTTGCTGAACACACAGAGCTGTTCAATCTCTTTCTTTTTTCTTTCTTTTCTCCCCAGATTGCAACTAACGCATGTGCTTTTTCCTTCTTTGTTTTTGTGCAGGCCGTACCTTATACGAGGGATAGCTCCCCCCACCACCCCGTGCAGCACAGATGTCTGTGACAGTGACTATACCACGAGTCGATGGAAGGCCAACAAATACTATATAGATTTAAATTCAGACTCAGACCCTTACCCCCCTCCACCCACACCTCGCAGTCAGTACATGTCGGCAGAAGAAAGCTGCCCTCCATCTCCTGCCACGGAACGAAGCTATTTTCACCTCTACCCCCCTCCACCCTCTCCTTGTACAGACTCTTCATGACCTCAACAGAAGGAACTTTTCCTGTAAATATTTTAAAATATGAACAGATTTAAAATATATATTTTATGATTTAAAAATAAATCTGGGTGGGAATTAAAACAAAACTAAATGTGAATAAAAATGGGTGGGAGGGGTGGGGCTGTGAAAAATTGTACAGAGGAAGAATATTTATAAAATTGATTTTTTTAACTTAATTTCCATTCTTTTGTGCCATATTTGCCTTTTTGAAGTCATGTAACTGACTCAGTCTCCAAAGGATTTGAGGAGGGAATGTTGAAACTTTCTGCATTTTTAAGTCACCTTTTCACATGCAAAAAGTGTATGTAGTTCTTTTTGTTAATGTGAGACACGAAAACTAAGTGGCATGTGGGAAGGGGGGTCATGTAAAGAATGATGCAGGTTTATTCCTAGAGAAGAAAAACCCATCTAAATACAGTTGTCAATATCATCCCTTCACCACCACTGGAAGAAAATATGCAGGATCACGACCCTTAGATGCTCCTGTTTGCAAGTGAGATGAATGCTTCCCAGGAGAACTTGAGTGCCAAGGCCTGAATTTCAAACTTCTCTCTCCTTCTGCTTAGCATTGAACTGAAAGAACACTTATTTTGGCCAAACCTTCCAGTTTCACTAAACCCGCAGGCATCACGTCCTACCTCATGTCAGTGGCACTCTGCACATGGCCAAATCTGTAACTGGTTCAGGCTAAGTAAGATCAGTCCTAAAAAACTCGGTTTAGTCCCAACCAGCTCCCTACCTGACTGGGTGAATGGTAGCAGAAGCAGTTGTACTGACCTGTGGGTGGAAGCAAGGGTCAAGTTTAAAGTGGTATTTAACCTAACAGAAATGCCCAAACAAACTGCAGATTTTCAGACTCACCATTTTAATAGTGATGCACCCAAGCTCCTTCATCCTTCCTTGTGAAGCTTTGCTGACTGGGAAGAAGCTGTAACAGTCAGCTGCTTCTTAAAACACAGTGCTAGTTTTCTTTTTCTCAAAAGTCCTGTAGTCACTGTGCCAGGTTTCTGAGGTGTTCACTGATGTTGGCTTGATCAGAGAATTGCTCCATCTCTTAAAACTCACTTTCCAAACTGGAACTAAATGGTCACTTGTATTCAAATAAGGGAAGTTATTTGGGTTTTAACTGGTGTTTGTAGAAAAATGGTATCTGCATAGCTCAAATCAAAAATCAGTTTAGTCATATCTCACAAAAATTTGCCACATGATTCAGATTTAGAAATAGGTAGAAAAAAGAACAGAGGAGGGAGAAAAGACAAATACTTTTTTTCTATTCATGTTGATATAAAAGTGATGAACTCGTACAAACTGCTGTAACATCAGGACATCAAGATGAGCAAAGTGCTTGCTCCCATTCCTACAAAAAAAGCCGTTCAGGAATGGGGAAGCTAGAATCAGTCCCTTTCAAACTCAGAAGACAATTTTTTGCATTAATTGCTCTTTCTCTGTAGCAAAAAGGATGGGGTATTGTATGGCAATTTATAAATTTAGCACTGATGATAATGTAAATGCCTGCTTGGGGCATCTGAGGGAGGTTCTGAATATGCAAACTTGCACCTGTTTCTTCAGCTGCTCAATAACAGATGTGTTGGGCCTTCAACAGCTTTAATATTGATTGCAACAATGAAAATTTTTTTCTCGTTTGAACTAAAATTGTATTTGGCTTTGGGTTTTTTTAGCAAGTTATTTGAGAGCATGTCAGAGGAACCCTACAACTCCAGGAGAGAGGTCTTCGTTGTGGTGGTGGAAGGGCTGGGGCCGCAGTGCTCTGATCCACTTTGTTTTCAGATTTATTAGTCCAGATCTCTTTTTCCTGTCTGCATAGTTCAAGGATAGGATTTGTGCTGTCACTGGTGTGTTACTAAAACTCCTAAAGTAGCTCTTACTACCTTCATGTCTAAATTTTTACTTGAAAGATTAGGCATAAAGAAGATGATTTTTCATAGAGAAAAGCACAGAAATGGAGTTTAAGAATGGGTTCTTTCCTCATTCCCTATCAACATTTGCAGGTTTTATTATGCTGTGATGGGCAAGGTGATATTTTTGTTACTCTTGGAGTGACTTAGCCAATCCCTGAACTGATGGTTTGGTGAAAGAAAGCAATTCTCATGTGATCATGTTTCAATTAACTAAATAAGACTATATGTCCACAGGGTATTTTGTGTGCCATATAAATTGTATAAAAGAGTATTTGTTCTGCATTACAGCAGTTGGTGGTCCAATTTCATATCATGTAATTTTCTGCTTGACAATTATTCACTGTTTATAACGAATTCATTAGTTGTTTCATGTCACACTTCTAGCTTAGAGATATACCACATTAATTTTCCTGTATTCCTGTGATGACACTGGATGCAGAATTACTTAATTTTTTTCATTAAACTACTGATCTTTTAAAAGGGCCATAACCATGAGAATCCTAGCCACTTCATCTGAAGATTTGTATCCTATTACAAACATTGGAATTGTGTCCAAGAAAACTAGCATTTTTACTGAGAGCTGAACTATCTTAAGAGTCACATTCTTTTGGAGCTTAGATTTTAAGAAGGAAGGATGCACTTGCTGAATTGGGTGAATTAAGTGTACATTTTTATTTCAGTTGAACGTTCATAGCCTCTTGTTGTTGATGTTTGCTGAGGAGTTGCCTTCTCTGAGGCACTTGAAGTTTGGTGATGAAAATCAAAGCCCCACAATGCTCCATATTACTGACATTAAAAGCCTTTTAAAAAAAAAAAAAAAAGATTTTATACAAATCTACCATCTTAACATTTAAATACTAAATATTATTTTCATTGCTATAGACTCTATACTTTAAAAAGATTACTGCACTCCTGGTTAGAGAAGACCAGGAAGAAAATCTGAGCAATAGGAACTACTTATTTCTAGAATATCCCCACTGTGTTCTTAGTGGTTTCCATCCTGTGAACTTTCAGGCTAAAACACAGAAAATAGGTGCTATTTTCTTCTAGATAAGGATGAGAGAAGGACTTGCAGGGAATTAGTGAGTGCATATGAGAAATTCTGGCAGTTCAGGGATGAATAGGAAAAGGGGGGGGGGGGGAAGATTTATTTGCGTGAGG